>VXBB01003786.1:274689-353663 GCA_013399915.1 Illadopsis cleaveri | reverse complement strand
GCTCTTTAGCACCTGCGCCTTGAGCAGGGACGATCAGTGCCTCCGGCAGAGCCCGGGAAGTTTGGCAGGAGCGAACGCCCCGCCTTTCCTTGGGTATCAGGATTTAAACCCCAGCAAGGAATAAAGGCTCCGCGTTTCCCCGTTCTCCTCGCCGCGNNNGGTAGATTCCTTTTAACTCTTCCTCCCCAGCAGTTCTTAGTCATTAACCAGGTGCGCCGACTTCAAAGGGGACAAATACCTGGTGGGCTGAGAAAATGCTCCAATCTAGGAGTTGGTTTCCCTCATGTGCTGTCTGATGGGCCTTGCTGATTTAAAATAAAGCATGAGAACAGAGCAAAGAAAGTGACCTTTATGTATTCAAACCAACTTCTCTGTATTGGCCAACATTTTTCCGGGAAAATGCTGAGTAATGTTTCATAATTTATCACTTTTATTGATTTCTGTTATATGTTAATGTAAGTTCAAGTTCTGGTAGTTTCTGTGGGGTGCCAGTACCTTCTTGTTTAGTACTGTGGTGGTGATACCTGTCATTGCTTGGAGAAATAGTTTCTTGCATTCTGTGTCCATAAAGGCAATAGGATTTTGAAAAGTTACTGGGACTGTCTGCTTTGTGGAGCTGTTGAGCAACATTTGAACAGTGCATACAGAGACACTGGCAGAAACAGGATAAAACCCCTGTGTTAGCCTCGGTAGTTAAAATACTGTTTTTTCTATCCCAGAGGATTTTACTATCTTCTTATACCTTTTCTATGCAGTTGGTAACTCCACGTTTGGACTGTATTTGATGAAAAGCCGTACACTTATGTAGCTCTGATCAGCATAAGAAGCGTATGCAACAGTTCTGACCTCTGATGGTCAGAAAAAGCAGTATTCTCTGAGGCACATTTTGAGATTGTGATAACCTAGTTTGTGAGAATGATACTGAAAAAGTATAAAGAACCCGGTCCACCTTAATTTTCTACACTAGTGAGCTTGTCTCCACCCCAAGTCATAGGGAAGATGGTTATTAATGGCACTTCCAAGTGAAACAGAGGGAAAAGAACATAATTTTTAAAAAAATCTTGTATTAAAAGTCTTTAGAGGATCTAAATCTCATTTGAATTCCTTTAAAAGGTTGTTGAAAGAGGAGTTTGAGAAGGAAGGAGCAGAGACATTGTAGAAGCTTTAGTGAAGTTTAACTACCTTCCGTGCTGGTTCGGGAACTGCTATTTGTAATTGTTCTGTCCTTTGTTTTAACTACATAGAAACACAAAATGTTAAGTTTGCTATCTGGAGATGAGGAGAGAGGGAGAGTAATTTTTGAGTTAAGAAGTTATCTTTTGGGGTGGGACTGAGGATGCTTGTCTTTCTTATTGCAGGCAAAACGAGCAGTACAGCGAGGAGCCACAGCGGTCATCTTTGATGTTTCTGAAAACCCAGATGCCATTGATCAGGTATGAAGCAATGTCAGGCAGGAGGCAACATAGGTGTTGGGAACCTGGTAGAAAGGGAAAACTTTGGGGAGTTAGATTTTTCTTCTAGCTTTTGCTAGAATCCAGAAGGTCTGGGATTACGGTTGTCAAAGAGGATGGAGGCAATTTTTTTTGTGGCTCATTATCTAATCAAGGGGGTTTTCTTTGCCCAGCTCTGTGTACAAAACACAGGATATTTGGCTCTATCCAGCCTGTGATCAATAGTGTTATTGAACAGCTGCTGTTTTTGAGATTGCAAAACAGTGTTCAAGCCTGATTCTAACAAGTCTCTTTTTAAAACTTATAACCATTTCTTTCTCATTTACAGCTGATGATTTCTGCCTATGTATTTTGTGGACAAGCAGGGTTTTTCTTCTTTTTCCAAGTCTTGTTATAACTTTCGTCTTTTCATTTGAAGTGGGTGAGGTAATAGCCCTATGAAGGGCTTTAACATACTTCAGCCAATTCTGAGTTATTTCAGTGAAGAAACATAAGCACAAAAATAGTCTGCATTTGGTTTAGTTCTGTTTCTTCTTGAAACAAAACTGCTGTTTCTGTTACAGCAGAAACAAGTGGAGCTGAAGGTTTTTAAGTGCAGCCTGTATTTCTTGGGGGAAAAGACATCATCAGTGTTTACATTTAAAAAGCTGGTGTTAATTCTGAAATGAGCATCTGTTGGACAAAGGAATGCAGAAGACCCTGTGCAATGGATGCTTTGAGTACTGTGGTCTGTATGTGCATCAAAGTCACAGCCTTGATCTTGAAAATATTCTCAGGGATATTTTTTCCCCCTTTTCTACACAGGAAAAATATCTTCCAAAAGATGTGATCTGTCTTTGTCTATTTTTTAACTCTGTGTTACAGCTTCTGGTTACTTTCAGCCACCCTGCTCTGGACTTGGGAAGCTGAGTTACTGTCTCTTGCTCTTTTCCCTCTAACAACAACAGTTTTCCTTGCTTGATTATAAATAATAAACTGGGTGCATCTGTCCCCAAGAGCTGGGAAACTAGTCTAGTGGATGCTTGAATATTTTGGGTGTACCAATAAAGTGGAAGAAGGTTAGTGGCTTAGAGCAGTAGCTGACAGAGTAAGTAGGCTCTGTTAGATGAAGGAGCAGTAGCCTGTGGAAACACTGGCAAACAGGAGAGCAATGACTGGATGTAGCTTTCATACTCTAAAAGTAGCAGTTACTGGATTGGCTCTGTTCTCATGCTGCTCTGGATGCTTGTTTTTAATGGGTTTTGATTAACATCTAAAGTCTTCAGAACCCTTGACATCAGGGGTGCTAAGTAATTTGTCTTTAAAATAAATACCATTTTGGCACTCATAATGAAATTGTGCAACACAATGACAGATAATAGTGGAGGGAAAACTGACATGAGGTCATCTGGAGTATCTTTGGTTCAAATGGAAATATCCTAAGACACTGAGGGGAGCTGCTTAGGAAGTTTTCTCATGTATGCTTGTTACTAGAACAAATAAGGGAGGTTACTTTGAAAGGGAGGAGTGGAGTATTATGAAAGGCAGATCCTCCTGCCAGTCAATGAACAGAAACTGACCAGAAGAATTGTCCTCAGATAATTTGGTACATGACATATGAAAAGACTTTGCCTAAATGGGATTTATTCCCATCGATCTGAGTATCTCCTGCTGTAAATTAAGAATGAAACTTTTATTTTTAGAAACACTCTCTGAAGTCTGACTTGTTTCTTAGTTTTATTTTTGCGTATTTGAAGAGGAGTAACAGCACCCAGAGCATCATGTTTAGCAAGAGTCTGACAATGTGCAAAAATGGCTGAGGAGCTGGGAGAATTCTCTCTTAGATGAGAAATCATGAGAGGGAGTATGTGTCTGGGAATGGAAGGACAGTGATTGGATTTGGCCCTAGACCAGCAAGGCTTGTAGACATATAGGATCCCTGGATAGTTCCACTAGATTTTTGCTCATCACAAGACACATGCCTTAAAATTAATTTGATCAGTGTTCTCAGAAAATCTGCCAAATACTAGGGAGAACCAGTTTTTAAAAGTCTCAGTGAAACCTGTTATCGTCATCTGATTAGTTTAAGTAGAGTCCTTTAATCAAGATGATGGACCAGTCAACTGATAATTTCTACATGGTTTAGCCAGAACTAAGAGGTAGCTATCAACAATGCAGATATGTTAATCTCACCCATAAGATATTCTTGTTCTATTTGTTCATATTCCTGTCATCTCATTCCTTTCCCCTGTGCCATTTCTATCTGCTTGTCAGTGCATTGCTTGTTTTGTATCGACCAGCCTCTGTATTCGTATTTTCCATGTAAGTCAGAATAAGCTATGTGAATTTATTGTGTTGGTGCCATTTTTTAACAGAACAATTCCCTTGTCTAGTTATTACTGTCTCTGGTGTATAATTTAACAGATTGTTGCTCTGGATTTGTTGGCCAGAGAAGTTGCACATTCTCCACACTTGAAGGTTTTCACCATCTGACTGGATAAAGCCGTGAGCAGCCTGATTTGGTGTCATAGTTGACCCTGCCTTGACCAGGAGCTTGGGCTCATGACATGCCTTCCCACACATATTATTTTCTGATTCTATGATTTAGCCTTTTGGACAAAACATAGCTGGACCTGGAAGGCAGTTTCAGGGTGAATTATGTGGTCTACTCAAATGTTCTAGTCTTTGAGGCCCTCCATCCTGCAATCAATAGGTCTCATTGTTGCTAGAACACAGGTAATTTTGAATGAGTTTGTAGAATTAAACATCAGAAATTACTAACTTAACTTGGCTAGGTACAAGGAGCCTGAAAGACAGGACTCTGAGATGAGATTATTCACATATAAATTTCTTCAACTTTCTGAACAATATTGAAATGGAAAGATTGATAAAATGTAGCAGGGACAAGTTTTTTGGAGTGTGCAGATTTTTATTCTTCTTCATTGTGAGGTTTAACATTACAGTATTAATATCTGCACTGATACATAATGCAACCAAGTTAAAGCTGCAGTTCAGAAGTCGCATTTGCTTATCCTTAGTCTTAGTTTTGGTCCATGAAAAAAATAAGCCAGCATAAGTCAAAAATTTAATTCAGGTTTAATTCTGTGGCATACTTAACTAAAGGTCTGTGCTAGAAGAGAATAATCAGTCCTTGAAATCCATTGCACATTCATACTCCTTAACCATTCTCTACATTGTCCAGAAGGAAGGTGGTTTTCCTGAAACATGCCTTTTGAGCAGACTACTTTTTGTTGTTGTTGTTCTAGCTGAACCAGGGCTCAGAGGACCCTCTGAAGAGACCAGTGGTGTATGTGAAAGGTGCTGATGCTGTCAAGCTAATGAACATAGTTAACAAGCAGAAAGTGGCACGGGCCAGGATTCAGCATCGCCCCCCACGGGTGAGACTTTCAGATCCTTTCTCTGGGTATCACAGAGCTGCTGTTACTGCAGGCAGGGCTTGCTCACTACACTGAGGGTGAAGATGTTCTGGTGCTCCTTATATGCATTAAAACATGTGAAATTATCTGATTAACTATGGGATTGTCTGATGTTTGTAATTGTAATATAAATTAGTTTTTCTAGACTTTTTTTCCCCTAACACTCTCTACATATGATTTACAGAAGAACAAAACTAGAGGTCACCCGTGTCCCAGTTACCACTTTGGTTTGGTTTTTGTGTTGGTTTTTTTGTTTTAAAGTGGAATCCTTCTGTTAAGAAATGTATTTGAGAAGTAAGCCATTTATTTTTTAATTCAGATGTTGATTTTCAGTCACTTACATGTATAAGCAACCCAATAAGCTATAAAAAATTGTTTTGATGTGATTCACTCAGTTAAAAAAACTGGATTTTGCAGTTCAGAGACTGTAAACCTGACATCTCATGATTGGCATTCTGTGTATTCCATTCACTTGCAGTGGCACATGAAACACAGGTTTTGTCTCGTAGAATCCCAGTTAATGAACAGAACAATGTATACTCTGACTTGTGCCATTCTGTGTACATTTGGCCCCCTGAGAAATTAAGAGAGAAAGAAACAACAGCTTTGAGTATGATCTAGAGGAAGGAAAAATAACACCTTTCTTTTAACTTTTAAGCAACCCACCGAGTACTTTGATATGGGAATTTTCCTGGCCTTCTTTGTGGTTGTGTCTCTTGTTTGCCTCATTCTTCTCGTCAAGATCAAACTGAAACAGCGACGCAGTCAGGTAAGAGCAGTCATGGGAATTCATCAAATGCTGAAAGTTAGCTTCTCTTGCTTTGTGCTAAAATGTACTCACAACTTCTGGAAATGCAGGACTCTGACTTACAACAGCCATCTTGGTGGCTCTGTGGTTTTATCCATGTGTGTTGGTCTTTGGAAGAACTTGGAAATATCTTTAAAGGAGATTTACATTGACCCATGATGTTCGTTTAGTTAAATCCTGAAATGAAAACAGTACAGGAGCAGTCCACTTAGCCACTGGGATGAAAGAACATTTCAGGTTGCTCACAGGTTATCAGTAGCACTGGTATACTTTTAAATAAGTCCAGACTCTTGCTGCTGTATTGTGGAGAGGATCGAAAATAGATAGCAAATTTTTTCAATAGGATAACATCTATTGAAATGGGAGGGGTTTTCAAGGTAAAAAGTTTGGTTAGGAGAAATTCCAGGTGGCATACTTTGAGTTTGTCCAGGATGAAATGATACAGCTAATTTATAACATTTCATTTTAATCCCTTTCTCAAGTATTGCCCCAGGTAGTATGGTGGTAACAGCATATTGGGGCAATACAGTCAATACTGGCAGATAAGAAAAGTTCCTGGCCAAGTTTTATATGTTGGCTTGAATAGTTGCACCTATCAGTTGAGCAGTTGCAGTATATCCCATTTGTCAGCACCTTCACCCTGTTCTAATTCAGAGTAGTTTATCATTCTCACTTCTGCATGTGGCATACATTCTTTTCATGAGGCTTCTGATCAGAATTCCAATTAGCCTTCTCTCTGTTTAATTTAAGGAATTATACATCAGTTGGGCCAGACATGATCTGTATATATGTTGTGGTGGTGTTTCTCTGCTACTACACTAGTCCCTTACACAGCAGCATTGCCTTTTTTTTTTCCTTTTCTCTTTTCTTTTTTTTTTTCTTTCTTCTCATGTAGAATTCCATGAACAGGCTTGCAGTGCAAGCACTGGAGAAAATGGAGACCAGGAAGTTTAAGTCCAAAAGTAAGGGACACCGAGAAAGTAACTGTGGAGCACTGGATACACTCAGTAGCAGCTCCACCTCTGACTGTGCCATCTGCTTGGAGAAGTACATTGATGGGGAGGTAAAGGATGAAAGGTTTCTTCACCACGGGCTGGGAATGTAGGTGGTTTTGGCACTGTGGTACGTGGCTGGCCGTTGGGTACGTTGTGTGCTGAGGTGGTGCTGCTCATCAGTTTGATCACACTGAGCAGCCAACTTGGCCTCAGCTGCATCCTGCAGCTCTAAATTACCCATGCTGCAAAGTGAGAGGTGGGGGATCCCATTTGCAAGTCTCTACCTCCACTGTTGTTGCATTTCTCAATAACAAGTCACAAAGAAGTCAGGGTGGCCTCAGCAGTTGGTTCTCTGGGTATTTTTGACAAGTCGTGCATTAAGGTGATGATGCATCCAAGCTCTGTTGGAGGGAAGGAATATCCTTAGGGTTTTGCTTTTCAAGATTTGATGGCACCCTGTCTTAAAAATGTCAAGTACACAGCACTGCTGGGAAACCAGAGAAGGAGGAGAGGTCAAAATGTTCAGGAACTTTTGAATCCTCAATTACTATCACTGTATTGATGTCAGGGCTTGATGTCCATGACAGTTCTACCCAGAGGAAACAATGAAAGGATGAAATAGAAAATGGACTCCTTAAAATAAATAAAATAGAGGCAGTCAATATTCACAGCTCTCAAGTTCCATTAGAAGGATTATGTGAGGACATTTTATTTTGAAATGATTCATAAAAGAGTCATAATTTTTAAGGCAATAGAAAATACCAGCTGCATATTTGAGTGCTGCAAGGTACAAATAGAAAGTTTAATGCCGTTAGTTGATGGCAAATTATTCAGAATAGCAAGGATGAAGGTAGACAAGGACTTCAGAAGGGCTGTACAAACTGACTGGAGAGGAAATTCAGGCATGAATTACAGCTTGAAGTGATAGACATAAGGAAGAGCTTCACATATATCAGGGATGAGTTGGGAGCTGAGCATTGCTATTCAGGAATAAGATCTTGATTCTTTAGATAGCTTTGTGAAAGCAAATTGGTGGCAGTTTGACTGCTTTGTGGCAGTTAAAAAGGCAAATTAGATACTAGAAATGAGATGGGAAAGTCTAGAGAACTAACAGAAAACATAATTACACTACAGTGTGAATTTAGTCATGTTGTCACTTGGAGTACTGTGTACTTCTGACCTCACCTCACAAAAAATTTGGAATGGAAACAAAGGTGCTTCAGAAATTGTAGTCACAAAACGATCAAGTATTTTGAATGGTTTCTGTAAGAAAACCCCAAATGATTAGACCCACATTCTTTAGACCCAGATTACTTGGGGGCAGAGGGGAATACAAAGCTGTGTGGTGTTTCTCCACCAGGAGGTAGTAGCCCTGTGGAATTCCTTGCCAAAAGCATGTTAGAAATTGAAAACCTGAGCTCATGGGGAGACATGAGCAGTACTTGGAAGAAAGATTTGTTGCAGGTTTCGGAGATATCCATCAGGCTCAAGAAGTCCTGTAAACAGATCATAGCTGAAGGATAAGAGTCCTGGGCAAGGGAAAAATATCATATACACTGTGTTGGTTTTGCTTTTACCTGAGTGTTTTCAATGGAGAGTAATTGTAGGAAAGGTACATCATTACTCTTGATTTTTTCATTTTTTTAAAGTTAATTTAATATATTAAGAAAAACTTTAGGGATGGCCTTCTTAAAGGTGTTGGGTCATAGGGACATACTACAAAAAGTGTCCTAAAAAATGTGCTATATCTGCATGGAGTTCTGAGATGCCTGCAGACTGTTCTTTTAGAGACAGCTGAGCCCTGGCTGTTGTGCTCTTGGCTGTCTTGATGCCATTTTTTTTCCTTCTTGACACTTCAAGATTAGGAGTTGCTCCATTTAGTAGCCGGGTCGAAAAAACTAGGAACAAGCAGTGAAAAATTCATGTGTTAGGAAGAAGCACTTTTTCATGGTCCTTCATCTGTTCCTGTAGGAGCTGCGGGTCATTCCTTGCACTCACCGATTCCACAAGAAGTGTGTGGATCCTTGGCTGCTGCAGCATCACACCTGCCCTCACTGCCGCCATAACATCATAGGTAAGTGCTGCAGTGTGGATGCTCTGGTGTGTGTTGTTTATTTCAAGCAGCTTAAAAGTTGAAATTTAAGTCTGCCTGTTTGTGAATCTCTATGGAGCTCTCAGTCCTTATTGTAACACAGCCCTCAAAATACAGTTAGCCCCAAACTGAGAACAGCTGAGTGCCCCTGGCATAGCCTTGGGGTGGGATGATGCCCAGATGAGGGCAGTGTTGTGCAGCCCTGAATGCAAGGACATGGAGAGGAGGGATATGTTTTCCCTTGGGAATTACTAAGAAAACAATGTATGGGATTTTATTTTTCCATTATGTTGTAACTTCGAACGTGGTTTCCCTTACTTGCCCTCTTCCCGCTTTCATTTCCTCTGTCTTAAGAAAGCTTTTTGTCGCTGCACATTTATGTAAAGATGTGTAAAGTGGAAATTTGAGCAATGACTTCCAGCCTCTCTCAGCCTCTGCAAGATATAAGCAAAAGATACTGTATATATGAGAACAGTATCTGAAATAAATTCATTTCTTTTGTTTTTTAAGCAAATACATCTGAGTATTTCAAAGTTTTCCAGACATGCTTTTGACTTTTGTTTTGCTCTTATTTTCTTCTGTGTAAAAAATTGATGCATAGCGTAATGACACGGAAAACAAAATATCCTTCTTTCTTGCATAAAGTATATGCCCTTTTATTCCCTGCTAGTTCTACTTCTCCATTCTTGTTTCTCTCATTCAGAACAGAAGAAGGGGAATGCAGCTCCGATCTGCCTGGAGTCCATCAACCCAGCACGCAGCCGGCAGCAGAGGGTGATTCTGCCTGTGCATTACCCGGGCCGGGTGCACAGAGCGAGCCAGATCACGGCGTACCCCACTCGGACCAGCATGGACCCTCACGGGAACCCCATAACCCTGCTGACCGTGGAGAGACACGGTGAACAGAGCCTCTACCAAGCCCCGTCCCCAGCCTATATCCGCAGTTATCAGCCTATCCATTTGGACCATGCTTTAAACACACATCACTGCAGCCTGGAGCACAGGGCTTACTCTCCAGCTCACAACTTCCGAAGACCCAAGTTCGGCGGACGCAACTTTTCCAAAGCAGCGTGCTTTTCCCGATACGAGACCATGTATCAGCACTACTACTTCCAAGGCCTTAGTTACCCTGAGCAAGATGGACAGCTTCCAGCTGGCATTTCCTCAAAGGGTCCTTCCCGTGCCTTTCAGCCTGGTAGCAGCATGCTTTTCCCTCCTGTGGTACATGTAATGCCCTCGTCCCGCTTGGAGAGCGGCAGTACCTCCAGCTTTAGCTGCTATCACGGCCATCGTTCAGTGTGCAGTGGGTATTTGGCTGACTGCCCTGGGAGTGACAGCAGCAGCAGCAGTTCTGGTCAGTGCCACTGTTCCTCCAGCGATTCCATGGTGGACTGCACTGAGGTCAGTAACCAGGGGGTTTACGGGAGCTGCTCCACCTTCCGCAGCTCCTTGAGCAGTGACTATGACCCGTACGTGTACCGCAGCAGGAGCCCTTGCCGAGCGGGTGAGGTTGGTGGTGCAAACAGGGGTGCAATTGTGCTTTTGGAGGGCCCTCACCAGGATGAGCTCCCAGCTCACGGTCATGGTGTGGTGGGTGCTGACTGCCGGCCCGTGCCAGCTTCTTCCTCAGGGGACCAACTGTCTAATTGCAGCATGGATATGAACTATAGCAGTAATTCCTCACTAGAGCACAGGGATCCAAATGGCACTACCTCAGAGGGAGGACCTGAGGCCACTTCTGGTGCTGCCTTGGATGTTAAAAGGAACTGGAAGAATCCAGAGATAGCAGGGTCGATTTCGGAGCAGGCATGCGCATGCTGCTTTGAATTCCAGCACTCTGCCCTGGAGCCTAGCAGTGGGACAGCTGACTGTAGTGCACTCTTCCTTAGCTCTCCACTGTGGGGGACATGTGGCCAAGGAATTGAACCACAGTCAGGGAACACCCCAGGCTTGTACAGTATTAACTCAGACCACTTACATAGGACAGATGGGGTAAAATATGAGGGGTTGCCCTGCTGCTTCTATGAAGAGAAGCAGGTAGCCTGTAGTAGCAACAGTGGCAGCGGAGGTGGTGGCTGCTATACAGAAGACTATGCAGTGAATGTGCAGTACACACTTCCTGATGACACCTTGCCAAACTGCTGTAAGGGTGTTTGTGATCTGGGTCAACGCATTCCCATAATTCCTGAAGACAGAGACTGTGAGCTGATCCTACCACCAGAGCACCAAGGGACCCACATAGGAGGCTGTAGCTCCTGGGATGGAACACCTGAGCTAGACACTTACCTGCACTGTCAAGGTATTGGAGAGGTACAGGTCGAGAGGGAGGTGTGCTACGAGGCAACATCATTCCTGCGGCAGAACTACTCTCAGGAGGAGGAAACTGGAATGCCCTTTCCCAGTCCCACTCTGAACT
Organism: Illadopsis cleaveri; assembly: GCA_013399915.1. NCBI lineage: Eukaryota > Metazoa > Chordata > Aves > Passeriformes > Timaliidae > Illadopsis > Illadopsis cleaveri. Next base: position 342,485 of record VXBB01003786.1, on the reverse strand, counting down.
CCCAGAAGCTTATGATGACCACAAAAGCCACAGGTAATAAATGTGCTTTTTTTTGATTACTTGCTACCTTTCTGTGTTAGTGTATGAAATGCTGCCAGCTACCTAGGTACCTGCACCCATAAAGGTTACTCCATCCTTCACGTGAGAGCAGGTTATTGACTAACCATTCTCCCCAAAGTACTATCACCTGTGCTCATTTGGTCATAGCCAGAGGAGGAGATGACAGCTTACTAATTAACCCTATAAAAGCTTTCAAGTTCATCCTTTGTGGGGAGGGGCCCCCATTAGAGTTCCCACAGCAAGGGACACTGTGCTAGTCATGGCAGCTGTGATGAGTTGACTAAGCAGGTAACAGAGCATCTTGGCTTTCTGCGACACTCCAGTCAGTGAGTGTCTTGTTCTGGGGGCCCAAAACTGTTTGCAATATTCTAGATACAATGTCCCTTAGTTTTCTTTATTCTTCAGGTGCTGGATCTCATCCCTTGGAGAGAAGCCAAATCAGTGACTAGACCTGTCCAGATGATCCCAGATGGAGAAGCAGAGCTTATCAGAGACTCCAAATTCTCATGGACTTAATTTTTTTTAAGCTTTGACAAACACACAAAAGTGGTAATGTGGAGAAGTCCCTCCCCTACTTCCTCTGTGTTCACATCACTTTGATTGTCTCCTTTGTCCCTCCTGCCTGAATCTTTCAGGCCTTGATTTGTGTGCAAAGCCCATGTGGGACATGGTGTGGAGCATTTCTGAGCTCTAGTGCCATTTCTATATTAATGACAAAGTGTTATTTATATTTTCTTTTTAGAAGTGACCTCTTGCTGAGAGGTAACACAGTGTGTTAAATAAGCCAGGCTATGTGTAGATGCTGTTATCTCCTACTTGAAGGAGTCCAGCCTTTGTTAAGCTCAGGGCTACACCTGCCTTAGAAACCAGATAGCACCTTGAAATATTGTAACCCAGAGGGATACAGCTGCTGAATGGATGCTCAGATATTGACTAATCCCAGTAGCAAATCCTAGCAGCCAGCAAGTTATGTGAGCAATTTTGAGGGAGGTGAAGCATTGGACTGTCTCCTTTCTCCTCTTCCCTTCTCCCCCCTTTCATGCTGCTCTGATGGTTTGGCTGGGAAGGTGTCCTGCCATTAGGATTAGTTTCAACAGAGTGGGGGTAAGGAAACTGATAGCTCAGAATGTTCTCATCCTCACTTCCTGTATTTAAACTGTGGACCTCATTGTATCTCCTGACCAGTGAAGAATGCTGGGGACCTCTCCCTCAAGCAGATGCTCGAACAAAGTGCTTAGAAAGGGTATTATTACCTTTGTAGGTAATGAACTTTTCCTTCCATAGGAAGTGTTTCAGGCACCTGTAGCCCCTGTTACAGCTGTGAGGAATGCTGGCATGTGCAGGAAAACAGAGCTTGCAGTGTGCTTGCAGCTTTGCTGGCTTTTTTGGGAACAGGATTTCTTGTTTCCTTGCAGGCTGCAAGCTTGCCTAAGGGAAGCAGTGCTTGTCACCTTTTGTGTGTGTGGGAAAGTGAGGGACTTGGTTTGATCATTGTTTCTTCTTTGCTGTGGTTGATGTGGCTTCCATAGACTGATCTGTTCTAAAGGTTTCTTGGGCCCAGCCGGTTGTGCTTCATTTTTGTCTTGTGTACAGAGTGCTCTCTGTACCCCATTAGCCTGGGCACATACTTTTGTTCTTGTTCTTGTCCTAGTGGGGATGATTATCATGAGATAATGTATGTCCTCACTTCTGATAGCAATTGTTTCCTGTGGAAACAGCAGCTTCTGAGTAAGAGGCTACCATAGCATGGGTTAAATTGCCTGTCATGCTGCATGTGCCTGAGGACACAGTGTCATCCTGTGGTGTATTCACAGCAGGAATTCTTCTAAAGGGAAACTAAGTATTTAATGCCCACAGTGCCAGTCTTCTGAAAAGATTTGTCCTAAGTTCAGTACACTTTGGAGATACTTCAAAGACATGAAATAGGGGTGTACATTCATATTCTGCCAAAGCAATGTCCTTGACAGCACTGGGCTGGTTGTGAGACCCAGCAAAGCTAACTTGTATTCTCTGTAGTCCCAAATGAACTATTTTAAAAGAAAGAAACATCTAAGAAATAACAAATACATCTGTCTATTTCCTTTTGCTTTCATATCCAGTAAGTTAGGAAAAAAGTTCCACCTAAAGGAATTCACATTACATCTTTTCAATCAACAAGCACCAAAATTCAGCTGTTCAGAGAATTAATACAAGGCAATATCTGGGTATAAGATTAAAAGAAAAATTTCAATAAACACATTTTCTGTGTATAAAGCTTATTAAAATCTTATTCATTCTCTGAATGACTGAAGTAAGTGGTATGTGTTGGGAGAACAAACTCTAAAGGTTTGTGATTTTTGGATTTTTTTTTTTTTTTTTAATTTTTAAGTCTTACCCTCTCCTTCCTCCACTAAAAAAGAAAAGCATTGTAGAAGCCATGGTATACTAGCTTGGTTATTCTGCTGGGTGTTTTGTGAGGCACTGTAGAGGCCACCTAAGACACATTGTACTCTATAACAAAAACAGCACATTGTGGTAAAAGATTTGAATATTCCGGCTCACGGTGATCCCGGATGTTCTGGTCCCACACGTTGTGGAAATCTCTGCTGGTCCAAGTCTCTGCAGGCCATACCACAGACACCCTGTGCCTGCCTTCTGTGCTGGCTCTGACATTTAACACAAAACTCTGTCCAGTGCAGACCTACAGGCTAGCTGGCCATGATAGATGGTTTTTATAACAAAATGCCTTTCTACTACTTACATGAACGGTTGTCGTTGTGTTTGGCTCATGAGGCACTATTTAAAATGTTTTTAATTAAAATTGTCTTATAGCACTTAAAATTGTTTTGTATAAAATTTGCTGTAAAGATTTTGTAATATGGTCAAAGGGCTCTTTCTCCTTCATTACCATTTTTAAAAATGTTTTAAAAGCTAGAAAGCATCTTGTATATATTCTGTATATGTATAGCAGCACATTTCATGTATGGAAATATGTTCTCAGAATATTTATTTACTAATATATTTATCTTAAGCCATGTCTTATGTTGAGAGTGTGTGACATTATTGTAATAATCATTGAAAATCACTAACACGAGGCCCTGTAAATACATGATAATTGCACACAAAGATTTTACAGTACTTGCCGACCAAAAATGATTTAAGAGAAGTGTAGTTACTTGCAGTTTTGTAAGAAAGTGTACAAATGTCTGTATTAAAAGAAAAAAAAAGGCAAAAACCACACAAAAAATACAGTTTTATTGCATATACATGTGGGAGTTGTCCTTCTTGTTTTGGGGGAAAGGACACAGATAGCTGTTCTCCTCAAAGTATAGTCCTAGATATACTGAGATAACTCTAATAAACAACATTTTTTCCTTTTTTTTTTTTTAATAACAGGTGGATGTGTATATGCCTTTACACAGCACAGCAGTTATTGGGGGGCAGTGGGGGTAGGTGTCACACAAGTCCCTGAACCCCCCAGGCACATGAGAAATACCACATCTGCTAAAAGAAATCCTCATTTATGTTTGGAACCCTCCTATTCTTAACTTAATTTAACTCTGTTGTAATTTCAGGTAAAAGTAATTTATTGTCCTGAAATGAAATTGTTTTGAGAGAGCATGATACAGGTGGACACAAGTGGATAAATCATAGCTTGAATAGTCGAGCTAGATCCAGGTCCTTGCCCTGGATCATGGAATCACTGGTTCTGCTGAAGTGAAAATCAATACTCTGGTACTTGTTTTGTCAGCAGAGAGCACAATTTCATCAGAGATGTTTATGCAGACACCAGAAGAGGGGGAACCTGGGGGTGTGTGGCTCTGTGTGTGTCTGTACATGTGTATTTATGTATGTTATTGTGTAAACAGTTCACCTTCATGTATTATTCATTTCCCATCCGGTGATACACTCACAGAGCCTTTTCCAGGATTCCCCAGCTTCTTCCTTCTCCCAGAGATTTTCACCTGGTGAAGTCCCTGGACTTTCCCCATCTCTTACCCCTGTTCAAACACACTATAATACAATCACCTCAGGATTCAGCCAAGAAATGAGCCTTACTTCTCTCCAGCCCTCCTTGTCTCCTATGTGATAACTCCATTTGGGATGACAGACTGTTAAGGAGTGTTATTTCATAGGGGACCCTTCACAGCCTGAGGACCAGTTCCCATCCTGATCTCAGGTACGATGGAAAAGCCTGGTCTGTGTGGGAAGACAGGCACAACAATGGAAGAGCAACAGGAGCAGGTGCTTCCCAATTAAAGTATGTGCCCCTTTTTTCACTCAGTGAACAGAATCTTGGCAATTGCCAGTGATTACAGATATGCCTTTTATATGCAAATTAGTTCCTGGAACGTGTTTTTACAAAGAGCATAAAACCCCTGTATGTGGGTGGCTGGAAACTCGTGTGTTGACAGGTCTGAATCTCCCTTCTCTTCCCTCCCTCCACCCCCATTTGCTGTTGCTGCTGATGTTCTGTTTTCTTGTTCCCTGTTCTGAAAACAGCCAGGTGATTTTGCTTCTAAGAACAGGACATGCCACCCCCTCAGTGTCCCACAGAATAATCAGTGAGCCCATGTTCTGTCGCCATGAAAGGCACCAACGGGCTGCTGGCTGAACTTGCGTGTGGTGCTCAGCTCTGTGTGGTATTGTGTCTAGTCTTCCTTGTGGCTTTTTAAAAATGACTAAATGTAAATATTTTCTGTCCAAAATGAACATTTTGATACTTGGCAAGGGGGGGAGGTTCTTTGTACTTTTCAGGTGTGATGTTTAAAGGAACAAATTCGTGACAAAATGAGAGTCCTGTGGGGCACCACAAACCTCCACAGAACCTCGATATAATAGAAAAAGACAAGCAGGAGCAGATTATCCTTAATGGATTGTACATTATTGTAACACTTGGTGTTTCTGTAACACTATCTGCAATATTGTGTGCATCTGCCAAATCCTATGACAGCTGTTAGGTAACGTTTGTTGTTACTTGGGTAGTGTGAAGAGAAAAATGCCCTTAAAAGGATGGCCAAGTTCATACCCTGTGGAGCCAGCCTGGCCTAATTCTCTGGCCAGGGACACAATAGCAGACCTGAAACCAGATATTTTATCTTGCAGTGAAAGCTCTGTGCTCCTGTGACTTAAATGCTTCATAGAAAAGCCTCTCTTTCAGAATAAAGAATACATTTCCCTCGTGGGGAATGAAACTGAGGCTTAGGAAACAACCAAGAAAGAAGAAGGGAACAGTTCCCAGAAGAACCAAAGAGCCAGAGTCTCATAACCGGAATGGCAGGAAAGGAGAGCAGAGTAACCTCCCCTGTGTAAGGGCAGGCTGGTCCCCTGTGACAACTGTGTTTCTGAAAGAAAAGTGAGTCTTCACATGAAAAGCTGGAGACAGTTTTGGTACTTGTCACTGGTTTTCTGGTGTTTACATAAAAGGTTGCTGAAGGTTTCTTGAACTGTAGCGTTATTTTGGCCAGGAGGAATTAATTAGAGAAAAGATGAATCTTGCAAGAAAGTGGAAACAGCATTACACATTGCTGAAATTTGCAAAGCAAACACTGAAAGAATTGTTCTTTCTAAAAGTTTGAAAACACGTAAACTGAAAACTCAATTTGCTATTACCTCAGAAATTGTGTCTCAGAGCAGTATCATACTTTATATATAAAGTAATCATTCTCAGCTCTAATATTCTCTTCTAACATGTATAGCAGGCAGTGCTCTTGTAATCTGCTGGTGAACTGCAGCAGTTTCTGCCTCCTTTATTTCATGTTTGTATACACTTTAGTCATCCTAACTGAAAAATACACTGTATTTATTTTTTCATAATTATTATTTACAACCATTTGCTGAACGCAGAGTGAACAGTTATAAGCACAGCACATACTTCAGCAGTGAGTCATCTCGAGCTTGATTTATTCTGGTTTCTTGACAGCCTTATGTGGTTCATGGGATAGTTTTTGGATTTTTGGTAGCAAAATGTCTTTAGACTGAAGTTCACAATGCCAAATTTCATCCCAAAGGACAGGTGCTCAGTAAATTGGAGAGAATGAGTGGTGTGAAATGTGTGTGTAGTGGAGATGTGTTGTTACAAAAAAAACCCCTGATATGGTCTGAAGGTAATTGTATTTTTCACTCTCAAGGTAGCAGAATTGTCCATAAATGTCCAGAACAATATTCAGGTGAAACTATCAGTGAACTGTGTTTCATTGGAAAATTGTGAAATACTGCTGCAAGGCAGTAAGAACTAGCTGGACAAGTTTTTGTCAGTTGTTTTTGTAGTTCACCCTTCCTTTAGGCAAAGTGCTGCACTAGAAAAATCTGTTCCTTCCCACTGCCTGAGAAGGTTTATTAAGCAGAAGATGAAAGTGGAATAGCTACTTATGCTGGTTCAGTGGCAGCCATGTGTCTGCTGATGTGTTTGGCCTGGAGTCATCGAGGCTGCAGATTCAGTGCATTTTCCAGGACTATCCATAAAAACCTGTTCATTCTATTCCAGGGGTGGGTTGGAATACATAGACTTTAATTCTGCAATCCTACTGGATTGTCTGTATGAGCAATGTGATAAACTTCCTCAGCATTGCCCTGGCCATAGAAAATTTGGCAGAAACAAGTCCTAAAGAAGATGATGTTGATGCTTGATTGAAAAAGCAGATTACTTGTTTGATGGTAAAAATCATCCAGGAATATATGCACATGATTTTGCAGAAACTAATGAACAGCCTAATACAATTACAGGCTAGAAATGAGATTCAAAGGAGGAAAGTGTTTCTTACAGCAATTGTTTTATCAGCATCTGTTCTGTCACAAAATTGAGTTCCCCTATTCTCAAAGTCTTTCTATCATATATACCAAAGAAGTATCTTTGATTTTTTTTTTTCCCTATGGTTACAGTGTATAGAAAATTTATTTTTCCCAGAGTGTAAACTAACATCTTTTCTTCCTATAAAATGTTAGCAAGAAACAAGCATAATATGCTGTATTAAATAATGCATTTCCTATACATATACAAATATATATATTACTATGATAACACATCACACATTTTTACATAACAAAGTCTCTATTTTCCCACAACATAACAATATTAAGATAAAAATACATACAAAATCATGTAGTCAACAAACTAAACTAGTTTTAAATGTAGATTTTGAATGAGGGAAGGCACTTGTCCAGCTGGCCCCTTTCCACCTGAGGTGCACACACAGAGTGCAGGCTGCTGGAAGTGGGGTGCTGTGTGAAGGCAGCAGGCTCACACGTGGCTGCTGGGGCAGTTCCAGCAGAAGTGCTCATTGCCCCAGCTCCTGGGGCACGTTTGTCCTCATCCTGTGGCTGATTGTCTGCTTAGCTGTGGGCTCAGGGAGCTCTGAGCTCATCTCCCAGTGCAACCACCCAGAGAGCAAGGTCAGAGAGCTCAGCTCTGTGAAGAGTAACTCAGGGAAGAAAAAGCCATGGCAGTTTTTGACCTGATCAGTTTATTGCACCACTACACAGCTGGTCACACCAACACAAGGGTGAGCAGGGGCCAGAGCAGGAGCTGAAATCCGTGTGAATGACCAGGCAGCTCCTCATGATGATTTGGTTATGGCAACAGTTGCTTTTGACTTTGTATCACATTTCCAGCCTGTCCAGCCTCTTGAGGGGACTGCTAGGCAGGAGCTCAGAAGGCTGTACAGATACAATTCCAAACAAATTCATCTTCTGCAGTTATTTTCAATTTGTTGAAGAAAATGGTGTGAACACCAACATCCTGAGATGTCCCTGCTCTCCAGCTGTCAGCTCTCAGCTGGCTCTGTAGCAGGGGCATTTCTTTTGTGGGATTACAACACTTGTGCATGGTCACACTTTTTGCTTCTTTCTCCCCTAAACCCTTACAGCAGAGATCAAAACATGCTGTGTTAATGGATACCACATATCTTGGCATAAATCACCACACCCTGAAGTGTCTGCACTAGGAGTGTGAGTGACTCTACCACATTTTGAAAAAATCCACACTGGAGATCTACCTGCTCTTCACAATCTCAGCCCTTTAAGGTAATTAAGTGCTATTTAAGGGACCCTGTCCACGAATTTCCATCCATTGCTCTGTTTGCTAGAGGAAGGATCCAGAATCAGCCAATCTGAAAGATTTGGTGTGGGGAACATAATTTTTTCTATGCTTTTATCAGTGTATTACCCATGCACTGTCTAATATAGTCATGTTTATTGTTGCCATGACCAGTTAATCTGCTGTAAGTGCTGGTTTTATGGGATTTCTGTACATAAATTTGATTAATGTTCTCCATGGAAATCCCATGAAATACCATTTTATTTAAAAAATATTTGAGGAGCTAAGAGAGCAATGCAAGTCTCACTTTTTGAAGTCTCCAGATTTTGCATTGGTAGCATCAGTCTTTGTTGCTGTTTGTAATGATATTTTCTCTAATATTATAGTGAAAATAAATTCTTCACTAAGGAAGAGAAGTGTAACATTCCGTATTTTTTCTTCCTGCAGTAGGTGTAAATCACTCACTGGGTGTTCCTGATGTTTTTTCAGTTAATCACCATTAGGGAACTGCTTTATTGAATGTCTCTGACAAAATGTTTAACTTGCATTTGATAAGGCAAGCAAAGCTTCATCACTTTGTGAAAAGCACTATGTGCTCATAACAGCTCCTGAGGATCTGGCAGCACACTGTGATTCTCTCTGCCTGGTTTCCTGTTAGTGCACCAAAATAAGGATGCTTAGGAACCAACCTGCTTTGTTTTGCTATGAATCTCAGGTAAACTCTTTCTCCACGCAGAATGATGCAAAACCTTACTTTAAAAAAGGCAATTTCAGAACTTTGGTTGGGTCTGGAACAGACAATGGTTTCTGGTCTAACGTGATGACACATAAGAGAGAACCAGCATATTTTTTACAACTTGTCCTGTCTTCATTTTAGCTAATACTGTAATTATATTTTCCTGTATTCTTTCCAGCAGCTCATGCAAGAAAGTACTGGATGTTCCCATGCTATTCCATTTTTTATATAAACAATTCCATAATTGCTGGCTTAGTAAAGTCTGGTTTCTTTTAAGCATGCATTGTGATACTGTTCAGCTGTCTCTAGCACTCATCTGTGGTTCATAAATCAAGCTGGACTGAATTCAGTTCAGGTAAAAGACCAGACCTACAGTGGTAAGGCACAATTTTTCCCTGCTTAATTCTTTGATGCCCTGTGTTTTCAATGAAATCTGTAGTTCTCACAAAGGGGAGGGAGTTATAGGTTAATAAACATCAGGGCAGATACTAGAATGAATTTAAACTCAGTGACAATTTTCTTACTTTTCTTAATTACCTTTTGCAGATGCACTTCCTAGATGTTCTCTGACTCCACATCTGGTATATGCAGACCATTGGCATATGTTCAAACTTTACCAGAATTACTATAGTTTAATGGTTCTCAGTGAACCTCCTCTGANACTTTGTTTTGCTATGAATCTCAGGTAAACTCTTTCTCCACGCAGAATGATGCAAAACCTTACTTTAAAAAAGGCAATTTCAGAACTTTGGTTGGGTCTGGAACAGACAATGGTTTCTGGTCTAACGTGATGACACATAAGAGAGAACCAGCATATTTTTTACAANCTGCTTTATTGAATGTCTCTGACAAAATGTTTAACTTGCATTTGATAAGGCAAGCAAAGCTTCATCCCTTTGTGATAAGCACTATGTGCTCGTAACAGCTCCTGAGGATCTGGCACCACACTGTGATTCTTTCTGCCTGGTTTCCTGTTCATGCACCAAATTAAGGATGCTTAGGAACCAACCTANGAGTATTGTGGATGGACAGTCAGTCTACCAAAGAGAAGAAGTAGTTAATGCTGTCTGTTGCAATCAAAGAGGGAATAGTTCACAGATCAGAACCCCACTGATGTTTTAGTTCTTTGACAATTAAGGCANAGTTCAGGTAAAAGACCAGATCTACAGTGGTAAGGCACAATATTTCCCTGCTTAATTCTTTGATGCCCTGTGTTTTCAATGAAATCTGTAGTTCTCACAAAGGGGAGGGAGTTATAGGTTAATAAACATCAGGGCAGATACTAGAATGAATTTAAACTCAGTGACAATTTTCTTACTTTTCTTAATTACCTTTTGCAGATGCACTTAATAGATGTTCTCTGACTCCACATCTGGTATATGCAGACCATTGGCATATGTTCAAACTTTACCAGAATTACTATAGTTTAATGGTTCTCAGTGAACCTCCTCTGACTGAGTTTGAGGAGCTGCCCACTGTAAACTTTGCCAGTCAATTTATCTGACATTTGCATTGACAGTTTTTCCTAAATATCTTGCTGGTCTGAACTTGCTGAGGCTGAAAGACTCACTGCTGATCCCTTGGAATCACTTGTTTCCCACTTGTGGTGGTGGGATGAGAAATCTGAGTATTGTGGATGGACAGTCAGTCTACCAAAGAGAAGAAGTAGTTAATGCTGTCTGTTGCAATCGAAGAGGGAATAGTTCACAGATCAGAACCCCACTGATATTTTAGTTCTTTGACAATTAAGGCAATTACTGTAAAAATTCAGTTCAGTTTTAGTGTTGCAGGCAAGGAGACACTTCTCCTCTCAGGTGAATGTCAAGGCAGCTGTTTCATGCATGTTCAGCTGCACAGCCTGGCCCAGGTGAGTTGGTGATAGCAGCCTACAACTTTGTAAATAGTTTGGGCTGCTGAGATTAATACATGTGACTTCAGAGTAAAAATTTGTTAGTCAGCCTCACTGATAACAATTCAGTGGATTACAGTATCTTTGGGCAATCCTTTAAGAAGCCCTAAACTTACACCCAGGATGACTGGTGGCTGTCAGGCTGAAGCACAATAGTTTTTTAAAGGATCACTGTGAATATGAACAAAATTATCATAAACATCAGTGAATGATGGGTCACAGAGAGTCATTTAAAAGGCTTCAATGCTCCTGCAGGCCTTGACCTGGTGAGCACTAATCAACCAAAATGCATATTTGTAGCTGAATCTTGTTTTCGAGGCATCCTGAAGTGCATTTTTTATGTTTGCATCTCTGCTTGTAGACACAGAAACAAAATGCAGAAAGAGCACAGCACTGAGCAACCAGGCTGATAATTTTTCCAGTCTTTGATTCCCATTCTTCTGTGTAGTATCACTGAGATGTGTTTACATCAAGGCAAATAAGCTCTGCTGTGGTAGCTGAACAGGTTATCAGTACCCACCTCTGTGTTCAGCCTTGAGAATAAAAGGACTAAAGCAGCCTGATATAATACAGTGGTACAGGCAAATGGGACACAAGAAATCCTCAGCCTGTAGATACCCCTTCAGTTACCTTTGGCAGGGGTACAGGACGTTTTGAATTTTATGAGTTTTTACATCTATTTTAAGTGCAATGGTTTAAAGGCAGTAATTAACAGCACTACAGGCTTGAGGAGCACCAGGCACTTCAAAATTATTGCTGCAATTAAATCCGTTGTCACTGGTATGTCCAAGAGAACAGCAGATAGGCAAAGTCACTCAAAGGCCTTTGGAAATGGACTTTTTGGAAAACAGGTATGAGATTGGGAGGAAAAAAAAGGAAGATTAATCTCAAGTCACCTGGATTTTAAGAAGATCAATTCTTGCAAAATAAAAGGCACTTCAGTTTCCCACCAGTGGGTTGCAGTCATCTTGTTGATTTCGAAGCTTTTTCTTGAAGATGGATATTGATGTGGATGGTTGGTAAAATATACTCCAGATCTCACCAGCAGTAGTGACATCACTGCAATCTTCTGTTTCAGCTACAGCTGGAATCTGGTGGGACCTAGGAAACAAAGAGTTAATTCACTCTGGTGTTAATGTGCTTGTGTAGCTGTGGTTATTAACATGTCTGCAGAACTTCTACACTCGGAGTGCTCACAGCTCCCACTACATCTGTTACACTTCCTTCACCTGCTGTGCAAAATGTGGGTTTTTGGAGTGTTTCTTGGTTGGGTTGACCAAATGAAAAGTTAGGCATCCTTTTGCCACTCTAATGACAGCAGTGACATTAAGCTAAGAGGGCTCTACAGACTGTAGTTGTTATAGTTGTTATTAATACAAATTAATTTCCTTGTATATTTAAGCATGCCTGTACTATGTAAATACAATATTCAGCATTTTGATTTGCTGGTGACTCACCCATCATTTCATTCAGTGAGTGTCCATCTAGAGGACACAAAATTTACTTGGTATGAGTGTAGAGGTTTTAATTTTTTCCCCTGCAAGCTATTATTGTAATTTGACTTCTCACCAAATCTGGATGTCTGATAACATTTTCCTCCTAAAGTACAAATCTTGTCAAATCAAGAGCAGAAGAGATATTCTAGTAGCAAATGCTGTCCCAACAGACTGGGAAGTTAACAAACAGGCTTCTTTAGGATCTTCTATGAGGATACAAATAAGTAAAAACTAACTTGGTTATTTATGTGGTTTAGAATATGGCCAATCTGACAGTGGGAAAGCAGAGAGGAGCCTCAGGTTTGGTTCAGAGCTGAAATCTTGGTTCTCTGTGGTTTGTTTTGCTCCACACTCACCTCATGGTAATGTGCAGAAGTATCTTTGCTATAATGGCTGTAACACTTAGGATGAGCAGTGCTGTGAGACTGTATATTGTCCATTCTGCAAAAGAGAACAGGGGGAGCTCTCAGGACATTCATTTTTTTACAGTTTTTACAGTAAGAATTTTACATGCAAGGAACAAACAGCCCTATGATGCTTTATTCAAATCTGTAATTTGACAATGCCTTAAACCTACAAGTATTTTCTGCAGACTTTCAGTCAGAACTGTTTTTTTCCCTTGGAGAACTCCTCCCAATAAAATTGAAAGCTGGCAAAATTCAAAGCATATACTAGTAAAATTATCTAGGAAAGGCAGCAGAAGTTCCCTTCCACCCCCTGCCCCTTGCTCAAAGCATTGCCTGTACATGATGATTTGAAGAGTATTTTTGGAACTGCATAGAATCCAAGGGTGCAGTTTCTATTGGTGTTCTGGGGTATTTTAACACTAGGCAGCTTAGGTGTAACTGTGGTAAGTCAGGCATTAGGCTGGGCCTAGTCCCAGACTGTTCCTAGGCATGTTCTGCACCTGGGCTGGTTTGGGGGTGTGCAGTTCATGTTTCAGGTTTGGGATGCAGAAAGCTTCAGGCCTGTGGGAGTGTCCACAGTGGGATTGAGGCCCAGCTTCAATGATACATAAAAGCAGATGCCCAGGGTGGTTTAACAACAGGAGAGAATAATAGTGATATTCACCACGAGTGCATTTCCAGCCTTCAATTATTTACAACTCAGTGATTTCCTGAATTCAATGATGTCCTGAAGGTGAGTTCTAAACACAGGACAGTTCTCAGTGACACCTCCCTATACCCATTAACTTGTCTAGTCCTCTTTGTATTATTGATGAGGCTTTTGTTAATTGGGGTAACAGGGATGCAACCAGCATTCAAGCTATTCCAGAGTCTACAAAAATTTACTCTTTATTCAGCAACTTGTGCTCTTCTGTGGCATGCAGTGCTCACTAAGGCTGATTTCAGTAAGGAGGCTGCTATGACTCACATATTTTGATGTGCTTTCATTTTCAAGAACTCACCATCTTCACACTATTTCTGGTTTAGGCTGAGAAGTGTTTTGAAATGTAATGAGAGAATCCCAGTTAGTGCTAATTAGACTGAATGGAAATTCATCTGTTAGTAAGATGCACCGTGGATCTGCTAACGTGGAGGTGGAGGCAAAGGAAATACTGCCTCCAGATTTTGCTTTGGCAAAATGTTTTTCCCCATCTCCTCATTTTTATTGTATCATTACCAGGCATGGAGCTGGTTGGATGGCTTGGGCTGGTTGTGATGACATAGAGTATCTTTGATGACCGGGCTGCATTGATGCTGAGATTTGCTTGCTCATTTATCCTCTCTGAAAGGCTGTGATTCACTGGGACCTTGTTTTGATGCACATTGTCCTTCACAGCTGAAAACACGAGAGTATGATTACAATAACAATTTTTTAACAGGTGTAATTGGACTTTATTTTGTGCTTATAAACAGACATGCTGCTCTCTGGTTTACTTAAGAGAACTCAAATAATCTAATTATATGTGATTCCTAAAAAAGCCTGTACTTCACCAGTTGGGCTTCTCAATTTTTCTGGAAGGTGATTTTTTATCATAACAGTAGGTACAGCTGAAGGACCAGAACATTTTCTCCTGATGACTTTCAACTGGAGAGGAAGAGACTGTTGGAAGGAGCCAAGATGAACCAACGTGCAGATGGATTATTGGGGTTTTTTGTTTTGTTTTCCTTTGTCATTTTGTCATTTTCCAATTTAACAGGAAGGAATAGAACTGAATTTTTGAAAACCTGTATTTTGCTATTTATGATGTAGCTGACTGTAATGTTCTAAACCGAGAGAAATTTTGGCAAAGCTTTTACTCACTGAGTAGTGGCAACAAGAGAGATAAAACGCCTGTTAGATCAGAGCTAAAATATTTGTTCTTCAATTGCCACTTCAGAAATCTTCTGTGTGAATTAAATGCCTCACTGACAGGTAGAAACAGCAAAGGTAGCCTCTTACCTCTATACCTGATAGCAAATCCTTGGGCTTGATTGATGTCATCAGAGAAAAAGTACAAAATGACAAAATCTAAAGAGATGTTAAAGGTGTGGGGAGGCCGATTCTTGCCATTAAAACGAGCTAGAACATGATAGGTGTAACCATCCAGCAATTCCACCATATCTGTAGCATCTTTGATTTCAAAAAGGACAAAGGTGAAGTGGATTTGAGATGCTCCTGGAACTTGTATGGTCCAGTAACAGACTTTGCCTGTGCCATATGTGTCAGGGAAATCTGGGGAATAAATCACAGCTGTAGCAGAAGTGTAATTCCCTCCACAGGCACCAATAAGGGCTGTGAAAACAAGAGGAAAGGGAGAAAAATGGGAAGAAAGAAAAGCAAAAAGAGGTAATACATTAATTTTGCAAAGCTTTAGCACCCTGTAGGTTCTAACACTTAAATGTGACTTGAAGGTACAGACTTGCTAGGCCAGAAGGATGCATTCTTTTTCCCTCCCACAGCACTGGGAGCACAGCTTTTGTTGCCTTTGCTTGGAATACTCTCCTTATGCCACATTACTCTGACCTATGCATCAGTCTTGAATAGTGCAGCTATCCTTTGTCCTTGTGTGTAACCATGTACCCTTTCCTGCATCCCTGCAGAAATGGGATAAATCATTGATTCAGGGGCTTCTACTCCATCCCTATCAGGCAGGCAGGAAAGTGGATTAGTGACTGTTAACTCTCACTGCTTAATAACTGACATTCCTTCACAGCCGTTTGAAAAGGAAAACTTAAAACAGCAGTGAATCCAGAGAGCAACTGAAATGCCACTAACTGACAATGCATATCCATACATGCACATGCAATTTTTTTACTCTCTCCTAACATCAATTCTTAGGGAGTATCTGATAGCTAACTTAGTACCACTTGTGAGGAAAGTGAGACAACCTCTGGAGCATGAGCAAGCATCATTTCTTGGAAGAGCTATTTCACATTATTAATGGATGAGAATTTCAGGCAGAGATGGAAAGCAGCTTTATTTTATACCACATGGAGGTGTTTTGCTGTTTGGTGTGCAACAGTCCTCAGTGTTTTTGAGCCTTTTCCCTAATTTGCTGAAGATGTGAGGCCTCTCCTTTGGGAAAAAACTGAGCCTGCTTCAATACTTACTGTCAAAAAGAATGACTCTGCCATCCCCACCGCAGGGCTGAGTGTGGTCTCCAAAGCAAACACTGTTGCATTCCGTACTGGCTGCCTCCCCGTATCTCCAGTAGTCAGGATTATTTCCACAGAAACAAGCATAACCTGATTCCATGCCTGCAAACTTTGACAACAAAGATGCATAAGGAAGGGAGGAATAGTATTTGAAGGAGGTTGTTTGAGCAAGAAAGCTGGCAGCAGGATACGTGTGTTTTGGAGACGTATGATTAGTCAGAGGAACCACCACAGGCTATTTTTGTTTGGGCTGTCAGGATGCTACTTAAGACTAGGGGGAAAGATGGAATGGAGGGCACCCTGACACTCACAATTGCAGTAAGCAACCATATTTTCTCCTGGTGTTGTTCATCAGTCATTTGTCCAGATTCCCCTGGATGCAGAGAGAGGGCTTGATCTCTGGGGTGGAAGTGCGACCTTAGACTTCCCAAAGGTTAAAAAAAAGAATGGGGAAGAGGAGAAATATGACAGAGAGCTCTAGGCATGGTGCCATTTTTGTCTTTGAAAGCGTTTTGTAAATGTATGTCAAAGAAATCACCTTAAACTGTTGACTTCTGCAGGAGCTGATGCAGGTTTGGATTGTGAGTTTATTGGAAGTCTCACTGGTGCCAGTCAAAGGTGGTGGCTCTCCATGGTCCTTGTAACAGCCCAGATTTCCTGGCACTGCCAAGAGTAACACACAACAGTCATTCCAAAGATGTGCCTGTGAACATCCCAGACCACTTCATGCACTGCCTGGTTACTGAGCAGCTCTCTCTGTATTCTGGGCTTGATTCTGCACTATGGGAAGAGTTACTCTTTGTTACTCATACTCTGTATGATAATTTGTTACTCATGCTCTGTATGATTCTTGTCATATTTTCCAAACACGCCCAGGAATGAGTGATGGCACAAAAGAGTATCATATCTTCTCAGCAATATACCTGTAAGACTCTCTAGCTGGTTTCAGTAAGCTGCAGTGAAAGAGACAAGAAAAATACTTTGTTCATTTCTCCTGAAAGAGGCAATTAAAAAAACCCAAGGCATTAAGTGGGTTCAGGGGGGTTGTGGGTTTGTTTTTTTTTACTATTGGCATGCATGTTCTGAAAATGTAAATTAACCTGTGTGAGTTCTGTCTGATGTTCCAAACAATGACATTCTGGAAGTTTTCAAAACAGGATATTTGAGGAAGAGAACCTAAACTGTTTTAGAATGGAGTTTGGCATGTTTTATGGGAGGGACTATATATTTATGTAGGGGAATTTCCTAATATTTAAAACTTGAATTCTGATACAAATCTGAAGCATCATACAAAGAGATTAAAAATGAGCAATATCACTTTAAAAAAACAACCCATCTATTTGCATTAATACAATGTTTCAAGGCTCTTTGGTCACTATGGGAGATCAGAGTTTTCCTCCTTCAGTACTCTGGTTTTTTTTGGTTTCGCATTTTTCATCAAAGCCCTGGAATTTAGCCATGACCACCCTCCAGAGAGGATGTGGAGTACAATACAGTGCATTGCTAATGGCATAAAATTATCCCTTGCCCACTTGTCATATCTATTCACATACTTGAAATTAAATCTGTTACTAGCTCTATGTTAAGTTTTATTCCTGTGCCAGATTGACATGGATTCTTTTTGTCCACCTAACTGCCACAGCTCTGTATGACATGATGTGCTCAGAGACCTGTATGAGTGTTTTATTTATGTAGTCACTGGTTATTACAGTACCCAGTAAACTTATTATAAATAATGACATAATGTTGCTTCAAATATTGTTCATAAATTAATTTTGATCTCCAAGAATACAGTTTCAATTATAAATACTTGCATGGAGTTATGGCTTTGATATGCCCTGCAGCAACATTCATATAAGTACTGAGACTTCAAGTTACAGCCTGATTTAACATACCTTTGGAAATCCCCACTTGCAGCCCCACCCCAGCTGAGTACAGCTGGGCAGATAACTCTGACAGAGTTCATTCTTTTTTGTATTGTGAATTATTTTACAGCCCTGAAAAAGCTTCCTATTTATCCAACCTAGCTCATTTTCCTAAGAGATCTGAGATTTTAATTTTTTTTCTTTTTTAAAAGTAGCTGTATTAGTGAGACCTTTCAATCTTGGCTCCAGAGGATTAGTACTTCACTATGTTCCATGCTAAAAGAAACCTGAGTAACTTGAAAACTTCTCAAATTTTTTAACTAAATCAAGCGTACATCCTTAGACTAATTAGTCTCTTTGGTGTCCCAGCAGTATTTTAACCTTCTTTGCTCTTAATATTTAGCCTGCTAAAGAAACTTGGCAAAAAATGAGGTAGTCAGTGTTCTGCAATTACTGTTCACTTTTGTTTTACTATTACACTGTCTTCACCTATTTGTATCTATTTGTCCTCTTCTGCTTAAAAAGTCACCTCTTTTGCATAAACATATTATTTTTCTTTTAAGCAGCATTTGACATAATGAGGTCCTGGCAAACACCACAGCTCCTGCATTTTACATGTTAAGGCATGTATTAAATGTATTAAAATATGGAATCAATCATTCTGAGCTCATGTTCCAGCTCATCTAGCTGTCTTTGAAGAGTCTCCCAGCTTTTTTGCAATGGCAGTCTGCACAAATTGTTTGAGCTGTCCTTGTTCCTGTGTTCCATATAGCTCTGCATAACTTACCTGGCCCTGCCATTTAACACCTCCTTGATATTTCAGTCCAATTTCTTACATTACATACATGCACACTGGAAATATGATTCCAGTAATGAAATCTGTTTATAGGGAGAGAGTCATGTGAGTCATAAACATGAAGATGCGATTAAGTGGTATAGCAAGCCTTTCTTTCTTTCTTTCTCTCACATTTTGGAAGTGTAAGTTGTTATTTCCTTTGAACTTAAACCCTAACCTCATTAACAAGGAGACCAAAAAAAGTCAGGAATAGCTGCAACACTGCAAACAAACCATCTGAAGCATTCACTTCTGAATCCTCCATGTGAGATGCACATGTTCTCTCAGCACTCCGAGCTGCAGCCTTGCCTTTTATTTTGTTTCTGTCCATTCCAGTCTGCTTAGCAGACATTAAGGAGGAGAGAGGAAGAAAAGGGAAGACCAAGTTCCTCCTGGAGTAGCTACCACTGTGTTCTGTGGTTATGCTCATCCATCTTCATCTAACACTGCTAAATTCTGTCCATGACATACACAGAATGTCAGAAGACATTTCTGACTGAAGGATGTAGTGTTATATATAAATATTAGGGAATGAGACACATGATATAATCATGTGAATTCATCACCATAATGAAAAATGCTTAACTGTAGATTCTTGATTATCGTTCAGATGAATCATTGCACGCAAATCTCTCTAGGCAATCAAGATGCTTCATATTGTTGGCACTGCCATGGTATTATGTGGGCACAGTTAATAGGTAACTTATGTTCCAGATAATTTTCTAGCAGTAAATATCATTAAGGAAAAGAAGTTTATATAAAAAAATTTTCTCTAAAAATTTTCAAATAGCACTTTTTTTACACAATTGCTTTCTTGCTCCATCACAAAAGTCAAGTTTTGTATTGTGCACTTCACAAGATAGTTTTGATGGTCCTATGACTTAGCATCATGCTTACTGAAAACAGAAAGTCTG
Organism: Illadopsis cleaveri; assembly: GCA_013399915.1. NCBI lineage: Eukaryota > Metazoa > Chordata > Aves > Passeriformes > Timaliidae > Illadopsis > Illadopsis cleaveri. Next base: position 323,075 of record VXBB01003786.1, on the reverse strand, counting down.
GTGAAGAATAAAAGACTTTTTTTTACTTACACAGCTTCATAAACCATGAGGTTTGTATTACGATTTGGATGGGCTTGCAATGTACAGTTTGCTCTAAATTGCTGCAATTCCTTTTTCTAGTATCGAGTTTCAGGGCAGTGCTTGAAGCAGCTGCTACTGGTCAAAAGGACATTTTGTAAATGTAAGTCTGGATTATCTGTGCAAGTAAGTGTCCAAGTTTAAATCCTCTGCTCCCCACCACAGAGAAAACTAGCAAGGCTGGTTTTAAAAGGCCCCTTTGTGTAGAACAAATGGAGTGGAGAGAATTTGCCTTTCAGCTTTTTTCCTGGTGCCATATCCAGATAATTTGTTAACATCTGTGGTCTTTAAAGAAAATGCAAATTCTTTCATTTTAGACCAAGTTAAATTTCTTAATTAGGAGGGTCAAGTTTCTTAAATCATGCTTGGTATATCAGAAAAATAAGAGTAAGATGTCCTCTGAACAATTAGTATCAGAGTGTTGAATGATTTTGTGTTATTTAAATTAGACTCCTTAATCTGTATTTAAGTCTAGGTAAAAGGCATCTGTCTTAAGGTCACACTTAGGTATTTGTTTGCCTAGCATGAAGATGTGAGTCCTTCACATTCATAAAAAAACCAAAACAACAAAGCTATGAACAAAGTAAAAAAAAAAAAAAAATCTCTTTAGCTCCATTTTTCTTGTCTGGTTTTGTTTTCTTAACTTGAAGTAAGAAATATATTTCTTCCAATCAAATGTGTGCCTACATATGGACACCTGTTCTGGAGCTTAGCTGTGAAAAACTAAGTTATGCCTTAGAAACAGAGGAATCTTGTACAGAAGAAGTTAGGAAAGAAAGTGAAGAAATTAATGATTAGACTTACTAAAATGTGTAGCTATGGTTGCTTATTAACATGCAAATCTAGAATATCTTCTTAATATTTGGGCATATTTTAAAGAATGTGATTCGGGAAAGAAAATTTTGCAACATACTGACACAAATCATGACATTGTGGACACTGTAAAAAATAGAATGCATTAAAAATATTAAATTATAGAAAGAAGCTTCATGTGAGGAGCTTGTGAATTATCTGATTTTAAAAAAATCAAAGTCCAGGTTGTGGTTTCACAGCAATTCTAAGCATCTGCACCTGCCAGAGACAGAATTCTACTCCAGAGTTCCCACATAGCACACAGACACCTTTTCACTGTGTCCTCTCTATTGTTTTTTGTTTCCTCCAAGCAATTCTGTGCATGACGCTCCATCCACATTAAACAAATGTAACTTATTTTATGTAATTTATTTTATGAGCTAATTGCAATGGATGGACGCGTATATACCTTGTAAAAACTTCCCTTTTTTTTCTGTCCTCTAGATTTTAATAAAATAACAATCTATGGATTCAAAGAACTAGCAGTACTTCACAAGTTTTGTGTGATTTCCTGTCAGACAGTATTATTTGTAAATAATATAATCCAGTCATTCTGAGGTAAGATGAAAAGGATAGCACTGGAGGAACAATTCAGTAAGCTTGTCATTAACTCTAAGAAACCTGTTTAAAATACAGCTTAGTGCAACTGAAAATAAGCTATTTTGCCTTATCCTAGCTCGTATTTGGAAATCACTACCCACTGTTGTAGAAGTGCCAATCTCTGCTCAGCTGAGATGCAGGCCTAAAAAACTGCCCTGTGCTCTTACTTCGGCAGGATGGAATCTCACAGTATTTCCAGTATATTCCATCTTCATGTTCTGCAATATAGCACCATGGGCTGACATCCCCATCGGGGTTTCTGAAAGAGAAAAACAGCCACTGAAATTCATCAATTGTTTTCAAAAACTACACACACAAAAAAATCAATCCTATTAAGTTTCAAGGGCATTACGATTTTTTGCTGTAATACCTACCATTGAACTTATATACCAAGAAAAATGCAAAGTTTTGCATTATCAGGAAGTTCAGATAGCTTTGGTTATTACAGTATTCATCATGCATAAGATGCTAGTAATGTCTAAAATATAGCTTTGTTTTTTGGTGCAGAGCTATTTCTGGTCAGTCCTGACACAGAGGAAGATTTTCTGTCCCACATCCTGTGTACAGGTTCCATAGACTCATAAACTTGATTTTCTGCCTTGGTACAAAATAGTCCAGACTCCAACTTTCTGTGTGTATGTTGATAAAAACACTTAGCTGATTAAGTCTTCTGGAAAAGACTGAATTATTTTCCTCCCCTTCAATAAAACTGACTAAATCCATTCCAGTGATCTCTTTATATTGATGGTTAATTCTTTATGTGTCCATGATGATGATGATGATCACTATTCTTCTAATTATTTGCTGTTGGGTAGCACCACTTACAAATGCATACCTAATTAGTCATTAAGTTATTTAAAGTTTTTGTCTATGTACACTGTGAAAGGCTATTCACATTGTAAAGATCTATTTAACAGAATAAATTGTTATTTTGGACAGTCAGGTTGAAATATGACTTTTTCTTTTAACTAGGACCAGTTGCAATCTTTGTGTCATGTACTTTGGCATGAATCCTATTAATGACACAGCCCTACTGAAGTGTCAGTTCAGCTGGATGTTGTCATTTACGCCTATTAAAAACTCTTTTGTGGGAGATCCAATTTTAGAAATTCTGTGGATGTTTTTTGGTCAAATAGCAGACTGCTGAAAACAACTGGTGAGCTGAGTGAAGTTTAGATGACTAAAATGTTGCTAGTTAGGCTTTCAAGCAGATTAGTAGAGGCAACGGACAAGGAAAGTCTGAGAGTAGCTATGCTAGGAATTTAGGTGTAATGCAAGAGCCTCCAGTAGCTAAAAAAAGTAGAAGACTAAAACCAAGTGAAGCTTGTACTTGAACTAACCCACTTTTCCTTGTTTCCGGAGTTACAGGAATTTTTGCGTTTACATCTTCATGACAGAAACCTTATGTCTGGAATTCAATCATGACAATGGCACTCCACATACAAATGCCTTAAAAATGCGAGGAAATTGCAGAGAAGCATGATGAATGTCTTTAGAAATCTTCGTCTTGAACCGCAGAAGTGCATGCAGTTAGCAAACAACTCTCTGTCTTTCAAAAGCTCAAAAAATTTCAGTCTTCATAATTTTGTTATGGTTGAAATGAGCGGAACACTGTGAGGTACTTCCATCTTAAAAGGGTGTCTTGCAGTAAACAAAGTATTCCAAGTAAGGACCACCCATGGAGAGGTAACATGCTTCTGATTAATACTTCAACTATAAAATTTGGTTATTCAAATGTTGTCCCTAAAATCAAATCTCAAAGTAAAGTATTATGTCTTTAAAAAGCCTTGTGAGGTATGTGCTGCCTGAGAAAAGGGAAGAGCAACTTGTCCATTGTCATCAAGCAGATGAATGTCAGTGAAAGAGCTAAAACAGCTGTATCACAGGCCTCGACAACATTTGCATGCTAAAGATATACTCTGGCACTCTTAGTGCCTTTCCAAGCTTTTCTTTCAAGAGAATGTGAAGTTAAAAGTCATCCATTAGTTAGGACTGTCATTCCATACACCTGTGAGAACATTCCTAGGCCAAGTGATACAGCACAAGGAAGAAAATGCCTGACCTTCCAACCAAACTCCACCTCAATGAGGATGATCTAATACCTAGCAGACTCAGGTAAAAAAGCTCTATTTGGTAATTAAGTAATTTCTCAGGTTTACATGTCAGATTATAGGCTTCTCGCTCCTTATAACATTCACCAAGTTCTCATTTGCTGGTAAAGCAAGACTCAAGTAAGTGGTTTTTGAGTATCTGGATAAACATTCAGTTTCTCATACATGTTTTTGCACAGCTTGTACATGTTTTGCTTTGTACTAACCAAAATATTAGCCAGAAATGACTGCCAAAAGTAAGATCCTGTAGATACAGCCAGTCTAGAATATGGCTGCACAGCAACAATCAAAATTACATTCTTGATTCTGCTATTTGTATCAGAGAGAATTCAGTGGCCACTATATTTTTCACAGCTCTGTATTAGTATGCCTACTGAGACACAGAGCTGAAAAAATGCCTGCAGAGCCTGAACTTAAGTTCTGATTCAGCTCCTAAATTCTGAAGTTCTTATTTAAGTTTTGTTCTATAGTTATGGAGAACTTCTCTAGAAGGCATGGAAACAGAAGTGCATCTGCCATGCTTTAATGGGGTTTTGTTACGCCTGACAGATGAGCTTCTCTATTCAAATAATAACTCTAAATCACTGATGCTCACTTAGAATTTTCAGTGACCACATAACTTTCATTAGCACAAAACTTGGAGAGTGTAAGAGAATCAGGCTTGTGTGTGAGGATAAAAACCATCCAGAGACTCCTCCAGACAGTCTGTACTTCTAACTTGGATCATTTTTTTTATCTCCACCTTTTCATTTAAGTAATCTATAGTCTTTCTCTGTCATGCCACCTGATAAATTGGACACATGACGGGGACTGTGCTGAAAAAGTGTGGGAGTTGAGTTGAAAAAGTTATTGTACTAATGGTGCTCATAGATTCAGGGTACTGATTACAGGGTAAACCAGAAAGTGTTAGACACCCATGGCTCTGACATTCTTCACTGCATGACACGACATTTCCTAATTTTCTGTCAACTGCTTAAAGTAACACTGGGTATGTAGGCAATGGTAAAGCAATGTGATATTTCTTACCTGCAGTAGTTATGCTCTCCAAGCCCTCCCTCCCCATTGGGATATTTCACAGTGTTATAAGGATGCTCAAAGGTCTCATTCCAAAAAAGACAAGGTTTCCCTGCATATTGGGAGGTCTGGTTCTGAGTGCCACGATAGTCAGCCCCATTTGCTGTATAGCATTCTGGGAAGAAAGAGAAATGGAAAAAGAAAGAATGTATGTAGGTTTAGCGCTTGTTCTTTCCTCCCCCTCCACCCCATATCCAAGGGACCATGGTTTCCTGCATTGTTTAGGCAGCTGAAGATGCTGGCCAGGATTTAAGCTTTCTCTCAGTCAAACCTCTATTCAAGAGATTATGATGTCATTAATAAACAATGTATAAGACCAGTCTGAAGAGAGGTTTACACAATTAACATGCATTTTCTGAATAAGCATAATACTTTTTTTACTGTTTTCCTTGTGTTTTACTCATTAGGATGACTCTGTAACTTGTTAATTTTCCAAAAATGAAATCATATGACATTATCAGTCTGCTACTTATCAGTACATTAACCAAAATCTCATGCCACTTCAGCTAAAGTTGTGACTATCTGTATTTTACAAAGTGAAAGACCTTGTAAGTATGGATCTTCCCAACATTTACATTCTGATTTAGAAAAAATTCTTAGGAGTTGAATTGCCTTAGAGAGGGACCTCCTTCAGCAGAATATAATCACAATACTGTGATTTGCTACTAAGCATTTATGCTCTCAGATTAAAAAGTATGGGTCAGTATTCTTCTGCCTCACTCATATTTTCTCCCACTTACATTTGTTTTCCTAGCCTCCTAATACTCAGCAAGTTAGAAACCAAACTAGAGAATGATTTCTCTAGTTACTAAATACTTTAGCCCCTTTTCAGCTGAACTACAAATTTCATGCTGCCTGGCTTTGCTGGGCCTTGTTAATCACAGAATCATAGAATGGTTTGGGTTGAAAGGGACCTTAAAGATCATCCAGTTCCAACCCCCCTGCCATGGGCATGGACACATTCACTGGACAACTTCTGAGGAAATAAATATCCAAATGCTTGAACAATTTTACTTTTGTTGAAATTGCAAAATATTTTTGATTAAATTATGCAATGTGAGTGGGGCAGAGCATGGGAACAAGTTGCCCAGCGAGGCTGTAGAATCTCCATCCTTGGAGATACTCCAAAGCCACCAGGACATGGTCCTGGACAACCTGCTTTAGGTGACTGCTGGAGCACAGCAGTTGGACAACATGACCTCCAGAGGTCACTTTCATCTCAACCAGTCTGTGATTATCTGCCAGAAAGAATCAGTATAATTAGTTTACCACAAATAAATCCATCCTGTTTATAATTCATACTTGCTAACATTTATCATCCTTGCATTTATTTAAGAATAGCATTAAAATATAACAGTCTGTGACAGAATTAAAACTGCTGCGTTACACTGCTGTAAACATTTCTTTGTACTGGCCAGCATTTCTGGGGAAATTCACAAATGCTTTCTGCTAACTACAGGCTGTGAAACCTCCTTTTTTCATCTGATAGTGTTCTCTGTAGAAACCATATTGCAGCTGCAGAGATGTTCTACTGCCCTGAGGGAGTGGGAGAGTGCTCTGAAGTATGTGCTGATCTCAGGTGTCCCTCATGAGATCTAACTTACAAAACAAGTCTAGAAAGACCAGTGTGGCTGCAGTTGGAAGAGAAAAAAAAAACCAACAAAACACCCACATTTTAATCCTGATATTAACAGTAACACAGTTTTTGTATTTAGAACTACTGTAGAAGAAGGAAAAATGTATTATTAAAACCATGCCTCTGAAATTAGTTTAGTCTGTGCTCACAAATATCAGAATGGTACAATTATAATAATTATTTCAGAGTTCTATTACACAGCAGATGAAAGACAATGGTTTTGTGCTTTCACTGTGCATTTTCATGCCTAGGCAAGTTTGGATTTCTATTAAATGAAATTTTGTTGCTGAAGGCACACAGAAGAGGTGTCTGCACAGCCATTAATGTGTTCTGCTATCATCTGTGGACAGAAAACCGTATAATTTAACAAAAACAAGCTTCAGGTCAATACTCCTCCTTACTGTAATTTACCTGCATTAGCAATACAGGTGGGCTGCATTTGCTTCAAAATGCAAATGTGAGTTTCCAGCATTCAGGCCACCACAGATATTTGTGTAAACAGGAAAAAACCCCCCACTTTAAGGTCACAACTGTGTTGCAACTTTCTTCAATACTTCTTTTGCTTTGCAGTTAATATAAAAGCTTTTGTAGGTTATAGCTGAAAAATATAAGCTGATGAATTTAGCAGAAAAGAGAGAAAAATGTCATCAAAATAGGTAAACAAAATAATATGCAGCAAAAAGAATTTGTGAAAAGTGATAAGCACATCCAGAAAAGATATCTACATTAGCTTTGTGCCTTTTTTTTTTTTATTTTTGCTTCTCACTCCTAAATGAAAAGCAATATATACTTCCATCTACTCAAAAATGAAAGGAATGCTACAATACCTGAATTTAGTCTGGCACACAAACTAAACTGAAGTTAACTTCAGTCCATTTTAGGATCTGCTAAGACTGGCCCATGCTTTAACTTGCAGTAGCAACTGACTTACATTTTCATGTCAGCTTTTTTTAACTGATTTTCTTCAAACCTCACTGCACTTTAAGAAAAAAAGGAAGAGTCAGATGTCTCTTCATTCCTTTTAACTGCAGCTTTTTGTTCCCAAGACAATAGGTGGCTGTATCAGTGCCTCCTGTGTTCCTCTGCACGATCAAGAGATTTGGTGCAAATGTGCCAGCTGAGTTGTAACAAAGCTCCCCTGGCTTAGACGTGGATGTGGAAGGGGGAGGCATTGAGATACCACGCAAAATCATTGATTATCCCTGAAACACTGAAGTGAAAACTTCAAGTCATGGAATTTAGCAGCTGTTATCAAATGAAATACAAAACCTTTTGTGTTACAGGGAATTTGGATTTTGTTAAGGATTAATAACAATTTTGCCGTAGCATGGGAGAGCAGTATTTTGAAATATATATTGGCATTTAAAAAAATCAGGTCAGTTGTCCTTGCTATGCTCCCTCCTGGCTTCTTGTGCACCTGCTCATTGGCTAACCATGGGAAACTGAGAAGTTCTTGATTTAGAGTAAGCACTTGGCAACAACTAAAAAATCAGTGTGTTATCAACATTATTCTCACATTTAATACAAAACACAGCACCATACCACCTACTAAGAAGAAACTAATACCAGCTGAAACCAGGACACAAGCCTACATTCTTTTACCTTGAACAGTCAGCTTTGAGATCTGCTGAGATATATTTTGTACAGTTTTCTGTACAATTCCTAGTAGCATAGTTACAGATGTCAACATATTCACTATCTTGGCAGCAAACAACTAAATTCTTCTGTTTATCACATGCATTGATTTCATCATATTTTGCTGCATGGCAGCCAAGACACTACCTTAGTGATTTCACCATGAAATTAATACTCCCAATGTGCTGAAGGTGCATGTTTCATCTGCAGAAAGGCCACTGTCCTCACTATTTCAAATCCAAGTCCTAATTGATTCTGGAGAACAGGAGATTAGAACCTCCACCCTACTTTTTGTCTTGTACCACTGGTGCAATAATTCTGTGGAAAGATGAGCTTAAAAAAAGGTCACCTAGATTGGTCTGCACAAAACTAATTCAGATGAGGTCACCTAAATTAAACAGTCAGAAAAGACTGGAGTGAACACTGTTGGTAAAACTCTCCGGCTTAGTCAAAGCACCTGATTTCTTTTTGGTAGGTTATGCAAAAGGGAGGGGGAAAAGAGTAAATCAACCAGCAACAACCACCTCTCTGAGTTGTGGCACCCACTGGATCCATCTGCCTTAGGCTGAGTGATACTTCTATGATGACACTTTAGGGTATGGAGCCCCTCACTTGGAACGTAACATCAGAACTGTGACTCAAGAAAACTCATACTGGTTCTACGAATTTCGGCAAGCCTTATCCCTTAAAGTTTTGTAAGATTATGGTGAAGTATGACAAAACTTGCACTGTATCTAAGTCCTCTCCCAGTGGCAAAGACAGCAAGGGAAGAACAGACACCTTGTGGACACTACAGCTGACAGCCCCCGAGAAGGTACAGGGTGCCACTGGGCTTGAGAGATTTGCCACAAATCTCAAATCTCACAAATTTGTTCATGCACGCAAGGCTCAAACTATCCTGTCAGCTATAAACCTCTACTAAAACACTAGGCTCTCAGACAGGACATGAAGAAAGCTGTGATCATTCAAATCTAGAAGTGTGTGACCTCATACTTCTAGGGTCTTAGTCAGCTGGGTTTCAGACATAGTCTGAAGTAGAGGCTTATGTCAAATCTGTGATTAGAATCACTGTCCATGATGATTTCACTCAATTAACTGCCTAATGACCCTGCTGCTTCTACTGTGTCATAGGGATGTCTGTAAACAGAACTAATCAGAGATTAATCAGAGATAATTAATCAGAGAACCTCTGCAGTGGTTCTAGTCACAAAAGGTTCCAACAGGTGCTGCTCAGGCTAATGTTCATGAGCCTTAGTGAGAAAACACGGACAGCACTTTGTTGTCAGGGCTGTTTTGTTTTCCAGACATCAGGTGCCATGGCTGACAGCACGTACCTTTTTAAAATGAACTCTGAGACTAGGTTAGTATGTATTGAGTGACAACTGCTAGAACAAAAAAGCAGAAAACAAGACCAGGGATGTTGTCCACTATAAGTGAATACTCAGTGTGTGATACAGGTTCACAATTAGCTTTATTAGAGCCAGATCAACATTTGGAAGATCAAACAGCAGCTGTTGTAGAAATTCTTTCCATCTGTGTCGGTTTCTTCTTCAATGTAGGGACCTTACAATGATCATTTTCCTTTGTTACTTTGGGACTGCATGGCTGCCTGCACTCCACATGGGCGCCACTTTAGGATCATTTGAAAAATTAAGGTAGTGCAGATATAATAGCCTGACTTTTTTACTGATGATAAATCACTGACATTTCAGAGTCTGCATTGGCTTCCAACGATTTTCTCAAAGATATCTACCCAGAGAGACACTACAAATTGCAGACAGAAGGGATGGAGGTTTCAGGGTGGTTTAAACGACTTCTTAGAGTACTTTCCAAGTTTGAGGCCTGTCCATAGCTTTTGAGACTGAAAATTCAGAATGACAAACTTCTTCCTATTCCACTGGAGAGGAAAAAAAACCCAAACCACTTTGTTTGCTTAATATTTTGGAAGCTACTTGGAGCACTGAGTAGTGCCCAGAGAGACTGACAATTATCAACCTGAAACTAGCCTATCCAAGCCAGAAATTATCCTACCACCTACTGCCCAACAAAAAGCAAGGTTTGCTTTTAAAGATCTACAGATTAATGAAAGATAAATGAAAGTGGCTGTTATTTAAATCTTGGGTTTCATTACAGCGGTGTAATTAAATGTTCTGTAAGGCTGGACCAAAAATTAAAGGTTCCTTGAGTTTACATGGTATGACTGCCTTCTCAGTTTTCACTTGTTTTTTCCTACAGCCTTTCAGAAAAGTCAGAAAAATGCTTAAGCAGAATATAAGGGTATGAAACCAAGGGTGCCAGGTCCGATAATGACTCAATGTGGGTTGCCTGATGCATGTGCTTGCATAGTATTCCAAGAATAGTTTTAAGTCATTTCCATTCTATCTAAACTGTTCTAGTTCTTGCTGGAGATTGCAATTTAAGCACTCCTCCTTAAATGAAAGCACTGTATCTAGGTGCAGATGGCAACAGTTACAGGCACTAACCAGATGCTGCAGCCTCTAATTTGATTGAAAGGGTATAATTAGACAGCAGAAACACTTCAATGAGAAAGTAACGCACAGAGGAAAGGACAGAAACCACTTAAGTGATGCCAAGATACCCCGGCAGTGACACAGGCTGGGGCCCACGGGTGGAAGGGGCAAAACATCACATCACCTTCTTCAAATGAGAACATTTTTGTTTCCCTAGAGATGTGAATAGGGATTCTATTATCATAGGTTGCCACAGTTCTTCATGTGGGAACACTGATTAAAACCAGAAGAAGCTTCAGGAGATGAAAGACACAAATATGGCTTCTGTGGTCATTATTAAAAATATTTTTAGCATTGCAATGGTTTTCTTTGAAGATGCAGTTTTATCGACTGAACCAAAATTTAATTTGCATACTATCATATGAGTGGTCAGGGAAAAAAAAAAATCTCATTCCATATTATGTTATGATGCAAAATAAATGCTTTTGGGAAGTGTAAGGCTGATTTAGATCTACATTTCAATACTTTTCTATTCCAATTCACACTAATATAATACAACCACTCATCAAAACTATCAGGTTTCTGTGCCTCTGCTGTAACAGTAAAACCCCTCCACAACAGATCAGATGATAAAATCTAAAGAAAAACCATCACACAAGAATTATCTTTGTTTAAAATTGCAATTTTCAAAATTCCTAGAAAACAACTCCCCATTTCTTAAATCAGACAGTTAAATTTTGATGTGATACTATGAGGGCACTTGATTAGCTGATCATTTTTTTCCTTTACAAATGTGGGGGCACTCCACATGTAGTTGAAAAATTGTATCCCGCTCATTCTACATATCTATGCAAACACACACAGAGACATACAATTTTTGAAAGTCCTCAAATGCAATTGTTTTTGCTAGTCAGAATTAGAGACCTAATTAGCATTGGTCCAAGCCAGAGAGTAGCCACAGTGAATATCTGATTATACTTGAATTATGCCATCTGAGATTCGATCAAACCTTGACTGAAGCATCTGTCTTGTAAAAATGTGCATTCCTGGGAATGTACAGACATGCAGAGTTGATACTTGTGCTCCCTGGCAGTGTGTGAGCTGTCACACATGTGAACTTGCTATCCTTGTGAAATTTTGACTCTAATCATCAAGCTAATCACTTTTCATCACTTTTTCTGTTAAAAAAAGTCTGTCTGGCCAGACCTTTTGTGGAATATGTTGGAAGCAGGCAAGTTAGGTTATGAGCACAGGAGACACTTCCCATTATTTCTAAATGCATTCTGTCCCTTTTTTCTTTTTATTTGTTCAATACAAACATGCTATATTAGCCAGAGCTTTGCAGCTGCTGGCTGGTCCTCAGCCACAAGATGCAAACACACTTGCTTGCCTTGTGATTCTTTATCACTGGAAGTAAGAATGCGTGATGTGACCCCACAAGAATTTCTGCTCCTTAATACACCCATTTGTTTTCTTTCTTTGTGAAGTTTTAAAACTGTTGTTCCCTTGTCAAGCGTGGCAGGCTGAATCCCTTTGGCAGTTTTATCAGGATGGGCCATAGCCACTGTGTGGATGAAGGGAGTGGTCAATTGCACAATTATTGTGGTGTGATATGACAAAAATGAAAATTTTGCAGCTGGCAGCATGTAATTCCTGCCTCCCTCCTACTTCTTTGGCTCCATCCTGCTTAAATCCATCCACATAACTCTGGATTTTGAGTTATGCTCTATGCATGTACAAGCATGATAGGCTGAAATGCCTATTTCATCCCCTATCTGCCTAGTTAGAAAGAAAAAAAAAAAGCTTTTTAAAGTATTTTCATGAGGCTCGCTTATGGCACATCAAGTAGAACTGCTTTTCTGAATCACCAAGGCATAGACAGAATAAGATGACAAGAGATATCAGGTTTGTAAGAGAAGGCTGGAATAACAGCTCAAAGGAAACACTCAGCTGGGAAAAAAAACCAAGGACATGGTGACTCAGTATTGCTAAATGGAAAGAAAACAGAGAAAGGAAAAAGAGATTGATAACCACATACATTTCTGATGGGAAATGAAATGAATGCTATAAATACAGAAACTAGAAATTATAACTTACTGCACTGAGTGTATAAAATAACATTTGTTCACCAAAACTAACACTTGCTGAAGGCATTTCCATTTCTTTGGCCTTGTAACACAAAACTCACCAAATTCAAATAGTCTTTTAATGGCAGGTAATCTATTCACACGCTTATTGTTTCTGATCCACTTGAGAAATTATGTATGGCTGATGTTGGAATGCACAAATGCCAAGGTTTGAATGCAGAAATATCAATGTTTGAATTAATAGAAACTGTCACAGAGTGAAGCAGAAACATTCTGTGAAAAGTAGCATAGCACTATGTGCAAAAATGGTTGTTAAATCACTTTCATTTCTGACAACTGGAGTAATTTTTCATATAGTAATTCCAAAAGTTTTGCTCCTATCTTAGCAAATGATGGTGACACAGTCTTTATTTTGACTGCACTTTACAATATAAGGACATTAAAAAAAAGCCAAAAAAAGGAATAGGCATTAAAAACATACCATATGACAAACTGCCTTCCAAAAGCAATAGTAACGTTTGTCATTTCAGAATTCTGCTAGTTTCAAGTGCAACTTGACACAACTGATCCCATTTCAGTTCTGTGGGATTAAGGGTCAAGATGAAGATCCTGATATGTACCTTGTGCAGATCAGGAACTCTACAGGTCCTACACATGCCTTACAAATCACAAGTTGCTGTATTTGCACTGTTTCCAGGTTCTTTAGCAGAAGACACATAGGTGGCAATACTTTCTAGATCCATTCCCCTTTGCTACACCTTCATTTGGAGGCATTATATATTCTTCCCTCCTCCCCTTGCCCCAGCTGCTTGTGCTCAGGCATTTCTGTCCCCTTTAACAGCCAAACATCCACACTGGGCCATATCCTCCACTTGCTGTCACACAGCCCTCTGTGAGACACATGGAGTGCCCTCTTCAGAAACCTTACAAGCAAATATTCTTCAACTGAACCAAAGGAAGGGGTATCCACTGTGTGCACCAAGCACATCCTAATGGTACTGGGAACAGACTTTTAGACATGATCCCTGTCTAGGCAGCTCTCTAAATGCTTATCAGAAAATACTCTCATGTTTTACTTCTGAGAAGAAGTAGAGTTTACCAGAAGTTTTTCTCATAAAAGGTTTTTTATTCCCTGAAAATGGCTATGCATGTATTTTCCATATCTAATTAGGTACACCTACAAAATCTTGATGAGCAAGTATGTGTTCAAAAAGAAGTAGACTAAATTCTACTTTGTAAGAAGAAACAGCAATTAGGAATACACAAAATGTATCCAGAAGGACCACACATCTGAGGGCTGTGAGGCTGTGACCATCTGGAACTGCCACTTCTGATCTTGCAAAGCATGGCCAATGCTTACCAGAAGAGAACCATAACACTTGAAATCATTAGTAACAACTAAAACGAAGACAAAAGGGTGCAGAGAAATTTTAAGTGAAAAATCACCTTAGGAAGTGAAGCTTCAGGCTTCCCCGACTCTTGGGCTGAACGAGAACCTGACCTGGCTGGAAGCTGAGGCAGCACACTGCGGACAGGCGGGATGCTCGCCCTTCAAGCTCCGGCTCTGCTGCCACAGGCTTTTCCCCAGTGACACAAACAATCGCACGCCCCTCTCCCTTTAAATGCCTCCATTCCACAGACCTAGCTATCGAACCGCTTTTATAGAGAAACGAGCTGCTCTTCTTTCTCTTACATCACGCTTTCATACGAGTTTCCGAGCTCCCAGTTCAGCAAGCGCGGGGAGAGCCTCAAATACCCACGAACTCCACGCAAAAACACCCGCTGTGCGCTTGTATGAGCAGCTTCGAGCCCGGCACGGCTCTGGCGAGCAGGAAGGGACGTCGCCGCGACCTCGAAGAGGCGCTGCCGGGCGGCAGAGCCCTTCCGCGGGGGGCTGCGGAGCTCGGGGAGAGGCTGCCCCGCTCCCTCGCCGCTCAGCCCCGCGAGGAGCTCGGGGAGTAGTCCCGATCGCGCCCCCCTCCCGGCTCCCCGCGGAGCGGCACTCACCGGACTGAACGGGCTCTCGGCAGCAGCTCAGCGCCAGCCCGGAGAAGGCCAGGACGGCGGCGAGGGCGGGAGGCTCCATAGGCAGCGGCCGCCGGGCCGCGCCGCGCTCGCAGGCGGCAGCCCCGGCTCTCCGGGGGTGGCAGGCGGCCGGGAAGAGCGCAAAGTGCGGGAAGCGGAGGCCCTACAGCATGTGTCCTGTAAGTGCGCCCCGGCGAGGTGCCGAGTGGCAGATGAGGATCCTATTACCAGCCATGTGACAGGAAAGGATAGAGACCGACATCCCAACCTGCTGCAGCGCGGGACCGCAGAGCTGCCGCTTCCACTTCTGACACCGACAGGTTCGGGCTGGCGGCGTTCGCCCCGGGGCAGCGCTTTGGCCCCGCAGAGGCCTCCTCGCTAGCCGGGACGCCTCGCCACACACACACACACACAAATACACGCGAACACACACAAACTCCTCCATCTCAGCAGCGACCCAGCCTGGCTCTCGTCACTCCCCTCGTAGCCAGTGTCCCGCGGAAGAGGTCGGGCGAGAGCCCGTCAGCCCCGTGGCCTGGCCGGCCGCTGCCCCTGCCCCGCGCCCGCCCTCCGCCCGCTGGGCTGCCCCTGGGGATGTCGGAGCCGATGAGGGAGCGCAGGTGCAGCCCGGCTCTCCTGTCCTGAAGCCGTGAAGGCACGGACGGGACACGGCCCAGGGAGAGGACGCTGCAAACTTTCTGAAGGACGCTGGCGTGAGCGGCTCCGCGGGCGGTGAGGTGCCAGCGCCGCACGCTGCGATTTAGGGCGTCGTTCTATGAGTGAAAAAGCACCACCCGCCCGACAGAAGTGAGCGGGCGGCGGAGCCGTGCCGAGGGAGCGCTGGCAGAAAGCAGCGCGGCTGCTGAACCCCCCGTGTCCCCCCTAGGCCGCGTCCTGAGGCGGGCGGAGCTGAGGCCGGGCGGGGGCCGCTGTCCCGGCCCCGGGTGGCCGGGAGAGGCACAGGGACAGGAACACAGACAGACAACCACACAGACAACCACATAGACAGACAACCACATAGACAGACAACCACATAGACAGCCATACAGACGGTCACACGAGCGCCCACCACGCCCAGGGACCCGGGACGTTCGCGGGCGGGCACGGACACGGGGACGTGAGGGGACACCCACGCCTACACCTCAACACACACCCAGAGCGACAAACACAGACACAGCAGCCAACAGCTCCGCAACAGAAAGAGAAGGAGCAGCGTCGCTTTCTGAAAATGCACGTGCAGAAGGATAGGTGGGTTTTTTTGTTTGGTTGGTTTTTAGTTTTTTTTTTTAATCTGCTTGAAGATACCAAAGTACAAAAGTGTCAAGGTGGTAATGTCAAGCTATTGTCTAAACTTTTATAAAGTCTTTACCTGGCCTGTGAGACATTTTAGTAATGGTAGAACAGTTTTGCTAAGAAGTAACCAGGAGAAAAAAAACCCACACTAACAATTAAAAAAAAGAAAAATTAAGAAGTTGCTTTGTCAAGAACAGAAATGGGATAAACATCCTTGTGCCCCCTTTACACCATTGCTATGTAATCAAATAACGACCCATACAGGGAGAAAACAATTTGCTTTTCTAAAAGGAAAGAATCAAAATACAGTTTGTAGGCCTTAACTATTGTATCAATACACAGTGTGGACGCATCTCACTTTTAGCATACAGAAACCTCTCGACATATAAAGCTGTAAGGTTGATTTTGAGGGGGAAAATATGCTTACATTTCTTTTGGCCTTTGTGACACACATAGAAGAAAAAAGTGGTCTCCATATAGTAGCATGGTTTTACACATAAATTTTAATATCACAGCATAATGTGCCACATTCTTGTTTCTTTGAGCTGAATTCCTAGTGAATGTAGCATTTTTAAGCTGATGAAATACTGAAAAACAATAGCAGTGTTCTGTTAGCTTAGCGCTGTGCTTCTTTTTGGCGTTAAGTTCAGAAGTATTTAGTTCTTCCTCACACATACAATCTTCTTTCCAAGGGCTGTAACCCTATCGTGTTTCCATTCACTCAGTTTCAATTCCATTTTATCTGGCATTCTATACCTTGTGAACACTGGAACAGAGAAGGCTCAAAAATTTGTAACAGTTGCTAATACAGTTCAGAAAAATCAACCATATCTTCATTTCTCCATTTCAATCCACCAGTATTCCTAGGCAAAACCATTTTCATTCACTATGCTGCCCTCTTTCTCCACCAATCAGTTGCACACACAGTTGATAAGTGTGTATACATCAGTTGCACTTTTTTCTTTACCTGTAGCATACTGGCAGTTTGTTGCCAGAGGTAATTATTAAATTATTATTTAAAAAGTCATAACAGTTGCTATTTCTTTAGGAGGTTCATTTGTGTTTTCAGTTCAGTCAAGGCTTACCTCTACTTTCTGCATAAATAACACAGACGTCCCAGGACTGCAAGACCGACTATTCCAAATACACTGCCAATAATAATTATTTGTTTGATAGCTGAAAAACAGAGACCAACCACAAAAAAACCATGAAGACTTTGATATACATTTCTTCTTATCTGTTTGAATGCAGTTGCATGACAGTTTTTGAAATTGAAACATATAGTGTTAATTTTTCTGTTGTCTTTATTAGTGGATCTGCCTCCCTTGGCAGGGGGATTGGACTAAATGATGTCCAGAAGTCCCTTCCAACCCTTTACCCTTTCAGATTCTCTGAAACTGGTAAAGATTAGGAACTCACAGAATTCCTATGTTTGACTGTTAGGGCAGGTGGCTGCAAAAGCATTGTAACAAAAAGGTTAATATTAGTCAACATTGTGAATGTGCAGTATTGATGTAGAACCATCAATCCCAACAACTGAAATGGTTTTCAATCCTTATTCCATATGCTTGATTACTTTAAATATTACCCCTATTTTGGCATTAAATTTTGAAACTACCTTTGCTGCTTAATAATCTACATGAAAGAGAAGTGACTGCTCTGATGTGGGAACATTGAATTGCATCAGAGAGCTTGAACACACTAAAACATGAAAAGTGTCAGCTTGATTCTGTGACTGCCTAGCAAGGACACCTGAAAGAGAGAAAGAAACCAGATATGAAACAAATTTTGAATAAAAATTATCATTTTGTTTTCTTATTCTACTAAGCAGTGGCAGATTACCATGACACATAATGGTAATTTACACATATTTGTAAAAGTTAGGAGATGCAGCATGTGGAGTGAACTGTCTGGGAAAAACAATGATTCCTGCTTTTTGTATCTGAGCCTTAATACATTGGGGCTGCATTTTTGTCAGCCCTTCCTTCCATCACTTTGTCACACCTGCCCAAACCACAGCCTAGCACACAGTGATGGCAGAGTGACATAACAGACACTTCTGTGATCCTAGAACAGATTATTCAGCTGCTAACTTGGTTTATAGTGAAGTTGAAGGAAATAAATGGGATACCTAAACAGTTTCACAAGCATTGCTCTGTCATCCAGTAACTTCTGAACAAGGCTCACAACCTAATGTTTGGCTTACACATCCTTCACAGGGAGGCACCCAGCCTCTGCCAAGTGATGAGAACCCACCACTGGCTAAAGTAGTTTGTCCAGTAGTGATTTGCCTCTGTTGTGAAATCTCTGTGTTTAGAAAAAGCACAGAAGACTAACGAGATTTCCAACAGCTTTTCAAAACGAACAGTATTTACACAGAGCCTGAGCCTGGAAAAGGAAATCTAAAAGTAAATAGAGGAGGGGAAAAAAAAATAGAAAATAACCCAAAAGACAAAAAACCTCCCTAGACTGCCCTTAATATCACCAGATTATTGTCTCAAAAAGACTGTATGTGTATATATTGCCACTATCTTATGAATTTTAGCTGGATATTACATCTGATTTTAGAATCTCCTTTCTGCTTTTGCTGGATGGCTTCTTTGTTCTTCCTCTTTGTGATACTCTGTGAAGAGAGCTGTGGTACTGGCAAGACTTGCAGTGGGATTGTAATTAGAAGCATAGCAAAATAATTATTAGCAGAGGATTTCCATGGAAACTTTAGTCCACGGAAGCAAAACTCAAAAACAACAATATGCAGGCCCAACAACATAATTTGTATTTGAAGTTTCAGAATACTGAAATGGATTTTGTAAAATAACTGGCATTACATTTTCTTGTTTCCACCTCTTTTCCTATCCAATTTCCCTAGTCCCCATGTCTTTATTTACACTATTCCCTTTGGAAAATGGAAGCATATAGCAACTAAAATCCTTGGTGATTTGCAAGACAGAGCTTGAATTTGATGTGCCACGAAACTGCAGCAAGTGTAACAAACACAGCACTGTAAAGAAGTACACCTGTAAGCTTAGAATAATTAAGATCTCTGTACTCTTGACCAGCATGAAAGAAATCATTTGAGAAAGTGTGTGTTTAATAGGTCACTCTCAAAGTAAAAATGTGACTGCTGATCACAGTGGCTAGGTCAGTGGTCACCCATTCAGGCATCCAGAATTGGGAAGGGCTGTCTATTAATTTTGTCAGTATTTTCCTGGTGTCAAGAAGGTCTTTGTCACAGGACTTGATAAAATGGATGTTGGTGAAACAGCAGCATGCTGCTCTGGAAAGAGAAAAACAATAAAGAAAACTGACCTCAGGAACAACAGATTTTGACAACAAAAGGACCTTTTCTGTACTGGAGAAGAGAAAGCTTGTGGGATGAAGAATAGAGAAAATAGCTGAATAGAGGAGTAAGACAAGGAAAACTGGCACTGGATTTCAACTATGTCTTGGACCAGAGCCAGAAATGTATTTGGTGGTAAACAAGTACTAGCTGTCCATACTAAAAAAATATGGGAAGTTTAGATATAAGTGAAAGGAACTTTGAACTGTATTGCCTCTCTTCTCTGTAGAGACCAGGGCCTGTCAATAAAATAGCCTTCTCAGACAAACACTGACATCTAGCAGACCACCTTATGGAAGAAGGAGAAACAAGGCTAGATACAAATGTCATTATTAGGGCTGAGCAGTAAGAAAAACTGAACAGAGGAATTTGTATTTGATATTGTGTTGATCACTTGTTGGCATTGTCAGTATCCTGCTGCTGTGGACAGCATTGCCATGCTCCAACTTCCTGAGGCTGGTAAAACCCATCAATTTTGGTCCACATTGCAAATTAACTAGAACGCCAAATATCAAATAATAAGGAAGATCTTTGTTGTAATCAGACAAATAAAATTCTTTCACACCTTGTTTTTCTTTGTCATCTTTCAGGAAACCCTTGGAAAACATGGTGGGTTTTGTTTGCTCATCCACAAAGCTGTGCTATGTCTCCCTCATTTTGAATGCAGTTGGTCACTTTATATCTTCCAGCTCCTTTCCTCTGATCTCACAGGGCTGCCTTTCTGTCCCCCTTTTGCTAGTGTAAATGTCAGCATCTGTTTTGCTTATTGAGACCGACTGGCTCTTATCCAGTATGTATGTGGTTGATGGCAGCAGTGGAAAAACATACTTAGCTTTCAGCTTGGCAGAGTGTTTTGCCACTGCCTTTTAAAGATCTGTCCTTTGCAAATTTTTCTGCTGCCCAAACTCACTGCAGTTCATCTTACAAATATTACTAAGTTCAGAACTGCACTGAAAATGTACAAGCAATTGGTACAGGCCAGCAGAGGCTGATGAAATGTGCCAGCATGACAAGAATTCGTTGCTGATGTGAAGTGCATTTTCCACATTTCTTTAGAAGGGTCTCAGAATGGAGAATCTGTTAGTATGAATTATTTGATGAGTGCTTTTGGGAACTATTAACTCAGCATTAAAAGTGCTTCAGCATGCCATCTGGCCTTGCATCAGCCTGGTGCTTTGAAATATTGCCATCTTGAGGACATTTGGAGTGTATGTGGTGAATGAATAAAAAGAAAATTTTGGGCCATTTTCTGTAAATCATAGAGACAGCCTATGCTACTAAACTGCTACTAAATCAGCAATCCCAGGCTCTTTGATAATCTATTAGTAGTAACACAAGAGGGATAATAAATCGATGGTTTTTTATACTAAATACTATTGCATCATTTACAATACTTTTACTGCTATAGAATAATGGAATTATGTTTTGAGATAACATAATCTTTTAGCAAAAAAGAGTGAAAGTGTTCAACGAGTGTGGGCTGTGTCTGCTCTCGAATCACAGAATTGCAGAACAGTTGAGGTGGGATGGGACCTCTGGAAGTAATTTTGTCCAACTCTCCTGTTCAAGCAGGACCACCCAGAGTTGTCCAGGACCATGATCTGACAACTTTTGCATATCTCCAGAGAGGGAGACTCTGTAACTTCTCTGGGCAAGCTGTGCCAATCATAATCACAGTAAAAAAGGCATTTCTGATGTTCAGAGGGAAGCTTCTGTGTTTGAGAGCGTGCCTATGGCCTCTGGTCTTGTCTCTGGGCACCACTGAAAAAAACCTGGCTCCATCCTCTTTTCACCCACCCTTCAGGTACCTGTACCCATTGATAAAACAAAAACTTTTAAACCTCCACCAAAATGCACAAACCCACCAGAAGTCACCTGTTACGTAGATTTGAATGATAATCTTTCTAGAAATTCAGACATTCAGACATGTCTAATGTTTTACCAAGTAAGAGAAGTTGCTTTTGTCAAGGGCCATCATGGTATACTGAGATTACCTTGGCCTTGATAATGATTTTTTAGTGACAAAGTGTGATATCTAAAAGGCAACAGACCTGTTGAGGGGCTGCACTGGGGTGTGTCTCCTGACCAGGCTCCTGACACCTGGCAAGTTCTTTCCTGTGACCCTGTGAGTTCATAGCCCTCATTGCAGGTGAAATTGATGGTTGAGCCCAGCAGGTAGTTAGTATCATTCTTTCTTCCATTGGTTGGGTGTTCCAGCCAGCCACAAGAGATCACTAATAAAAGAGACATATCTGGTTAGAGTATTTAGGATTTGGACCAGCAAATCTCCTTTACAATGTTTCAAACAGCATTTTAGTGGCAATTCATGGAAAAACAAAGATTTTTAGGCTATCTGAAAGACAGTACTTCCTGCTGCTTTTAAAAATTATTTTGAAGTCCAAGGAAGAAAACTTCATGCATATAAAATGAAGACAAACTTTCTATGCTGTGGTGTTACAGTGGAAGAAATGGAAAGAAATTTATTTTGAGTTTGCCTAAGTATTCTATCAGTACAGAGTTTTCCTGGTACAAGGATGATTCCCCATGAACAGATTATTTAGAGGTGCATGAACCTACAGTTAAGCAAAGCCTCCTCAAACAGTGTTAACTCTTTAGATGCCCTGTAGAAATAACTGCAGTGATGCTCCCAATGGGCCGTTCACTTAAGGTTTGGACTTGATGATCCCAGTGGTTCCCTTCCAACCCAGAATATCCTGTTATTCTGTAATGATGTTTCGTGGAATGTTGTATCACCTGGCTCTAGATGTTCTACCAGCAGCTTGTGCTCCTGATGGGAAAGTCTTGTGGAACTTCCCACTTGAAGGTTTCTTGTTGTCAGGACATCGAATCTGCAGAATGGGTCAGAGCCACAGCGTGAGACCATCTGTTCTACCAGGGGATCAGCAGGGTCTTCATGAGGGGAGAACACGGGCAGAAAGGAAGCATTGTGCTTTTCCCCATAAAAGAAACTGTTCAGTAAGAACTCCGTGTCATAAGTAAAGAGAGAAGTTCCATTTTCAATAGCCCCTTGGGAGACAGAGAAAGAACAATTACTAAATTGTGATTTAATAAATGATTTTCTAAATTGTCAGCATGGCACATGATGAAACACATTGCTAATATTCTGGGAAAAGATAGCTGGCCCTGGCTTTTGCTATACTTCTGTCACACTGTAGTCTGCTG
This sequence comes from Illadopsis cleaveri, assembly GCA_013399915.1. Lineage (NCBI taxonomy): Eukaryota > Metazoa > Chordata > Aves > Passeriformes > Timaliidae > Illadopsis > Illadopsis cleaveri. The sequence goes on along the minus strand of VXBB01003786.1, from coordinate 300,690 downwards.
ATGCTGGGTTCAGCTGACCATAGTAGATGGTATTCTGAAAGTGTAAACTGAAATATGAGGTCTGACTCTTGATGGAACAAACTGCTGAACACTCCATCATGGTTTCACTCCCCACATGGGTAGAGGAGGGCATCTTTCTCTTACTCCCTTCTCTTCCCCCAGTACTGGTTGCTTGGCACAGACTTCATTTCCTAGTCCTTAAATCATGAGCTGTTTTGAATTTGTAAAGAAAATGTAATAATAGATGAGAGAAATCACTTACAGCTAGCTCCAAACTCAAACACCTGCTGGGGACTTGCATGAACTGACATGGTGGTTTTATTCTTGAAGGTGTAGTCATCCTCTGGATTGCCATTCATTACCCCAAAGAGACCCCATGTGTGATTCACAAACTTCTCTGGGAGCAGAATTGTCAGGGTCAGAAATCCTTCACTTCCCCTTATTTCCACTCCAGACCCAGAAGAGAACATCACTGTGATGTTCTGATCAGGTGTAGAATAGAGAAAGAGACCTACAACAACGAGAGGAAGAGGACAAAATAGCTAATTATCCATAGTGAAAAAATTGTTGTGTTTTAGCATCAGTTAAAATCATTAGTTTTAACCATTTTTCATACAGCTTTTCCCCCCCTCCACTCTGAGCTGCACTCGGAGAAGCATTTAAAGGGAAGGACATCTTCACACTACAAAATCTGACCTATTGAGAGAGCTCCCAATAGGTAAATGTGAAATTCAGTTATATTTTAATTATATTTCACTATATTTCATTTTATTTGGTAGGCTTCATTGCATTAGATGCAGTAAGCTCAAAGCAGAATGTAGAGGACAGAGTTTTTAATTCCATTCACTGTCCACAGGATGAGAAGGAAAACCATTGCTCTACAAACAAGTGAAAGGGGACATAGAAAACATGGACATTGAAGCCACCTGTTAAAACACTTCACAAAAGGATGCTGAAAAGAGAGTTGAAATGCATACATTAACTGTCCATGGGCTCCATCAGAACAGAATTGCTTACAAGGCTGATGTGTGTAACTAACCTTTCAAGTCCATCCAAGTTTGTTCAGAGAAGTTGAGAACCCTCTGGTTCAAAAGGACCTCCAGGTTCAAATCCTCAGAGTAGCGCACTTCAATCACATCAGAGTTGTTCTCCTGCATGGCCACTGCAGACAAGCCTGTCCCCTGAGCCCTAGTTTCTTCCAAATAAAAAAAAAAAAAAAAAACAACAAAAAAACAATGCCATCAAAATGCATCAGCTGGCAGCTGTGCCTATTGACTGATTTCTAGAACTGGCCTTATGTTTCCTTATTGATGAAAAATAAGAATTTTTTTGGAGCTCTTCAACATAGTAGAAAACCTTACACTTTCCCTACTCACACCAAATAAAACTAGCAATTAAACTTTGATTGGGAAGTTTTTCCTGAAGCTGTTCTCTGCTTTCTGATTATCTTCAGGATGATGTCTGTTCACAAATGGCCAAAAAAGAAGACTAGAGATGGCAGGAGGATTGCTGCAAAGTGCAAATTAAGCAAGCTCAGAAGCTCAGAAGCTCTGCTTCCTCTCTTACCAACTTACCATTGGGAAAGTGTGCCTGTTGTGTCCTCCCTTGCACTCTCAGGGATGTGAGATCAGACTCTACCAATGTGTATTCTCCTAGGCCATTGAAGGTGAAGTTCAGACCATCAAACGTAAGGAAATGAGGATCCCCAAAAGTAGATGCTATTTTTAAAGGCAAAAAGAGAATTAAGAATAAGCAAAAATCACAACCTGTTACTCCTCAAGTTCATGAGAAAGGAAAGAGGCTAGAAGTCTGTGTCACATGCAATATATGGGGAGATTTGGGCATGAATACAGGGCAATTGCCTTATCTTTGCATCCTTTGCACCCTTATCCCTTTTTGCATTTCCAACTTCCATGTAAATTGCTCCAAATTGCTTCTAATTTATCTTCTTTTGTATGCGTTAATCTGTATAGTAATTAATACAATGCATCTTGCCATCAAGTTGTAAAGTTACATTTTCACAAATTCATATTAAACCCTGCTTCTGCCAAGACTTTTGATGGGGTTTCTTTAAGCAGCCAAACCACTCATTCATCACCCCTAACTACCTAATGCAATGCCCTCTACAGTTTTCTCCTTTTTTTTCCTGAGGCAAACTGCTGCCTCTTTGCACTTTTTCATGGGAGACCAAGTCCTACTGGACACCTCAGCATCTCAGCACCATGGAAGGCAAAACATGTGATTGCAACAGAGGTATGGCAAGATTTGAAGACTGAGTTAAAAGCACGCAGGAGAAAAAGCACACACTGTAAACTGTAAAACTTTCTTATTTGATATGAATATTTCTCATCATGATAGCTTTTCTAGCTACTTCTTAGCTGACATTAACCATCTCTAACCACCACCTTTTTTTCTGCAGAAGTCCACACTGATGATATAAAGTCGTGGACATCTACTACTCTGCTTTGGCTGTTTAGGTTCTAGGGGTGAGTGAGATGCTCAACAGCGGCACAATTAAAAAAACACGTACAGATTTTGTAAGTGACAGATCAATAGAAACCTTCCATGGAATTTTTCCACAGGACATTGTACCCTCACCATTGTCAATGGATATATGCACATATACAAATGTTCTAAAAGCCAACACTGTATCAAAAAAAGGGAAATTTTGAAGCCCTTACCAGCTCGGGGCGGGCGGTACGTCCTGCAGTCACTAGAGGGCCGCCTTTTCATATAGAAGTCACAATTATCAGACCACAGGCAGCAGTAATAGAAGCTGATAACATCGTAAAGCCAATGGGAAAAGCCAGGTATCCGGGGAGGCTTCAGGAAAGGTGGTGAACCCCAGTCATGCCCTCGATCAGGTGTGCTGCCTCCGGTGGAGTCGTGTGTGAGGATCTGGGTTCCCCTGGAGTCATAGCAGCACTGCTGTCCAGCCCCATACTGGGGACTGATTGGGAAAAGCAGCAAGAAAATCATCATTTAGCTCTGTCTATTTCTGTTTAGGGGTTACTTATTGCCTTTTTAGGAATGCAGCTAAATATTTCGGTTGCCAAGCTTTATCTGATGTCCAGTTAGACTTCACCCCTGACTTCTGTGATGCTGCTGTCTCTGAGGTGAAAGGATTAATTAAAAAAACGCAGTTTAAAAAATTTTCTTTACCTGGCTTGAATACCTCTCACACAATGCACAGCACCAGGATGATAAGTACACACGCTGCCCTTTTCAATGTCACAGCCATAATCTGTCTGAAAAAGATAAATGTTCACACTTAATGGGGTTCTCTCCTCACTGTCCTCTCTGTTCTTACATTCTGTTCCCACCCTTTGTATCTGACATATGTGTAAAGTTGAAATGAGCTGGTTGAGGTTGTGTGTTGAATAGCATGGATTGATAGGAAAAAACAGTGAATTTAATACTGAAGTGTCTGGAGCAACATGTCTGACCAAAACATTTTGCAGTCTGTTACAACAGACCTTGAAGAACAAATGCAGCCCTGTGGGGATTCAACTGTAAGTGTACAAACACAGACACAACAGAGTAAATGTTTATCCTGCATTCTTAGACAGAGGTAGTAGAACTATTTTTTTATCTTCACAAGCTTTTAACTGTACACATCATGTTTGGAGCTTCATAACCAGAATAGTAACAAGGTTTACCGAATTTTTTTTTAAATGCATAAATGCATGCCATCATTTGGTATCATAAATAGGAGAGTAAGTCGCTCTCATCTGGTCCTCAGATCAGCAGTGTAAGTGAAAGTGTAGACTGAATGTCAATTGATTTCTTATCTTTTGTCAGTTCCTTAACAACAGTGAAGCTGAGAAGGAGGAAGGAAGCAGGATAAAGGAAATAATGGCTTGCAGTTCTGGGCTTGAGCTCTAAAGTACAAGGCAGAAGGGTTTGCAGCAAAGTATGATAAAATAGGGAGAAACAGTTTGTTACAACATGGGATATCACCTTCAAACACAGACTGTCATCTTGTAGGATCTCGAAGAAGTCATCCCTGCTCCCAGCTCCACAGAATATCTTCAGTCTACCATTGGAATTACTGTTTTAATTCCCTGTTTGAATGTAATTTCCATCTCCTGTCCTACAGGCACTTTTATTGGGACTACCTAGATAAGCTGTATTTACCTCTGTCATCTGATATGCCACTTGGGCAAATCTAAATGTAATTTAATTTCCTAGCAATGGCTTTCAGAGAGGGAAGAGGGCTGTGTGTGGAGTTTGGCACTCCTTAAGCTTCGACCTGGAATTGTAAAAAGCCAGAGGGATCAATGAATAACTTACATGGAACCTGCCAGTGTCAGCTCTTGCCTGTGCCAAGGTGCAAGGGCAGTCTATAATTTCTTTCAAGAACTTTGGAAGCAACTCTTCCTTTCTGTCCCATTCGATACATTTTGCAGTTGCCCATGCATTTGGGTCATTTCTGAAGTCTTTCTCAAGGTGCCAAGCCAATGCATGCTCTGGGCTCCAGACTGATAGAATGTTGCTGGAAAAAAAAAAAAAAGAAACAAAAAATAGATCTGATAGCTGAACAAGCACTATTTTGACAGTAGCACTGTGGCTCAATTGCTAATTACAATTAAAGCATCTTCTGATTTTCTAATTACTTCATTGCAAAGTCCACTTCTTTGTTTTTCTTTCAGAAAGTTATGGCAAGTCAAAATTTTCCAAATTCAGGAGGTGACAGGACAGCATGCAGCAAGTATGCAATAATCAGAATACATTTTAGTAATCATGATTCTGGCTTACATGGATCCTTTTAGAGGGAGGTTTTCTATTCATGCCTTCTGACATTGTAATTTCATTTAGGCCAGAATGAAGACTATCTGGATTCTTTAACAAAACATAACAACTGCACCCCAGTAATATCTGTACTAATGGCTACAGAAACCACTCAGAATCCTTGAAATGTTCCAAAGCCACTCTGCTTTTCCCCCATGAAAAAAATATCATATACAAAGTGTAATAAAAACCACAGCCCTGACAGCCAACTCAAACTGACCAAAGGGATATTCCATGCCCTAGGCCATCATCTCCATCAATAAAACTGCAGGGGTGTTTTACCAAAGCAGCTCTTACTGGTGACTGACTGTGCATCAGTCTCCTTGTGACAGACTTTGTGATTCTTCCTCCATGCTCTTCTCTACTTAGTAAACTGTCTCTATGTTGGCCCATGAGTTTTTCTCACTTCTGAACTTCCAGTTTTCTCCCCTTTTTCACATGAAATGGAGGCTGAGTCTCAGTTTTGAATGCCAAAGGACACAACAGCTTATAAGGTAGCTATTATTATTATTATTGTTGTTGTTATTATTACTATATGTTGTGATGCACTTGCCTCTGCCCGTCCAAATAGTTGCTGGGTATAATTCTCAACATTCCAAAGTCCCACGTACTGTAATTTCCTTTGGCAGGTACAGGAATGAAAGAATATTTCCCTGTATTGGGGATTCCTCTTGCCAAAGTATAAAGGTATTTCCATTCAGCCATCCAGTTTTCTGAATAACTGTCACCTGTTGGACAGAGGAAGAAAATGCTTTTGCATGCTGGAAAAGGACAATTGCCACAAGACTGAAATGAGATGTCTCCACCCATATGGAAGTGAAGAGGAAAAGCTGACATTATTGTCATCAGTTATTTATCCTTGCAGGTGTCTTCTTGAGGCCTCAGTGAAGGTGATCACAAGCTGTGCAGAGCTCTGCACAGAAGTTATGTGTGTGATTAATGCTTGTGCACAGGTAGGAAAAGGGTCATTTACCTGTTTCCTGGTATCCCCAGACTTCTATGTTGACGTGGGTTGTTGGAAGTGTCTGGTGTGTCCAGGTAAGAGTTAAGTTTCCACCAGTGTTGGGGGTGCCATAGTATTGCCATTTTGTCTCATTTACCAATGTGCATTTTTCTCCATCTGAGACTTTGCTGTGATGTACTGCATTGCAGAGCAGAAAAAGAGGGCTAATGACACTTTGGCTTTGCATAAATGCAAAAGAAATGCATAAAGCACTGAAAAAAGTGCTGCTATATTATTTAAGATTTAGCAGTATTTTCCCTGGGAAGGTTTTACACAATACAGGATGCATGACATGAAAAGAATAAGCTGAAGGGTTAGAATGCAACCCTTACTAATATTTGCAGTCCTTAGACTGCAAGACCACAATGCAATTATTTGAAGAGGGGACAAAAAGGGATAGAAATAGGGATGAAGTGGGAACTATTTTGGTCAACCTCATTTTTAAACAGGATTTTTTATCAGTTAATGCTGCTGCTGCTACTCAATTGCTGTGAAAGTTCATGTCTCAAAAGATGAATTAACATGAGGCCAGCAAGACCTTCTTCTCTGAGGCCTGTTAAGGAAGAATAAAACTGATCAAAAGGAAAAGACATATAATCTTGCATGCATGGGGGAAGAATGCAGGAAGAGAGATGCTGTAGATTTAAGTAACCTGATAACCAAGTTCCAGAGTAGGGAAATGTTGACCCATCATCTGTAGAAACTTCAAAAGGGATGAAACCAGTCTCATAAAGCAGTGGGGAGATGCAGTGGCCTCTTCCATCCTTGTCAACATAACCACTGGTTATGATTTGCTGCTTGAACCTGTAGAGGTTGAAAACACTTTTCAGTGTCACCATAGATAGAAGGAAAATTCTGAATGTGTTTCAACAAGCAGCCTTGTGTCATGTGTGGATCATTTCAAGTCTGTTACTGTTTTGCTTGTAACAGGAAATATAAACTGGAAAAATGTGCTCATTCCATCAATGTGAATTCTGCTGTGAACTGCACAAATATACAGCAATCCACAAACCTTCAATTTACTATTTAATTACTGGGGGAGGGAGACATGATAAATTAGCAACAAAGTGGCAACAGGAAGAGGAAAATAATGTTATAGCATTAGTAGGATTACAGGGTGGCTAACAATGACCAAGATGCACAGTTATTGCAAATTTCTGATTTTTTTTTTCCTGGTAAGTCCTGTGAAGGCGACAAGAGTAATTTCATGCTGTTCTAGAATTTCCATTGCAAAGGTTAACTCAGAACACATTGCTTGTTATTTAACCATTTGATTTCAGTTAGGACTCTTGCCCAGTGTCTTAGGGTATAACCCCACCTATGACTCTTCAAGACTGATATATGGGGATTACATATCTACTCCAAGTGTCACAGGGAGCTGGGGCCTGCCAGGAAATAGTACCTTTGCTTGTCTGCACTGAAATTTGCCTTGGCTATAATTATGTAACTGCAGGTACTTCGAAGTACACAGTTGTGTTCTACAGAATGAATGCCTTGGTCAAAGGTTTTCCAAATAAAGAATTGAAAACTTTTCCAGGTACTGCTACCCAGATGCGAAGGACTCCAAAATCTCACTCAGAACCTTCTGTGGAAATAATAGGACAACATTGGGGCCATCAAAATTCAGTGTACTGTATGTATTGCACGTGCCACGTGCAGCTAAGTGTGATACAGGCTGACACATTTAGGATCCACAGCTTTCTCTTAAAGGAAAAACATCAGGTGTCCAACCTACATTTCTGTCTCGCTGTTTTCTCATTCAGACTAAGAAATAAATACTTTTTTCCCACAAAGGGAAATGCTAAAGAAATTTTGACAATCGAGTGCCCTGAAAGGAAACTCTTTTCAAAATGTCACTGGTTTAATATGTTAAGGGAAAAATGAGCACAGTAATGATTGTACTACACAATAACTCAGCCTAAGAGAAACAATCCTGTGTAGAAATACAGTCAACAGGTATCCTTGAGGGTGAGGGTGAGCAGAACTTTTGTACATTTCAGGATTCTAACAACTTTACAAAGTTTTCACTCCTGTATAGTGAGTCTTGTTTTGTGGAAATTGCCTGTTGTTGGACAGTCAGATTATGAAGTTTCTCCTTCCTTTGGCAGAGGAATATAAAACCATGGCCCACCTGCATTTTATCACAGAAGAGGCATCAAGAGTTGTGTTGGTAATCAAAAAGTCTTTGCCTCCCATAAGAGATCCTGAGTACGGAGAAATTTGAAGACAGAATTCTTTATAATCAGGACAGCATATCCCCAAGGACTGGCATGTCACCTGGCAAGAACAGGCACCAAGCACCTCCCCACATCGGCGTGCACAAGAGTCTTGAGCTCCTTGTTAAAGGAAGAAAAAAAGAATCAGGAATGTTACTGAACTCTTCTAGATGTTCTCTGAAGCACAAGTCTATCATCCAAAGGACTGCTGTAAGTAAATAAAACAGGCTGGTTATGTCAGTTTAGGAATATATTTAGGTGAAGGTTGTAATCACCTGCATATTAAGGTTGCTCCATTTCGAATAGCAAAATACATTTATTTACCTGCCAGCCACTACACCATTTCATGAATTCCATTTTACATGTAATAGACAGATAAATCTCCAGAGCAGCCCCTCAGTGACTGTCACTAATTACATTTATTTTTGAGAATAAGTCTTAAACATACCAGAACAAGGGTCCCCCACCATCAACCCCACATGGGAATCAGTAAGAACGGAAGGCCAGTGCTCTCGGAAAGTTAACATCAGCAACAAAATGGGCTCCAACACAAGTTCATTAAGAGCTACTGAAATGCATTTTGTGCATTTCATTTGAGTCTGGCCTTAACAAGGCAGGTGTTATGAGCCTGGGTACACAGGCAGGTGAGTAGGCTCTTGGCTTACAGACTGTGAGTAATTACTGGACATCACACAGAAAACTACTCAACAAATAAAACAATGAGAAGAAGACAGTCATTACAGCAACACCGTCAAGAATAGCTGGATTTCACAAGCAGTTAAGGGGGAATCAAGTGAGTTGACAAGCTTCACAGACAGTTGGGAGCACTGAGGACCTTTTGGGAAGTGGAATCTGGCAAGGATAACACTGCTTGGGAACTATATCAAGAATACCATGCAATGCTGACATGATCTAGGTAAGTATCAGAAGTTCTAAATTTGGACATGGATCTTGCAAAATTGGAACAATTTATGAAGAAGTAACTAAGGGAGGATTGATTATTTGGGAGGACACAAGCAAAAAGAAAGGCAGGGATCAAGGTGGATGGTGAAGAACAAGAAAATACAAAGAAAGGAAGTAAAAACTTCCCTTGTTTAATATTGGAAGCTCAAAAGTTTTTCTCTATCTTTAAATAAATTTACTGCATTCTCCAGATTGTCTTTTTACTTACAGAAGAGATCCACTGACCTGCTGGAAACTATAGAGGAAGGGATTGAAAATGACACCATGCAGGTGAAAGCTGGCCTGTGTGCCTTTGCTTTAGCTTGTAAAGATGGTATCAGCAATTTCTTACCAAGATTTGTATTCTGAAGTAGAGAAATCAAAAAGATTTGCACTTAAAAGCAACAAAATATTTGAAAATCACTCACCTGCATTCCAAAGAGCACTGAGGGTGGAGAGAATGAAGAAAGAAACATCTAAGTCAATGAATTTCATATTTTGTCCAGATGATTCAGAATGGCTGGTTGTGGTAGTCTTCGTGTTAGACTGGGAAAAGCCTTTAATGTTAACAGGTGTCCAGAAATAAACAAGATTCTTGCTGTTCAAAGGTTTGTTGTAAATTACTGGAGCGAAACAAATTGAATGAAATGCTCCATTTCAGAGGTCATTTCCAATCCAGATAGAAGACAGAAGGGGAGATAGTCACTGCAACTCCTTCACATTAATAGCCAAGTCTTTTTTCTGAAAGGGGGGTAGATTTTTATTGTTTTACAAGCATTTCTGCTTCAAAGTTCAAGGCTATGGGGTCATTGGCACAAGTTCTATGTTTTAATTTTGCTGGAGGAACTAAAACCTGTTATCACTTAGAAAAATGATAAAGAACACAAGCTGACAGTACAGTTTTGTTCAGAAGATAATGAGACATTGAAGAAGAATGTTTACTGCACTGTATGTGACAGCATGAGGGTTGATTTCAAGGCAGACCCCTCCTTTTCTCTCGTTTTAAGGGGTTAAATTGAAGGAAACTCACCCTTTTTCATCATTTTAAGGGCTTAAATCAGGGGGTTCCCCTCCATTTCAGGGCACTTCTCCCTGTTCCCCAGCACCACGTCTCTTGTGTGGGAGCAATCCTTGCGTATATGCAAATTTGGAGGTGGGATCGCAATTCCGGCAATGGGATCCAGACAGAGAATGACAGCTCTTTTCCACAGCAAGTAAAACACGTAGCCCCCGTGTTTCAGCTGCAGGTGCCACGCTGTCCTGGGCAGGGAAAGGCCACCAAGTGCTCTCCGTCCTGGCGGCTTTTGTTTGGGAGCAACCCTGAATTTTGTGGGTGGAATCTGAGCGACGGGCACGTGAGCCGGGACTCGGACGACTCGCTGGTGTCACCTGGTGACTTAGAGCGCTACTGCAAACCAGAAATGAGCCCACGTGCGGCGTGTGCCAGCGATATTCGTGCTCAGGGACTGCGAACCATCACACGTGCGTAGGAACAGGAAACTGCAGGCTGGAGCTGGGCTCTGAAAGCAAGGAAGCTGAAACTGTTTCTTTGGATAAACCCGTGTGTAGAAATTCCTTTTTTTTGTCTCATCTGTCAGGGTCTGTAGGATTCAATCTTTGCAATCAAGAGATAGTAGAGTTGTTAGTAACACTTAGACCTCTCAAATGTTGTTATCTCTCAGAGAACTGGGCCAGCACTGAGCTACTCCCACGTGCCTGGAGTGCTTTGGGGAGGGGCAAGATGCTGTCCCACTTCTGCTTGGAAAAAATGGCAAGAAGATAAAAAGTAGTTTCCCTTCTCTCTCTCTGACCCATAACCAAAGCAGTTCTGTAGGACAACATGGAAATCACTGCTTCCCCTCAGTTTGGGTGAAATACTAATATAGTTTATAAATACTGCCTTTCCCTTCTCCCCAGTCCTTCACTGCACAGAGAGCAGATTTACTCCATCCTTTGTTCCCAACAACACCTTTCCAGCCCAAATCCCACTTCTCACAGGCACAAACTAAACAGACCTAAGGCATTGGTTCAATCATTGCCTGGAATTCCCAGCTCCATGTTCCCTGGATTGTTCAACCAAACACTCACAGCAGTCTCACCTGAGCCCAGAGACTGCCCTCAGACTAAGCCCATCACCAGTGGTGGTGGTTCAGATTGGAAAGATGTAGGAGCAGCAATGCTGGGGCCCTGTCAGGATGGCCTTGGCATGGCTATTCCAGTGCCAGTGCTCCTGGAGCTCTGGGCTCTTAGACTCTCTCAAGCCTAAGCCTATCCCCAGCCCTCACAAAAAAGAGTGCCTTGTGTAGGCTGTTGAGTTCTCTGCTGGAAGAGAGGGAGCAGCTCATCAGGAATGCACTTGTCTCTTGGCTCTGGAATGCTTTCATTATCATGCACAACCAGGATAAACAAGTGAGATTAGAAATCCTCTAAGCAAAATCTGTGCTCAGGCGAGTAGAGCTTTGCAGGACTCATGCTAATACTGCTCTACAAAGCACATTCCAAACATTTGGCACCTCCTGCATTTATAGGAATGAAGGAAGTCATGTCCCTACTGGCCTTCACCCCCTTCAGGGGTATAGATGGGCCCTACCTCTCAAAGCTCTTTGCCCAGTGAGCCTGCCAGGGAAGCAAGCTCATGGCTGCCCTTGGAACCTGCCTCCAAATAGTTTCATTCTGGCAGGATGATGTAGTGGAGCCTGGCTGTTATTCTTACCCCCTGGGTCACACAAGGTAGCAGTGACGTGATGGAAGAACTTGGGCTCTGTCACGGCAACACATCTGTCACTGCCCCGCTGAGATCTGCAGCAGAACTGGTGTCACTCTGTTTGGTGAGGAGGGGGATGGTCCCAGTGCTGCTCCACTGCCCACAGCAGGAGCTGTTTCTTGTTAGGAAAGTGAAAGGCTTTTTTCCACGCTGCCAAAGGCCATCTGTCTATTTATTTGCTGTTGTCCACCCTGCTGGGAGCTGGCCCAGGTGTCCTTCCCTCCACGGTACCATAAGTGCAGAGCTTTGTGCTTTGCCCTCTCCCACCAGAGCCTTTGGCATGGGCAGCATGAGGTGGCTGCAGCTGTGTGAGCTGGCACCTCTGCAGATCCTGGGTAAAGCCATTTGGGTTTGGGTAATGCCTCTCCTTCCATGAGTATCTGAAGACTGGTACAGGCTGACTTGGGAAGTGCTTGCCAAGAGATGCTGATCTTTCAGCAATTCCTGGTTTTTTTGGTCCCTACAGGAGGCTGCCAAGAGAAACAGGCTTGACCAACACCTGAAGGGGCTGCTTTACCAGCTCTGAAGGAGTATCCCCACTGCTTTGCTCTCAAAGGGAAGGGCTCTAATGCCATCCCAACCCATACAAACACAAATATTGAGTTTTACTTCCACTCTGCTCCCCACGTGCTGTTCTGTGTCTCCGTGGGTGAACAAGCAAAGAGCTGCCAGCAGACTGCACTGGCGAGCAGAGCTGAGTGTGTTCCTGCCCACGCTATCTCAGGTTTGTTTGGGCTGGGCCAGGCAGGTGTGCTCAGGGGAGCTCTGGGGCTGTACCCAAGTGCAGATTGCAGAGAGAAAGTGCTGCATTGTTCTCTGCCTGCAGTCACCTTGCCTGAACCCGGCTCTGAAGCACGCTGGCACAGAGGGATGTGAAGGGTTATGGTAAATGTTAAGGAATAATTCTAACATGGATCAGGAACACCCAACACAGCACTGAACTTCTGAAGGCAGCTATTTTGGGTGTTCCCAACATTGCAGAACTGTTTGTGTAGCTGCTGTGTCTGGTTGAGCCCATTGCTATGCACAGAGCAGCAAAGACAGTGTTGCTATTGGACTTTTTCCTTCACTTCTTACTTCTTGAAGCCATGATTGCAGAACAGATTCAATTTTTTTTTTTTATTTCAATGTCAGAAGAAAGGCCTAAATGCAGTAGTTAGTATTGTTTGGTATTTGGCAAACCATGCTGGATTAGGGCAGGGTGAACAGTAGGAGAAATATTGGAAGTTAATTCTAATCTTGCCTTTTATATGGATTACAAGTTATGTCACTAGGGACTAGTATTGCAAACTGGAGACAAGCAGCCCCTTGTGATTGCTGGTGAAATCCAGCACAGGAGGGAAACTGAAGCAGCAGCCAGCTGGGGAGACAGTGCCTTCACAGGCGCTCCTCAGCTCAGTCCTGGTGCAAGTACAGGTCCCTGATCACAAACCTCTGTAGTGGGTGTTTGACTCAAGGCTTGTCTTCTGAATCCTTTCCTCAGTGCTCCCAAGCTTCCCTCCTTGGGCCATGAGCCAAGGAATCAGGCATATCAACCAACATACTGTTTGTTTTTCCACGGGCTGTGTAAATTGTGCTGGTGTTATCAGTGAAACCAGGTCTGCTCACGGCCTCCTGCTCCGCGGGCGGTGGAGGGCTCTGATCTCCTGCTCCTGTGCTTTTTGAGGGTGGGGCAACGCCTTGCATGAGTTTCCAGAGCACCAAACACAAGGTGAGCACTCTGTAACTGCTTCCAAAGACAAGCTGTCACAACCACAGTTGTGTATTTGGACTTGAAGCAGACGTGAAAGTGATAGGACATCATAACTGTGTGGTTGTGCAGCCAGAACTGCTGAGCTTTCCAGTGGTCCTGCCCTTGCTCTGAAATAAGGACAGGAAAATGCTGTTGTTTTGAAGGTGCTGTTTATCTGGTTAAAGGTTTCATCTGGTCAAGTGGGATGTAACAAGGCTGGAGGAGTTTTGAAGAAGGTCCAGGTCTGGATTTTGCTCAGATCTGGAGCAAAAGATCTTTTTGATGGTTGGTTCAGTTCTGCTCATAGCCCCAGAGACAGAGGATTTACCCGTGGGAGATTCTGCCCTGTGCTGCTCTTCATAATCAACAACCATCCTTGATGTACACCCTGATAAGGCTCTAAGAATCCACTCATCCTGCTGTGATAAAACTACCTGTGCTGGTGCTCCAGCACTGCACCCCTGGGCACAGCCCTGGGAGCAGCCTCTGCCTCTCTTGTGTGCTGGATTTGGCTCATACCCAGCTCTGTCTCTCTTTTGCTTCTCCCATCCTCACAAAACCAAACGTTATCTGCTCGTGTGTGTGCTTCAAAAGCCCTGCCAGGAACAAAGAGAAGTCCAAATATTTGTGTTGGGCTGTTACTCTTTCCATTCAGGCGATAAATGACAGACTGCAGCAGAGTCTTTGTGTGGGATTTCCACTGTACTGGCTCCAGCTTCACAACCTCACCAAGATGAAACACTTACAATTAACAGTTGGGTTTTAACTCCAGGGAAAATGACTGAGTGTGATTGAAATAGGGCCTTAAAAAAAACCAACCCACCAAAAACCAAAACAAAAACCCACAAACAAACCAACCACAAAAAATCTGAGAAAAATCATCAGACCTTCCCTGTGTCAGATGAGAAGTGCCTGGTCTCTGTGTGCAGTTTCATGCAGAACAGCATTTTCACTCTGAACTCTGGGAGCTCTGTTGGTGATTTCTGTCCCAGTGCCTGGGACACAAGCTGTCAGTCTGCACACAAATATTTCAGAGCTGCTTTCCTCTGCAAAGTTCCAAGCTTAAAGCCATGTGGAGGCCTGAGTTTCCTTGGGACTGAATTTCTTTTTATCTGAGCTGAGGAGGGGGGATGAAGGTGTTTGCTACCAAATTAATTCCTGAACTTCAGATCTCTGTTTCTGGGAAGCTGCTGGGCTTCAGTGCTTGGTAAACCCAGGAAGAGAATGGTGAGATAGCTCCAGGTGTGAGGTAGCTCAGGACACAAGCTGGTCTGGTGTCACTGGGCCTGTTCAAAACTTGGGATAGAGGAAGGAAAGGCATAATCCAGCCTTGTGGGATTTCACAAACCAACGTGCCAGAAAAATTTTGTTTGCTTTCTCAAATAAATTTGGTGCTTCCTGCTAGTGCCACCATGAGTTTTCTCACTCAGAAGTTGCTTATCAGGAATTCATTAGCCCTGAAGCCTTAAGGATTGACTCTTCAAACATAAATACTCCCTATAATTACATTATCTTTGTGCTGTACTTTGGATGATATCTTTAGTGTTTCATTTTACTCAGCAGACAGTACTAATATTATAACATCAAATTAAATCACATCTACTTTGGGCAACTGAAAAGCTATCAAAAATGACAGGAGCTTCAGAAAAAAAAACAGTATCAGAAAAAAATAATGTCAGAAATCTTTCTGGATTCTTTTTTTATCCTATTCATTACACACAGCAGAGAAAAGAAGCATTGTTTGAGTCTGCTTCAGCTGCTGTTTCCAAGGAGGATCCATTTGGGCCGACTCTTTAAGCTCCTTCCTGCTTAGGTCACTTCTGAGATCACATAAGAGCTGAGGAACCTCCCAGTAGCCTGTTTCACTCATCAAACTGTCCTGTTTTGCTCCTGGGCTCAGGCTGGCACTTGAGAGTTACACCTACCTGGACTGTAATAAAGAATGTAGATGTTCCAGGCAGAGTGTAGAAGGCAGATGGAATCTATACTGTCCACATCAGAACTGCCTAAATTCAATTTATTACCACAGCCAGACCCTAATCTTCACTGACTGACACCTTTGAGGAGTGGGTAGCAGAGGGATAAATCCTTTACTGTCCTTGAGTCTTCATTACTGGCAGCTGGGAAGGGTCAAGGGTACAAGGAGAGAATTTTTCTAAACATATTTATTTTTCAAGATAAATGAAACACAGGTCTCAAACCGTTTGCCAAGGCTATGTGTGCATCACTATTTAAAACAAGTTTATTATTACAATTCTTGTAATCAGTACAAGGAATTCTGTTGGAAATTTTCTGGAAAATACATGTACACAGTAAACTTGTTACAGCCAAGTGCATGATAAGGGGTAATAGTCTTTAATGAAATTAGAGGGCAAACAGCAAAGAGGCCTCGAGTTTTGGGGTTTTTTTGTTTGAGTGGGTTTTGTTTGTTTTGTTGTTGGTGGGTTGTTTTGTTTTTGGGTTTTTTTGGTTTCTTTGTTTTTTTTTTGGTTTTTTTTGATAACACACACACAAAAAAAGAGCACAGATGGTATGTAAGCCAGCAATGTACAAACTGGTCACTTTATGTGGGTACAGAATAAGTTTAACACTGCCTTAAATTATTGCTCATTGTGAATCTTGAAACATGTTCTCATTACTTATGTTCTCCTGAGATTTTTCATCTCCCCTCTCATCTGAAAAGCCATCAGGCAGGGATTCTGGCAGGCTTGTCCACCAGCCCAGTGGTTCTTCATTCCCACTTTCAACCTGTGGCACTCCAATGAGGAGGCATTTGTATGGGAACAGCTTAACACGGGCAGGTCTGCTCTAAGCAGCTGAAGGAGCTTTGTTATGGAAAAGCAGTGAGTGAGCAGCCCAAAGCTGGGATGTGGAGTGCTGCTCAGGAGCTCAGTGACTCGTGCTGTGGATGCAGTGATGCCCTCACATGACCCATGCCAGGCTGCTGGCCAGGCCCAGGCAGGACATTTCCTGGGTGACAGTTGTGCCACCTGGGTCATGGGGAACTGGCCAAAGGATGACATGGGGGACACTTGATTTGCTGTTCAACAGCAGACCCTCTGTGATTCAGATAAGAGCACATTTATGTTGTTAAAATGGTATAATTTGCTCCAGGACCCATTTGTGCATAGTCTTTCTAAAGGAATCCAACCACAAGAATTTCCCTGATCAAATTAGACAGGTTGGCTCGACGTGGGTGGGTCTGTGGGTGGCAGTTCTCATCCTCAGTGACAGAGCTGACTTGCAGTGCCTGGCAATGTTTGTGTTTCCATTGTTTCTGGTATATTTTCTCTTTTTATATGTATTTCTTTAAGTGCTCTTGGGACAACCTATTTAAATGTGGGGAACCATCCTCTGAAGCTCACTGTTAGAAAAAACTAAACCTCCCATCTCCAAAGGCCTGCTCCTCCCAGCTCTCCCTCACCTGAGATGATCACAGTGAACATGCAGGCATGACAGGGAATGAGTGTGCACCTTGCTATGGCTGTTCCTACCCGTGTCCAATGGCTTTTTCTGTGTCAGAGTCACAGGGAACAGCTCCTCTGTGCCTTACACAACAGGCTGTGCTCACACAGGTATCAGCCGATTTCTTCTTTATCATGGCCTCAATTTCATGTCCTGTGACACATTAAATTGATGTCACAATGATTACACATGTCTTTCAAGTTGATTCTCCTCCTCATAATCATGTAGCTGGCATTAGCCAGCTCCTCTGCAGGCTCAAGTCAGTGTAATTAGAATTGTTTCATCTGGCTGAGGGAGCCCCAAGCTCCTACATGGGTGCTACAGTACACTGAGAATGGTTGAGTAAGGTCTGAAAACATACAGCCTGAGGATGATGAAGCACCTGGACTTTTTAATGAAAGATATTATATTGGTTTAAAAGATTAAGACTGTTGACAGAAAAATCTGATTCTCAATGTAAAATCTGAAATCTAAAGCAAGCTGTGCCAAGCTCAAAGCCTAGTCTTGTGAACCACGGGATAATGTCACTAAAAATAAACAAGTTTTCTTAAAACAAATAGTTCCAGTGTTCCTCTCCTTCCCCTAGCTGCCATTTAAACTCTATTATTTTGCTTTTTGGTTTTCCCTCTTTATCCATCATATATAGCTTCTGAAGGAGAAAATCTTAAACATACAATCAGTGTTGCTGAAATGATACAATATCTTATTTAAACCAAACTGACTGTTATGCTTTGAATGGAAAATGTACTACACTGCTCCCCAGGCTTAGGTCTGTAATATTATGTCTACACAAGAGAACTCAAACAGGCCTTTAGGGTCCTGGATAAGGGAAGGGTCACGCTGAGATTGAATGCCAAATTAAAATTATGGGGCATTTTCTCTCTCCTGTAAATCCCACAGTGGACAAGCTTTCCAATACAAATTACTTTGTGTTCCTCAGAAATTTATGCCTTTGACTAGCATGATCCCAGGCTTCCTATGGCCTCTTACTGCAGCTGATCACTGGCCCCACACTATTTCTTGTATTTCATCCTCTCCACTCTGCAGTTCCACTCGCCTTATTTTACAGAGGGACAGAGGTATAGAGGGGTTAGAGGTGTCTGTGCATGACTTAATTCTCATTTTGTTGTTGCTAATGAAGAGGTGCCCAGAGCTTCCCAGGAAATTCATTGCAAAGCAGGGAGCACAAATGCACCCAGGGCTTTGGAAATGTGTGTTCAAACCTTCTCTTCCACCCCCTGTCCATGGGGTCAGACTATTCTTTTTATACTGTTAAGCAACTTCATAACCTTTTTGCAGAAGAGGAGACAGATAACCTTGTTTACTGTATTTTATCTTGTGGTACATTTATGGCTCCATTCTGCTTCCCATGTGTTTGTCTGATTTTGTTTATTTGCTCTAGAATGGAAGGGAACTGCAATTAAATACAGGTGGTATTAATAGCTTGTTGCATGTGGTTCTGCTTTCTGTAACCAGATTATACTAATGTTGCTATTCAAGCCTTGAAGCTGCAAAAAGTGTCCCATCCTAATTACATAAGCCCAGCTGAGGTCCCTTGGTAATAGGTGAGTGCATAAAACTCTTCCTGACAAGTTTCTCACGAGTCAGAGGATGTTGGTATCCTGCTTATTATGACAGTTAATTTTTAAAAGGCTCTTGTCAGCCAATAACCCAATAACTTTTCTTCCCTCTGGGTTTTGTTAGGTTAATCCATGAGTCATGGAATATTTGACTATGAATTCATGACTCATGGGAAAGCACCACAGCCATCACAGTCCTGGATGATCTTGCTGCCTGGTACTGCCCAGTCAAGTGCCTCCCCAATGCTTGGATGGACATCACAAAACCCAAACCCCTCTACTGGGAAATATTAGTGTTAACCTGGCTTATTAGCAGAACAATTCTCATGATTTGTATGCAGCTCTGGTGAGAGCATTGGTGATGGACAGAGAATTCAAAAAAAACCAGGGTCAGCCTTTTTTCTTTTATTTTTATTCAGATATTTGCTTTTATTAGTGATGGTGTCTTGCTGTATTTGACAAGGGACAAATGACAAATGCTGAGCTGTGTACATATCTGATCTTTAATTTGGCATAACCATCACTGCATTAGTTGCTACAAGAATCAAAGTAGTACGGAAATAATGATGAGAAATTAGGTCTTTTAAGGCTGTGTCATTTACACAGATAAGGGAATGGGAAAGATAGCAGTCTAGGGGACTGAAATACCAGTTAGTTTATCTAATAAATATCCATTTTTTTAAAAAAAATAATGCATTTGAAAGCACTAAACACAAAAGAAATCTTACTCATGATCCACCGAGAGCTTTTCTTGCATGCCACTAATTGCTGCAGGCTTTCATGTGGAAGAATGGTCTGTCCAGTTCCCTAGAAATACACAAAGACAAGGAATCATTGCTTGGGAGTGTTGCAACACGGGGACAGATCCCAGCTGCTGCACCCAGCAGTGTCCAGCCTCACTGCAGGGAGCTTCTGTGCTGCCTTTCACATTCCTGTGAGCAGCCTGTCCTTGTCACTTGAGAAAACTGATAACAGGTCCAGAGGAAGAGCCTGAGTTTTTGTTTTTTTCAAATGATCTTTCTGTGTATCCATAGGAGTGGTACTAGCATGGTAATTTTCAAGGTCTGTTTTTGGAGTAACTCCTCATCCTGGGCTTTTAGGGAAACTTTCAGCCCAAAACCAAAACACTGAAAACATACCACAGAACGGGGCAGAGCTTTTAGGGAAACTTTCATTGTTTATCCAAGGACTCAGTTTGTCCTTGACTGTGTCACTCCTGCCAGATGTTTGCCCAACCTGTCCCAGGGAGGCTCTAGCAGTGATGTGGGCAGCCTGCTCCCCTCCTGAACCCATCAGCAGGGGGAGAGATCTCCTTCGTGACTGGTGAAGAAGTTTCTGATGCCTCGTCCTATCTCCTGTGGCCATTCCCTGCTGTTATTTACACATCTGTAAATAAAGGAAGCTATCAATTCTGCCCAGCCTTTACACTGGATGAGTAAGGCTCTGGCTGGAACAATGCCTGCTTAAAATTGTATGTGCTACTGGTCTGCTTGCAAACAGAGACACCTCCGAGCCAGTTAGTCATAAAGAGGAAAGTTTCTTAACAATCCCTTCCCAAGGCAAGGCTGGAAGCTTGCTGGAAGCAGTTAGGAATCCCAAATGAGCTGGTCCCACGAGCGAAGTGCTCCTGGCTGTGCCTCCCTTCTCCTGGGGCAGCAGGAGAAAGAGCCCAGCTGCGAAGAAAATGCCTGAGAATCCTATTTTTAAACTGGTGCATGTCCTTGATCTCCCAGGTTCATGACAGAGAAGAAGAAATGACTGTTCTATAAGCCTGCATTCTTCTGCAGCTCTTTGCTGTAATCCAGCAATGAAAGGGGGTTAAACCTGCTCTTAAATGGGCACCTCTTAGAGAAAGAAAAGAAACGTGGCCTCTGATTCATAACAGGACGGATACAGGTTCCTCTGGGAAGTCACTGCAGTATTGTAATATTGTAGGTTTCATTGGTGATTTTTGTCTCAAGGCTGCTTTTGAGAAGGATAGAGATGCCAAAGGTGACAAATGTGAATTCACTGTCCACCTACATTGCTTTGGAAAGACTTTTGGGCTGAAGGGTTCCTTCTGACCATGAATTTGAGCTCTCTCCTAGAGAAAGGAGATGGTCCTTAAACCTGAAGGCTTCCCCTGTATTAGTCATGCAGAAGCCACTAAAGCAGGGGCTGGTGCTGGAGCTGCTGCAGAGGATCCTGTTGACTTGAATGGACATTGGAGGGGATCCCAGAGCTAAAGTGAGGCCCCTATTCCTCCCTGAACAAACCTTGGCTTCACCAGTACTGACACGAGGGACCCCATGGATGGCACACACCAAAGTGTGTGTGTGGCTGTGGAGGGAAGCTGAGGGTGGTGAGAGTGGGTCTCTTCCAAACCAGGACAGAGACAACATCTTGTAAGGAACTGCAGTATGAAACCTGCTGATTTATGGACAAGCAGTACTTGTCCTGGCAAAAAATAGCTCCCAATTAGCCTGAAAACAGACTGCTCTGTGTGGATTTGCAGACTCTTATTTATTGGCAAACTTCATTTTAATATAATCAGCTGCTTGACAGGCAGGTTAGGTAACGATCCTTGATGTGAGCACTAACAGATTTGAACACTGAGCACAGCCTTTAGTGCCCAGAGCCCTCTGCCAGTAGCTGAAATGCATTTGATATTAAAATGCCATGGGAACCCAGGAAGCCCCTTGCCAGAGCACCTTGCTGAGTAAAACACTGCCTTCAATAATTCACAATGTCTGTTCAGTAAGCTGGCGTGTATGTGCAGGGAGGGGGGTAATAAAACATCTCAGACCTGGCCTGCCAGGATAATTCAGTGGCTAGTTTAATCTCTCAGCACTATTAATCAATGAAGTGGCTCACAGCATAAATAAATCCAGAAGGTAATATGACAGGGCTGTGGAAGCACATGGAAAGCGACTCTCCCTCTCCTGTGTGTGATGCTCAGTGCCATGCTGCTCCAGCAGTTATTTGAATAACCTCAATGCTCTAATACTTCAAACATTTAGACTTCCCACCAGTGTTATCCCATGTTTGAATGTCACCTATATGTTTTAAATTCTGCTCTGTGTGTGATGCAGGGAGCTGCCTGTGAAAGTTAGGGAGCAGGTTGCAAACTCCATCACTTAATTCAGTGTCTCATTTCACTGATCGAGAACTGATGTTGCGAGTGGAGGATCACTCCTTTCCTAAGATAAAAGCATTTTACCAGAGCTGGAATGATGTTTCTGCAGGTCCCTGGTGAGGCATGAACAAACACCCTTGACACAACTTATACTGCTGCTGTAAATCTGCAGATGTTTTCAGAGCTCCAAACTCCTTCAGCCTCTGTAGGAATGCAACACAACAAGGCAGTGTACAAAACTCACTTAGGCTGGTGAATTTGGTGCAATTGTACTGTAATCTCTATTTTATCCTTACTGTAACTGAGCCAGAATCCAGCCTACTAGGAGACATCAGAAACCACTATGATTAAACATTTTAATTTTCCAGTAAATTCAGCCTGTAGCTTCCCTTCTATTCATTAATGCCAGGCTAATATTTACTTTTACGATTTACAGATATTTGTAGACCTTCCACATATTTCTTCCATCAAACTGATCTTCACTGCATATTCAGTACCTTCACTCCTTCCTGATGAACATGGCAAAAACTCCAGCTTTCAGGTTAGTGTTGGCTCTGCCCAGATACTGGTGATTATGCTCAGCCATTAGGATGTTTGAGGAAAACGGATGTGTAACTGCCTTAACATGTCTGAATTTGCATCAGATTTTGAATCCACATGAATTCAGAGTCTGCTTTTCATCCAGATGTACTCTGATCTTTCCTCCTGTGCTACTCTGTCCATCCTCTTTGGCTGTGAAGTATCCAGTATTCACATTTCTGTGAAGAAAATAATTACTTAGCAGCAGTGCACCTACAACTGAGCTACAGCACATGTTGAAGCTTCAGTGCTCATTTCACACAAAGAGGTGATGCAGGACCAATTATAAGGCTCAGGCCATGTGCAGTAACATGTTCAGTCACATCTTGCTCATGTGCCCAAGCCTCATAGGGCAGCACTTCCCCCAGAAATATTGATTTGCTGTCCTGGCCCTTAGTGTTCGTGTCCCTGGGGCAGTTGCTGTAATGAAAAGATTACACAGGAAGACCTTGGAAATTCCCTCTGCGTGGAGCAGAACTTTGATTTCAAAACAGAGATACACAGGAAGGGAAAGAACTTGTTCTTTGTGATTGTATCTGGGCAAGGATTCCCAGCTTCTGATCTCTCACTGGGCACTGTGGGGAACACCAGGCTGGAGCTGTTGAACTAGAAAAGCAAAGACAAGATCTTGGGAAAGATGGCTGGCCCACAGCAGATGCTTGTATTAAGAAACTGGAGCTGTCTAGAAAGGAATCACGAAAAGATGGAAATCTCCTAATGAAAATCTTTATTCTGTCTTTATTATAAATCTATACTCTGAGTTTGCTTACATAATTCCCTCACACTTCTGTAGCTTTAACCAACTCCCCAGCTCAGAGATAATTACATCGTGCCTCTGCAGCCAAGAGGTAAGGATGGCACTCTTGGATTACAGGAGGTAGAAACAGCCATATTTATGACTCCTGATTAAAACATGGTATTGGAAAAGAGTATTACTTGAGTCAGCAGGATATCACTTGACCATCGCTTTCCTTTACATTTAAATTAGAAGAAAGAATAAAGTTGTGTTAAATTAAAATGAGAGTTTCAAGACAATATTTTAAGGCTTCCCACAGTGGGTGTATTGTATGCTTATATTATTCTCCACCCATTGTAAATCTCAGCAGTAGATCTTCCCCCACTGATGTTTTGCATTAGTAAATTGAACTCTCTACTCTGTCCCCTCAAAGATTAATGCCTCCATCTGAGGAAGTAGTTGAATACGTGCTGGCAGTAGTGCTTTCATGATTAGCAAATGGGAGACTGTGGGAGGAGAACAGAATTTGCATGTGTTGGATGTTGTCCTAAACATACTCTCACTGAATTCTGGACATCAGGGAAGAATTGATACAGCACAAGCTTTTAATCAGCAAACCACAGAAAAAAAAAAAAAATTGAAGAATCCTACATTTAATTAAAAAGCTTTTCAGCCCTCTTTGTTCCAAAATGAACAAACGTGTTTGCAGAGTGCACTCCAAACATCTCAAACCCGTATTTGCTGTCAAGGGGCATTACATTTTATTAGTGGTCCTGGGGGTAGTTTCTACATTTTTGTAGAAGTTCAAAATATTTTCACCAACCTATTTTTTTTGAAGACACACAATTGAAAGATGTTTAATTGCTACAAATGTTAAATTGATCATTCAAAGTGAGTGTGATGCCTGATGTGCCCATGGCATCCAGTAACACTTGGTCCTGATCCTTGCACAGACTTTTATTCTGCTAGAAACCTACTCAGTGAGCCTGCTTAAAAACAAAACAAATTTGCCTAAAACAAAAGCAGAATGTCAGCAGAGAGGAGGTTGGCTTTGCCACCTGGCTCTGTGAACAGCTGCATGCAAAGAGCTACCTTAGGACCCACGTTTAGTCAAATCTAACTTACGTTTAACTCTTTTTTTTTCACAACCAAAAGCA
The DNA here is from genome assembly GCA_013399915.1 of Illadopsis cleaveri. Classification (NCBI taxonomy): domain Eukaryota; kingdom Metazoa; phylum Chordata; class Aves; order Passeriformes; family Timaliidae; genus Illadopsis; species Illadopsis cleaveri. Next base: position 276,610 of record VXBB01003786.1, on the reverse strand, counting down.
CATGAAGGAACAAATAAGCACACTCAGTACAGAACAAAGGACATTCATTGCTGGGATATTTTGGCTTCTGATTGAACAGCAGTCATATCAACTTCCTCCTTCACCCAGGACTGTGTGTCTTTGCTGTGCGAGGGAAGGAAAGGCAGAAACACCTGTGGGCACTGGAGATTTTACCACATTTCTTGCAAGAGTGCACTTGCTAACCAGAGAGCTCTGGCTGCTTTCCAGCCAAGGCAGATACAAGATTTTGCCTGCCTAGAATCCTCTAAGTAGTTTCAAAACATTTTCTTCACTTCCTGCCATAAACTTTTGCAACTATTACCTTCTGCATTAGAGACAGTGGCTTTTAACAAGGGGTAAAATTAATTCCCAAGTCTGTCATTTGCCAAGTACCATTTTTCTTTGAAAGTTTGATGATGTTTGACATTTTTACTGGTTTCTGCGTTAGTTTTTAAATTAACCCCTTATGATCATTGACAAAGGCCTGAAATTGTAGATGTGGATAAGACAGAAGTGTGAAAGAAAACAAGTAGCTAAGTATATTGTATGGTTTTTTAAAGCAGTTTTAAAATGAATTTCTGCTGAAATCACAAAGGTGCTCTAGTCTTGTGTTGGTTTAAAGGTTACTTCGACAGAGGTAGTTTTCAGATTCCCACTGAAGAAATCCTTGTCACTTTCAAGCTTCTTGTTGTCCCAACAAGCACTAAACTGCTGGAATTTGAGATGCCAATCACTACCAGTCAGGCACTGCTACTTTGAAACTGGCATTTAGTACACACTCTCATTTTCCCACCAAGACTTTAAGTGGAGGAAGGTACCTGAACACCAGTTATCTAGGAACCAAGGACAACAGACTGTGGGCCAGATACCGTATCAGTCAGCCAATGCCTTTGTGTAGATAACATGTCCTGACGCTGTGAAGTGCTGCTTGTGCCCAACTTCTGCCGAGAATGGTGATAACTGCAGCCACCCAGCGTCACCACACGAGCACCCTGTGTGCTCCGGGTGTCCGCGGAGCCGCTGGCATCACCCGGGCAGTGCGTGCTTGGAATTGCAGCGCTGACACAGGTCGCGACACGGGTCGATACCGCGCAGTTGTGTAAAAAACAAACCTCAGGCAGAGCGTGCGAGCAGCGGTGGTGCCCACGAGGCGCGTTGTTTTTCTCTGCAGTTGGAATATGACGCTGTGATAAGTGTACAAACGGGAGGGAGTGCGCAAGCGGTGCGGACGCCGCCAGGGTAGGTGGATTTGGGCAGCCTGGAGCAGAGGATGGGGCAAACGCGTGAGAGGTTCCCGCCAGGGAGGGAATGACCTGTGAGCCCACACCCACAGGGCAGAGCTTGTGGGTTCACTGCACAGCGAGAGGCTGGAGATGGTCAAACCACACAGCAGGCTCAGGGCAGGAAGGGTTTCTGATCGCAACAGTGATTCCATGCTGAGCTCTGGAGCAGGACATCGAGAAGAGTCCCTCAGAGGAGAGCTGCATGGAGGCACCCTCGGGCACTTGTGGAGGCCTGGCTGGCTCCCCGCGGAGGAGCCGTGGTGCCCTGGCACAGGAGCGGGTGAAGGGCCAGAGCCTGTGGAGGAGGAGGTGGGCTATGCTGGGGGAGAGGAAGGGGTGCTGGGGATGCTGGGACCAGATCACCTGGACACTTTTACAGCTCCTGTGGTAAACTTCACCCAACCAGACCCATTTGTTTTAATTGTTTGAAACATCACTTGGTCTGTTCAGCCTGGAGGAGATGGACAGGAAACCTTATTGTGGTGTACAGCTTTGGGGTTTTGAAGTGAAAGGGCAGGCACTGATCTGCCGTGATAGCGACAGAACCCGAGGAGACGGCCTGAAGCTTGTGAGCGGAGGTTCAGGATGGATATTGGGAAAAGGTTCTTTGCTAGAAGGTGGCTGGGCACTGGAACAGG
>VXBB01003786.1:185445-273556 GCA_013399915.1 Illadopsis cleaveri | reverse complement strand
CTCCTCCTCCTCGTCCCTTTGCAGCTCTGAAGCCGTCCCGGCCGCAGCCTCCCCGCCGGCCCCCGGGACCCCCCGGCGCAGCGCCATGGAGACGGTGGGAAAGTTTGAGTTCAGCAGGAAGGACCTGATCGGGCACGGAGCCTTCGCCGTCGTCTTCAAAGGCAGGCACAAAGAGGTGAGAATCCCTGGTTCTTATTCCGCTCCCCCCCTATCTGCTTTTCGTTTATTTATTTAATTCCCGGTCCGGGCCGAGCTGGGGGCAGCGCGCCCCGGTCACCGCATCCCCGCCGGCTGCGGCGGCTGCAGCCAGCCTGGGCATCTCCCCGGGCTCGGGGTGTTTATTGTTATTTATTATTGTTTTCCTTGGAGTTTCTTCCAAGCAGGCGTGTGTCCCGGCAAGAAGCCGGGCAGGTGGCTTCACCTTGGGGCTGGGAGGCCGTCAGCTGCCTGTGGGGTGCCCACAGATCCACCCAAAACCCGTCCCCACCCCCAAAACAAGGGAGAAAAAAAATCCTCACACACTATCTATAAAAGGAGCTCTTCAGTTTGTTTGGGTTTTTTGGTTTTTTTTTTTTGGTGTGTGTGTCTATGAAGTCTTCTCCTTCTCCACTTAATTTTTCCAGGAGGAGGAGAAATCTCTTACTGGTAAATAAAAGGAAACCAATCCGGCAGTGGATTTTCCATCATTAGTGCTCGGGATAAGCCACGGCTCCCACAGTGCATTTATTTCTAGTGATTAAATAAGAGGATAATCATTGTATAAAGTAGTAACAGAAACCTAAACCTTGGGCTTTTTTCTCCTTGGGCTGACAAGCATAATTCAGGAAAGGGCAAGTCTGAACAAGTAAGGGGAAGGCATTAGGATGTGAAGTGAGAGGCCTTTACCGGTGCTGTGAGACGCTTCTTTCAGTAGCATTTGTAATCTGTTAAGAGCCTGCTTATCCTAATGTGAATGAATGGTGAAATTTACATTTGTTTGTGTTACTTATGTACTGTTTCAGAAACCTGAGCTGGAAGTAGCTGTGAAATGTATCAACAAGAAGAACCTTGCAAAATCACAAACACTGCTGGGCAAGGAAATAAAAATTCTTAAGGTAAAGGCAGACTGACTTCTTTTCTTCAGTCTTTGTTCTATATGCCCTTTGTTGCTCCTAGCTTATGGTATTTTTTTTTTCTATTTCTAGGAATTGAAACATGAAAACATTGTTGCCTTGTATGACTTCCAGGTAAATACACTCAATTATGTCACAGCATTCTATATTTGGGAAAGGTTGAATAGAGTTTGTGAAATTTCAGTTTTTAACAAATGTTTGTGTTCAGATGTGTACTGGGGGTGGAGGGAAGCCTTCTGATAAGTTAGGGAAAGATAAGCAAACACAGCAGATCATGTGTTAGTTGTTGGCTGGACCACACAACTCATGTGCAGTTGGGGTGGGAGCTTCTGCTCCAGGATGTTACACAGTGAAATGCAGTGTGGTGAATGTATCTGTGCTGGAAGCTTTTAAGTTCTCAAAATGTTAGAAATAAAATTAACAGGAGTTATTTCTGGCATGCCTACTTTTATTTTCTTTCTCTGGTTTAGATCCCCTTTCTGAGAAAATTTCATTTTCCTAAGCCATGTGAAAATAGTGCAAGCATGACTTTGTAGCCTATGATTGTCTTCACCTCCAGAGGATTTTAATTTGCATTTTTTCTGTTGTCCTTGTGGTTGTCACTAAGTGTTAAAAATTGCAGCAGACGTTTTTCCCTCAGAGTCAGCTCTGAAGATCTAATCTAGAGGGGCTAAAACCGATCTATTGTGAACCGCAGATCATCCAACGATTTTTTTTTTCCCCCCTGTGATTATTTAGTTAAATCTTGCTTGGTAACGGGGCAAATTTGCCTCGCCATTCCTGAATATTTTTTAGAAAAAGATGTAAAGCCAAAGATGTTTAAAAAAAGAAAAAAAAGATGTAAAGCCAAAGATGGAAGGGCAGTGCTGGTGGATGAGGGGTGCAGGGCGAGTGACCTGTGACCGGCGGCGCGGCCGGACCCCCGGCTGGCCCTGGCGTGGCTTATCGGCTGTGTCCTGCCCTGTCGCCGATATCACGTGTCCCGCAGGCCGCCGTGTTTGTTGACATTCCTCCTTCTCCCGTGGATTGGCTCCGGTGGCCTCCACGTCAGCCCAGGCGGTGGGTCCCAGCCCCGGGTCGGCGGTGCCTGCTGGGTGCTGTAGTCCGCCGCTGTCACCCCGTGTCCCCGCAGCCCCCGGCGCTGCGACACCCCCGGCTCCCTCCCTGCCGGAGCAGGGATGCCTTGGAGAGTGGTTAATGCCTGGCGTTGTTTTGGCGAGAGGGGGATGTCAGGCTGCTCTGGCGGGGAGCAGGATTGCTGCTCGGAAATCTCCTTTGGGTAGCTGTGCTTTGCTGCTGAGGCAGCCTTCAGAGCTGATCTGGCAGAGCAGTGGCTGCCTTTGGGCTGATGAGTGCTGCAGAGTAGCTGGGAAAGCTTCCTGTGGGCGCAGGCCACTTGAGGCATTAGATCTCGTGTTGGTTTTTTTTCATTCTCTGTACCTTCCTAATCTGCTTAATAACTTTTCACTTGAGACAGTGAGTAACTGCTTCTACACTTTATAGTTTGTGTTTGTATGAAGCATTTATGCTGCTGGGTTTGCTTACTGAGATCTTTCAAAACTTTTGTTAGATTCCTCTCCCTGCTTTAAATTGCTTCTGAGTAGGAAGCAACTCAAAGACATTTTCTGCAAAAGGACCAATTTCATCACTGTTACAATTAGAGAAATGTGTTTTTCTCCTTTTGTGATGAGCTTTATTAAATTCTGTGTTTAGCAGTGTAGTCTGGTGAGATTTTAGCAAGAAGCTATGTAAGATACCACAAAACAGGAACTTGAGAATGGTCCAGGGCTCAAGGTTTGCCCAGGTTTGTGCTTAGTTACCAGCTTTGTCATAGAGTCCTTGTATGACCTGGGTAATTTGATTCTCTGAGAAAATGAGATTATTTAGGGAGTATTGGGTGTGGACTCCCCTCTGTTGTGAGGTGATCTATTACCAGACAGTCTGTTGCAGTTAACCCCCATATGTTGTGTGTGTAGTGTGTCTGAATGTTTGGCCTTGCTCTGTGTCTGCTTAGGGGTTGTGTGGGAGTAAATTATCTGCAAAGGTAAATGTGCAGGTGTGTGGAAGGCTAGCTTCTGCCCACCTTTCCTCACTTTGTGGAAAAGATTATTACTTACATTGCTCCTCTGAAACCAGATCAGTAGCTTCATTCATAGCTGCATATGTATTTATCCTCAAAAATATCATATTTGCAGTTAATTGAATCCTTACTTGTAGGATTTCTGAAAAAGTAGATGTTTATTCTTGTATTACAACATAGAGCAAAAGGGAAAAAATACTTCCTGTGAAACTTATTGTTGCCCTGTAGCTTTGTCTGTCATTGCATTTTGTGTCCTCCCTTCCTCTGCACTGCCTGTCAGCAGTGACTCTAACTTTTACTGGTGTATTTCTTTCACACGAGGAAATGGTTACCAAAACCACAGTGGCTGTAAGCAAGTGATTACACCCAATGATGCTTTCATTTGCATTTTCCTGGTTAAAAACTCATGTTAGCCAGACCTCTCACAACATGAGATTTTTGATGTAAGGCTAGATTTGCTCCAGACAAACACTTGCAGTACTGATGTTTAGTATTGACAAGCAGCTCTCACCCTGGCACCTTTAATTTATCCTTCAAATCTGGGAAAATTGCTGTGTTCCTTCTTATTTCACAGATCTTTGTGATATTGGTTCATAAATAACAACAAAATAAGAAACTTCCTAGGAATAAATGATTCTGATGAATGTTTAATGTGTAAAAGTGCAGTGACTGGACTTTTATAGATCCCCTTGCTGGAGTCCTTAGAGCAGCATCAGTACATGAGAATGGCTCACAAAATTAAATATACATATTCCATTATTATGTGCTCATGTATTAATGAGAGGTGCTGTTAATAGTTTAGGAGCCTAATGCAAGAACCCCTGCTCAAAAAGAGGATAAATCTTACTGTATCACATCTCTAAGAAGTGCTGTCTATTTAGTGTCTCTGTGGAGTTGCAGTGTGGGTTTTTCCTAGGCACAGGAGATGTTTGGCACTTACATTGCTCCTTATTCCACTATGTATAGGGTGTTTTAGTTGCTACTGAGCACTACCTGACCCCTCAGCTGGCTTGCAGAGGGGCTGGAGCTGGGGTCCCCAGTCTGCAGCAGTCAAGGGGAGTAGAGTGGTCCAGGGGGACATCTGGGTACCAGAAATGCTTTTACTCTGGGGACAGCCAAATGAGCCCTTGCTCCTTAAGCTGGAAATTAGTAACAACAAATGATGGTTTCTGCCAAAGGAGGACTTGGTATGGAAATAAAGTTTCTTGGAGAATTGGTCTCCAGACTCTGAGGACCAGCTCAACTCTTTATGCTCATTGACAGGGAAAGCTTAGCGCGTGGGGTCTGGTGTGTGGGGCTTGCTTTGGTTTCCTTTGTGTCTCAGGACATTAAATCTGTGATCAGAGATCACTGATTAGCTGAGGAGATTCAATGGTAGGAAGAGAACCCTTGAACTTGTCAGATGCTGGGAGCACTATGTGCCAGGAAACTTCTTCCAGCACTAGGAAGAAGTTCCTACATACGTAGCTAAGATCTTTGGGCAGTGGGAGTTTCTGGGTGTCTTTCCCTCCCTGTTCTGTGCCAGCTGCCCCAGGTTGAATAGGTGTCAGCTGAAGATTTCATATGTGGCTGTGTTGGTGCTAGGGCAGAAAATCTGCTGAATCTGGGCGTGCTGGTCATGCTTTGGATGTTAGAAAGCATTTTCCTGCATCAAATAAGAAGGATTATTTTACTGACAGATTTTCCCTAGTTGTGTGCTATGAGCTGAACTTGCTTTTTAAAGCAGACTGGCTATGACTGTGCTTGAGTGGATATCAGATGGTTTTTGTTTTAGTCTTTTTTCCCCCAATTTCTGCATGGATGGGATGGACTGGTTGCAGCCACACAGCTGTTAATGTCACACAGGGCACTGTGCTGTGACGTTTCTGGCTCAGCCTATGTTACCTGAGGGTCTGTTTTCTACAGTTTGGTGACAGGTTGGCTTATTATACTCACCAGTTTGGGATGAGCTGAGAAAAATGCTTAACTCAGTCATCTGGTACAGACTCACCAAAAATATTTCTGCAGCGATGACTGTATCACCTGGAGACAAAGAACACAGAGTCCTTGCAGTGCAGTTTTTTTCTTGTGCACGTGGATTAAGGCATGGGTGGCAGAACAAACACTTCTCAGGTTAGTGATCAGTCAGCCTGGTCTTGAGAGCCAGGTAATAACAGCCTTGTTGTGTTGCTGCTGTGTAGAAAGTCCTTGTGATCAATAGAGCTGTGGCTGCTGGGCTGTGATGTTGTGCTGTGCTGGCTGCACCATCACCCTTTTTCTGACACGGAGCCTTTAGATGCTACTCTGCATCTTGTGTACGTGCCAGTCAGCGTCCCCCAGGACCCCTGGAGCTCCATGGACAGCAGTGTCCTTCTGTGTGCCCTCCAGCAGTGCTCACCTCTGCTGCAGCACTGCTGATGGGCGTGATGCCGGGTGAATCAGTGCTGCTGCAGTGTCACCTCATGCCTGGCCACCCCTTGTGCCACCTCATGCAGGATCTTCTGTTCTCCAGGCACTGCTGTTTACATGCCCTGTCTCGGGAGATGGGGCTCCACTGAGGCACTTGGAATGACTCGAGAGGCACTCTGTGTCTGGGAGATTGCTCTCCTGAGGTCAGACTGCCTGCTTAAATCCTGTTTTAATTCCATCCCCTAGCGAAGCTGGCAGGTTGCCTGGTGAGTGGGTGTAAAGTGCAGCTCTCTGAACTGCCAAGCAATCCTCTTTCTGTTTGTGCTGCGGACAAGAATGGGGTGTCTGCTATCCTGCTCCGTCAGCATCCTCGCATCTGTTGAAGGGAATCACTCTTACTGAAGATTGGATCTGGCTTAATTTAGAGCTAGAAGGGGAAAGGATGAAAACACAGCCACCCTCTACCAGTTGTTTTGTAGGGAAATGCTTGAGAGTTTAGTGGACCAGAATGGCCATGTTCATGGAGAGTTGAGAGTTCTGTAGTGTTGAACTTTGATTTAATGCTGGCTTCCCCAGCCAAGTATCCCACTGTGCAGGTCACAGAAACATCCAGCAAATGTTGACCACTAAATATAGACCTCAGTCATGGGCTTTTTTTAGAGGGAGTTGTCTTGCCACATTTCTGAAATGATGATCACTGTTTTACTCATGCTGTGTGTAAAGCACATACCTGTGTTCCTCTCACATGATTAAGGTGTCATGGAAGAGCCGGCGACGTGGTGGTTAATGGCCTGCAAAGCTCCTGTGGAAGGTAGCATTACTCAGACTATAATGACAAATTAAGGAATGTTTCCCAGGAGTAATTGGAAACTGGAAGGCTGTTGTGTTCACAGTTTGATAGCAAAGCTCTGGTAGCTGCTGTTTGTGCTGCTGTTCTTGAAGCTCTACCAGTGTTTCCACCATGAAAATTTCCACTGTGTAAATCCTTGTGATGACTGAACATATTTGGGGAGAGCAAAGCAAGGAGGTGAAGATTTGGATGATGGATGGGAAGACATGTCTCCTTATCAATGGCTGGGTGGGATTAAATTAATGGGGAAAAAACACTGAATTTATTTCAAATATTTATAGGCTCCAACCAAAGCGTAATTAAAAGATTTAATTTTGTGACTGGACTGAACTTGCCACTAAACTGTGAAACTGCAATAAACCTGTGTGTCTCAAAAGCTCATCTCAGTGCTCAATCTTCTGTAGAGAATTGAGGGTACAGTTCACTTTCATGTGTCTTCCCTTCTCTCGCTTACCTGCACCACCTGCCTGTTGATACCAACTGAAAAGCTTTGCACAGACCAGCAAACAGAGGGCTGGTGCTTGTTGTAGGAATCCAAGCTGGATGGCTCTGGGGTGCTTTGGCAAAACACCCAGAGAAGTGGATGTGGGTCTTCCATGAGGCAAACTGCCTCCATCCCAGAAGTGAGATACAGTGGGAATGAGAAGCTAAGCACAGGGGTGGTCAGCTGAGGTGGTGGTCTTTGCAAAGACAAGGAGAGGTTTCTGGTTAGTTTTTGTTTTCAGAATAAGTATATATGGTTTTGCTTGATGTTTTTTGTTGTCTGGCTGGTGGTTTTTGTTTTGTTTCAATTTTTTTTCCTGCTGTTACTTATGTTCATGTAGCAGTAGCAAATGGCAAATTTGGTGGAAAATGAACATGAATGATGTGATCTTCCAAGGCAATGTTACTCAGGTGCAGACCTAAACATTGCTTAAGAGAAAGCATCTTAATTGTCTTCAGATGTTACATTTGCTGTCTGAGAAATGTAATAACAAATGTTCACAGCAGAATCCAGGGACGAGCCCTGCCCATAGATAGCTTTGGAACCTCTGCTGTGCTTATTGTATAGCAAAGAGGCACTTTAATTGTGCATTGTCTCCTGCTTTATAATGTGCAGACCTTTAATACTACCATGAACATAGAGATGTTGTCAAAATGCAGAGTGAGGATATCAAAGCTGCATTTGTTTACTAAGCAAGGTTGTTTCAAGGGGGGCTGATAGAAATGAATCAAATTGTGCATCACTGGTTGCTTAGGGCAATAATGTTCAGTCTGGCTGCAGGAGCACCTGGCTTGTCTCCTAGCATCAGAATAACAGGAGGAATTAGGTCAGCTGAGCTGGCATAGTAGGGATCAACCAGACAGTGTGGTTCCAGTGGGGGGGAATGAAAGATGCATAATTTTAAGTCATTTGGGATCCTATTTAGCAAAGCATCTTACAAACCTCCAGGAAAGGGGAGACTCCCAGCCAGCTCTGTGTGCTTTGGTGGCCTGGGGTGTGAAAGCTGCTGCTGTGATGGGCACTGCAGGGACCCAGGGAGTGGTGGCAGGCAGGGCTGGGAGGCAGCCCAGGGGCTGTGGGGTGGGCTTTGCATGTCCCCGTGGGTGCTGTGTCACCTCACCCTGCACACACCCCAGTCACTGGAAAACTCTGCATTTGCACTCGATGCTCTTTTCATGTGGTTGGCAATCGTAGCCAGCATACTAAATATGTTAAAAAGTGCTCATTTCTCTGTTGTTTAAATAGTGCAGGTTTGATACTGCGTTTCTCTGGCTTCCAGTAACTGGATTTTTTCCCTTCTTAAATTAAGACTGTTCTTACTTGAAAGAAAGCTCATGCTTTTTTCCTTATACCCCTTGTTCCCACACCTTTGTGGTAACAAGTGTTTGTTTTCTTAAATCTGCTGAATGAAGTATGAAATAAATGGATGGAAAAGAGAAGACTTGCAAAGGCCAATCACTCTTGCAGCTGCCACAGAAAACCCTGTGAGGTTGGAACTCTAATTTTCAGAGTTGCTTAAAAAAACCCCACCAGAATAACTCAAACCAAAACAACTCTTACAGAGTACCAGATTGTGTTTGGTATATACCATTAAAAAGCAAGCAATTCCCAACTTTATCAGTGGGACTACATTAATCAAACTAAAATCAATCCTCGGGACTGAGTCACTTTGCTTGTATTTGTAGGTATTTCAATGAGTTAATGTGTCTCAATGAGTGTGATTAAGACTGAAATATCCACCTCAATCAGTCGCCCTCCCCCCAGGTACCCCTGCTCATTGGGCAGGCTCATAAAATGCAGCTCTAAGGTATGCAAGGATTTAATTCCAGTACATGTGACTGAGCTTAAGGTAATGGGGAATTCAACCTTAAATGTTCAGTTTATAGTATGGCTGTGATACAGGAAGGAGATGAGGAATAAATACAGAAAAATTGGATTTGATTGTTTTTGTCATTGTTGTTAGAATTCTGAAGTTTCCTCTCTTGATAGCATTAACATAATGCATTGCCATTTGCACAGGAGCTTGCTTTTGTTTGAAAAAGCTTCTAGATATTATTCTGCCTGTTGGCAAAGGGGTAACTACTTCCTTCCACCCCATGTCAGGAAGTCCAAACTTTTCAGGGTTCTGCTGCTCTTTTTTTTCCTACATTCTCTTATCCTTACTGCAGCTGGTGCAGCCTGCATTCAGTGTCTTTGGACAGTGGTGTCTCTCTAGGAGCTGACTGGGGGGGCCTAGGTGCTCTAGGAGCAGCAGTGTTACCTCCAGAGCAACGTGACTGCTGTGAGAAGGAATTGCTTCTCAGTGTTCCAGCAGCACAGGTCTTAATTTGCTCTGATGTGCATGTTCTTGGTCTAGCCTTGAAGCTCTGTGACCTGTGAAACTCAGCAGTTTGTTTCAGTACCCTATTAGGAGGTGAATCCCATACTCTGGTTTCTGTGGTTAGGCTCGGTGGCGGCTCCAGCTGTGACTTGCTGTGGTGTGCTGCCCTGTAGTGTACTGTGTAGAGGCCCTGTCTGCCTGCAAGGCGGGGTCAGGTTTTTCTGTCTGAGCTCTCTGTAAGTGTGTTGGGTCTCAGTGCTTTGTTTGAGGCCAGCAGTGAATTTATGAAGCCCAGCAATGGGGCTGTGACTGGCACTGCTGCTGTCGCTGCCCGGAGGATCAGTGGGGCTGGGCTGAAGGAACCTGTTGGAAGCTCATGTCCAGTGGAAGGGGTGGTGGAGTTTCTTTAGGTCACTTGAAGGCTGAGCTGCCTCACTAGCAGTGATCCCCTCTGGCTGTGGTGGTATGAGCTGCCTGGAAAAGAGCAACTCCACGGGTGTGACGTTGTCCTGTTTGTTTTCTAATGTCATGCAAGCTGACTTTAGAACTGTTGCCAGGAGGATGGGAAATAGTCTCCCTCCCTTCCTGAAGCCTGTGTAGTACCAGAGAATGGTTTTCCTGCTGTTTTTAATCTGCCCTGAGGTACAACCTGTCCTGAAACAGCTCATCTATTTTACAGTGAAGAGTAAGGTAGTGCTTGGGATGGGGCAATGGGCAGTGCTGACCCTTGGCATCACTGTTCTTCCAGTTCTACAAAAATCTGCCTGCTGCAAGGCCACCCATAAACCATTTTTGTCCTGCAGGACCTCCCTTCTGCTTGCTCTACATCCTGGCAAGCTAGCAGGTCAGAAGGAAGCAGAATGGCCAATTGTGGACAGAAGTTTGTGGGCCTTGCCAGGTCTTGCTTCTGATGCTTGCTCCATGGGATCTACATTAAGAAATTAGAAGCCCTCATTATTTTGGAAAGTGACAGATCTGCTGACTCTGGAAATAACAGTTCCCAGTCAGTAGCAGTAGGTTTTACCTTTCTTCATCCAAGTTAATTGTCTCCTGAATTGGAAGCCTGCTCAAAATGTTCTTGAGTTCCTTATTGATGATGTTCAGGAGGAGTGAGGAGGATAACCAGGGCCAGAGAACAGAAACACAAGAGGCTCTGAGACCTGTTTTTCTTTTCACTTGGGGTCAAAAGGCATGTGAATATCTTCTGGCTATTTGCTTTAGATCGGCTTTCCAAAGGATGAGCACTGATAGGTTCTTCCACACTTCTGATTGATGTTGCTATTGTCCCTTATCTTGCTTCCGTTCCAATAGTTGCATCAGTTCCATCAGTTGCATCAGAATCCTTGCATATCATGACAGTTTTCCTTTCCCTTTTCAGAGGCTAGCTTGCTCAAGCCAAGCTGTGAGCTACAGTGAAACACTACTAAGAGATTTTACTTTTTGGAAAGTTTTTTCCCCCTCTCTTGAGAACAGCGAGTTTGTTTTTCCCAAACCCAGTCAGCTTGGGAGCACCTGCCTGAGCTAGGGATTTTCCAGGTGTCACTGGGCTAAGAATTGGCTTCTGTAAAGCAAAGTTGTGTTTGTTTGGACTGTGTATGTGACTCCAGTGCCACTGTCAGAAAGCAATGACTGGAGACCACAGGTCAGAAGGGCACTGTCTCCATGAGATCCTGCTGACAAAACAGGAGGATGTGGTGTGCAGTGTTTCTGCTGCAATGAGTGGGGGAAATAGCAAAGGAAAAAGAAATGGAAAAGCTTAGCTTTTAGTTGGTGTTGAGTTATCTTCCACTGTCAGACCCTCAGCTTTGTTATGCTTCTGTTGTGTTGGTGCAGTTGGTTAAGTCCTGGCCCTGCTTAGAGAGATCTGTGTGCAGCAAAATTATCTTTGCTTGGCAGCATCTCTGGGTGCTGTTGGAGAGGTAGTGTTGAGCAGCTCGTGGTAGATATCTCCTGAGAGGCACAAACCCTCTGCCATCACAGGGATGCCAGCAAACACCCAGGAGAGTAATAAAACTGATCTTAGAGTGCTTATGGCTCCTCTACTGTAGGCAACAGGAGCCTTGTCAGCTCCACAGTGCTCAGCACGTGTGTGTAACCCTGGAGTTACCTTCATCTTCAGTGTTCCTCCAGCATCCCCCAGTTGCCCTAGAAAAGAGGCCTTGTGTGAGGTAGAAGTCATTCTTTGCTGGTTTTTCCCCAGAGTCTACTACAGCATTGGTCTCACACAGATTGGTGAGAACACTGCACTGCTGAGAGAATCTTGGAGTGTTGTGTAATCACATTTCCACTTTTTTTCCGTTCCTGAGCACCTTTCTAAACTTGGTGGCAGGCTGAGTGCAGGGGTAGAGTGCAGAGGAGGATTTTTCTGAGGAAAATTCCTCTCTCAGACTTTTTAAGCTGTGGTAGGAGGATGACTAACTGTGGGTACACCCAGACATTTCCCTTTGGACACACCTAAACACACTCTTTCCAAGAAGAGGATCATGCCACCTTCCATTATGGGTGGAGAGAAAATTTAAAGGGAGACAGGACTTGTGAGTGTTAGTGTCCATAAGGCCATGACTCCTGGTGTCACAGTCAGGAATTTTAACAGAGCACAGTCTTGGGGTGATCCGTGGTGTATTGCTAAATGAGGTTTCTTCATTTCTTTGTCCTTCATCAGCAGATGTGTGTTATTTGTAGACAGCAGAGGCTGTTGCCTATTTTTACACTCAATTAAATTGTAACTTCATCGCTGGGGCCTCTGCTGCAAGAACAAGGCAGGCAGTGATCCAGACTGATTAATTATCAGCTTAATGCCTTTGGCAGAGGCGTTTTGCTGCTATTGTGGGCCATGGTCAGTGTACTGCTGCCCTTTGTGATGACAGGAAAGTTAGGGGTTGTGTGTGCTGTTCCCTTCATTGAGCTTGTTTAGTGACAGGATTAGGCTTGGCTCTATGGACTGACACATGTGAATAAGAGGTCCAGAGGAAATTAATCTGTAACACTTCTTGAACATAAGCCTCTGCAAAAATACAGCAAACTGTAATGCTTTTCTTGATGTGGAAATGAGTGGGTTGGGCATTTTGCTTTGGTTTTCAGAGAAAGTGGTAGCTTGCAAAATTTGGCTTGCAGTATTTTTTCCTTGTTTTGTTAATGAAAAGATCATAAATATAGTGGAAGGATAAAAATGGACAAGAAGTAGTTTCTGCTGCTGAATCAGCTTGAGAGAAGTCCATTAGTCTATTTGAGAAACTAGAATTCTCTTTAGACAGTTGAGTCTATTTTAACCACAGTAAGCTCTACTGGCTTTTTCCAAACATGAGTTTGTTTCTGGGACCCTTCTTGAAATAGATGTTTAGTTTTGTTGACAAAATTCTACAGATCTTTCTCATAAGTGGGTCTTGAAATGCTGAAGCTGCAAATGTGCAAGTTTGTTCTCCTTGCTACAGGCATCTATGATCTGAAAATACCCTTGCTAGATGTTCTCTGCTGCTGTGGGTGCAGCAGGGAGGCCAGTTCTGCCTGGTGAGGTTGAATTTTCAGAGGGTGCTGTTGCCAGTGATGGTTGGGGAGCCACCAGCTTCTCTCCTCGAAGCCTTTCAGGCATTGCCCTCTTATCACACCAACACAGGGTGAAGAGATAAAACCACCAATCACCAAGGCCATGTTGTTGTTGGGAAAGTCAAGCAGAGCATTTCCCTTGCCTGTGCAGGTCCTTGTTTAACCCTGGTCACTGCACACACTGGCTGCCAAAAATCAATTACTTCCTTGGTGATGTTTGTTTGCAGAGTCTTTAAATAATGTAGAGTGGAAAAACAACTAAACTGCAGAGTGTACATTAGCTGTTGGCTAATAAGATATGACAAATATCTTTTGGACTTGGCTTGTGTAAGCTCTGGTTCCTCTTCATCTTCTATATAGGTAATACTATACTGAGCTTCCCCAAACCCTGCTGGCACTATTCATATTAAAGTGCAGAGTTACTGAGCTGCAGTGATCACAGCACGTTTAGCCAAGAAGTGTCTATGAAAACTTTCTGTGGCAGTGATGAACTTGGTCTGGGCTGCAAAAGTGACTTCAGACACTTCCTGTGTACCCAGCAGTTGCCTTGGAGTGAGTTCCCTGAGCAGCTGCATTGCACTTCTGGTGTATCTTCTGGTACATCTGGGGCTGGAATTCTGTAGAAGTCAAAGTCTTGGGTGTCTTTTATCAAACTTGGTTTTACCCTGTTCCTGCTAAGGACAGCAGGAGCTTCTGGGCTTTGAATTCTCCTGACAGTTCTCCCTCAGTGCTTTGTCATGTGCAAAGCTCTGCTTTGGGGTTGATGATGCTTGGGATTTTCTTCTCGCACTGTTTCCCTGGGCTGGTGCTTTTAACCACAGACTGGTTTCCCACCTCATCCAATGTGTGTATGAAATTGGATGACTTAATGTGTGCTGCTTTCAAATGCAGAGGCTGAAAAACAAAGCCTGTTGAAAGAAGTGTTTGTCATGCAAGGAAGTGCAACAAACACTTTCTTGAAGTATCACAGAGAATTGCTTTTTGAACAAAGGAGGGGACTTCTAAAAGCTCAGCTAGGCTTGGCAGTGAGAACAGCTGTAAGAATCGAGGGTGGCCCTGGTGGACACTTGAGCCCCTCCAGGGAAGGTGGCCAGTTCCCCTGCAGCTGTGGCTGAGTCTGTCAAATCACAGATAATTCATCTTCCTCCTCTCTCCCTCTCTTCCTCCAACCAGTCTTCAGCAAACATCTGGAAACCCAGATTTCACATTGTGAGGTTAAAAGAGGATAGAAGAGAAAGCGAGAGGTGCTGAGGACTCGGCATTGACAATGGCAGGGAATTTGGTACAGCTTGATGGGAGGCAGAGTCCTGTGGACAGACCAGGGTGAAAGGGCTGAGAGTAGACAGTGGAGATGGTTTGGAAACTAAACAGCTGCCAGGGTGGAGGCTGGGAGTTTTGAAATGGTTTGGGTCAGAAGAGGAATCAGGTGCATGGATATCTAAACAGCCTGTGAGTAAAGTCATGCTGCCCTGGAGCCCTGGACATGGAATCTCTGCCTCTGCTTTCAGGACTTCTCCACTCACCCACACAGTTGTTGCCTGTGAGTGTCCCCAGCTGGGCCTTGAGTTTAGGAGTGACTTCTAGCTTAGAGATTTTATGTAGTAGGTCTACTTCTGTCTGACTTCTATTTCAACAGCAGGATTTAGTCATTTGACCTGCCTGGTACCCAGGGTTGAAATATTTAGCTATTTTCATGTCTGTTCTTTGGCAGTGCTTTGGTGGCTCTGCTGGACACATGCCAGGTAGCTGCTGGTGTCACCATATGCTGCACAGCCACCAAGGTTCCTGTTGTGGCTCTGTGGTGCTGTGTTTTTGTGGGACACATCTCTGCACTATCCTGTGCTTGTGCAATGGATATAGGCACATTTCCCAGGGGCTGGGGAGAGGTCAGCTAAGGCAGGAGGTGAACTCCCAAGATGGTGAGAGCATCACAGTGCAGCACCTGTAGTGAGCTTAGGAAGATGAGCATTTGGCCTGGACTTTGCTGGTGTTGACCCCTGTTACAATGCAGAAAGCTTTAGCTTTGTGATGATGGCACTGTTAAAGCATGTAGAAAATACGGGTGGCAAGTGTTACCTTTTTTGTCTGAGATCTTTCCTGTTTGCCCTCTAAGGGAAGGTGAGTCTCTTCAGCCATGGGGTTGAATTGTGGGTCTTGAAGTTGTGCTGCTTTTATCTTTCTGTTCAGCCTAGTGCTCCTCATGTGGGCACAGCTGCTATAAAGGGCCAAGTTAAATGTGGAAATGATTAAGGCTCTAAGATTGCAGTGTGCCAGCATCTGTGTTGCGTGCCACTGTTAATCCCTGGAGCCCAAAAGGACATGGAGACCCAAGCCACAATACAGGAGATCAGCTTGGTTAAACAGATGCACTCTCACAAACCAATAGTATGCTGAAATACCTGGCATTTTCAAAGCAAGCAGTCTTCCAGGAATTAACCTATTATGTTTTTACCTTTTCTTCAGTCTGACTCATAGCAGAGAACAGATTATCTATTTAAAAGGTAATACAGCAATTAAATGTCTGAAATATTTCAGTGCATAAATCCCTTATTTTTCCGTTTTCTATTTCCCCAGGAACTGGCAAACTCTGTCTACTTGGTTATGGAGGTAAGTGTCCTTTTCTTTCTTTTTTTAAACCTCCTTTCTCTCCCTCTTTCTCTTTTTTTTTTTTTTTAAACTCATTTTAAGCAGACTAGCATGTTTCATAAGTGGTGCTTTGTGCCGGCAGTCTCACCTGTGAGGCTTTGTTAATCTAATCTGCAGCTCAGGCCTTGAACAGTGTGGGTGCAGAGAGCAGCCAGGGGATTTTTCATCTTGCTGCTCTCAGAAGGTCGTGCAGGCACAGGCTTAAGCAGTCAGACACTGAAACTCAGGGGTTAGATGGGTGCCACAGGGGAGTGTGTGTTGCAGGCAGAGAGAATGTTCTGGACACAGATTATCTGCAGAGCCTCTGAATGTTTCCCTTCCTCTGCAGTTCTCACTTGGAGTCTTGTTGACTTTTCTTAATGGTGTGGAACACTGATGTGAGAAGTTTCAGTTTTCAGCTGTGTCCACTCCCAGGCTTTCCTCAAACAGCTTTCTGGTGGTGTCTCCAGTGGTGACCCCTCTGCTTTGTTCTGGTTTTACCTTTCTCTCTGATGTGCTTGAACATGGATGTACACAAAAGCTGGTGTATCATTATGCAACATAACATTTAGGGAAAATAGGACAGGAGAGGAACCCAGGGGAATGGGGTTTTTCCTGCCAACTTCTGAATATGTTTTTGACATGTGTGATTATTTATGTTTAAATGCTGTGATAAGCCTGCCATCCTACTGAAGTTTACTGTTTTGCTTTTTAATCTGTGGTTTGCCCTGTATTAACTGAGCTTTTTGTTCTGTTTGCAGTACTGTAATGGTGGTGACCTGGCAGACTACCTTCACAGTAAGTACAGCAGTCTGGAGAATATCCTCTGTGAGGTTCACCCTTCACACTCATTTGAAAACTGAGAAGCCATGACAATAAAAGCTGGTCTTGTGGTCCTTTCTATGTAGGTCAGTAGTGACTATTGTCAGTAGTTATATATTTTAGTTACAATGGCCTTGTAGGTTAAACATATTTCAGTACTGCTAGGGACACAGTTTGTCTTTTCTTGGTGACTGGCAAAAAGCTATTTATACTGAAGCCTTGCTGTCCTAAGTGTTGGATTAAAATAAGATCCCAAGAGTATATTCTCTCAGTTTATCCCTAAGATGTTCCCACATCTAGGGCAGAACAAATTTCCTGTTTCAGCATATTGAGGAAGGCTGTGGTGCAGCCAGTAGTGCTGTGGGGATGACAAAACCAATAACTTTGGGGTCTTCTGGAGAGTATAGCACAAGTATCTGGGACTGTGGTGTCTTGAACCTTTTGGTGAGACTCAGGGCTGTCTTTGCCATCAAGCCAAATGCTTTGCAGCTCATCCAGCTGTATTGCTGGGACTCAGGAAACCCCTCAAGGTATCTTTCAGTGCAGCACAGGTACAGGATCCTGTACCTGATTTGTGAAAATCACCTTGCACCTCTGTACCTAGAACAGGCAGGAGGATGAAATGTTTAACAATATACTTGGCTGCACTCAGACACAGCCCCTTTTTTTTAAAAATTTTTTTTGTCCCTGACTGAGTTTTTTCCCTTGAAGTAGCTTTCTGGTTGTTTTGCATGTTAACTAGAAGATTACTAAATGTGAAGAGACAACTTTAATCTCATTTCATGTGTGGCTCTGGGTCATGGTTAAACAAAGTTTGTTCACATTGTTCAAATTAAAAGCTAGTCAGCTGGATAATACTTCAGGCTCCTTATTGAGGTATGTGATGCCTGGAAATGGCAAAAATTGAAGGATTAAAAGATAAATTTACATTTGCCCTACAGCTAGTGTTGGTGTTCCTAGAATGATAATTTGGAGCTTGATGCTAGCATGTCACACTCTTCCTACAGGGTAATGAATTATATTTGTGGACTTGAATTTTCAGAAAGGGTTTAGTACTTGAAGGAAGAAGAGTATTCTGTCTTTCATGTATTTTGTTTGTTTAAAGTGTGGGTGAGATAGAAGTGACAGGCATTTGTTTTTTAAAATCCAGCTTTAGTGTGTTTTGTCTTAGATATATTTTGCATCTGTTGGGTATTGCTGTGCTCTGAAAGGAGCATCTCTAGTGGTGGCAGAACGCTCTTATGAACACCAGTGGAGGATGGTTTTGTATTTGGTACCTTCTTTTTCTTTCTGAATACAAATGCAAATTCTATAAATCAAATGCTTATTAAAAATAGTGAAACTAAAGTTTTACCAGTGCATGGGCTTTGAAAGGGAAATATTTTAGCTTTCATGCACATGAAGGGAACATTGATCTTAAAGCTGTGCCCTCGCATTGGCCAACCTGTGTATGTAAACAAGAAATTATAGAAACAAATGACAGAAGCAAGGATTTATAGAAAATCTTCTGGTCTGTACTACTACTTCTGTGTGTGCATTGTTGTCTTTTCCCTTCTGCCACCCTCCCCCCAAAAAAAACCTCAAGAAAAAAGTGAAGCCTGCAATTAGTTAGGCTGTTTATACAGCTCACTTCCTGATTTATCAGTTGAAATAACTCAGGAAGTTGGTTGCTAGTTTGAGAAAGTGACAATGAATTGTATTTTCCAAATAAAATACAGTTTTACCCCAGTTTGGTTTGTTTTGCAAGACTTGGTCCTTCTTTGCCTGAGTTCATGTGAGAAAGTTAACCTTTAGCTGTTTTTACCAGTAAAATATTTTGGTTTGGCAACTGTAAAGATTGTTGTGACTGGGAAGTTGGTGCTCAGTTTTATTTTAACTCTTAACACTTATGTGCTGGTTGCCAGTGAGGAGAACCCAGCAGGCACCGATTTCCAGAGGAGGAGTCAGTAAGGGACTGCAGCAAGAAGGTTTAGTTACTCCCATCTGCCAGATCCCAGAGCCTAGATAAGTGTCAGCTTTCTGCATCCCACCACATACTCCTGTGGGGTGTCTCCTCTTCCAGCTTCTGCAGGGTGCTTTTGACAGGAGTGGTTTTTCACTGAAAACTCATCTTGGAAAGTTTAGATTTCATCAGTATTGGACTGGTACTCAGGAGGCTCATCCCAGTTGAGTGGTTATTGTGCTGCTTCAGTTATTTTGATAATTGTGTGATAGTGTTTAATTGCAGCATCTACTTTCCCACTGGCTCCTCAGACATTTGTTCTGGTAGTTCCTGTAACACTTAAGCAAGCAGCGCAGGCAAATCCCCTAGCTCTCATTGAATGAGTTGCTTGTAAGCTTCCAGATCCATTCTGCCCTCTAATTACAGGCATTAGGCAATGTGGTAATTCCATGTTGAGTCCAAAGGCACTCTAACTCTCCTTGTCTTCATGACTGGAGGACGTGCATAGGTGCACGTTGCAGTGTACTGTGTGTGTCTGGCTGGGTTATGGTGTTGGGCGTCCCCATCTCTGTGCTACAACCCAAGGCTGTGTGTGTGTGTGTCTGGCTGGGTTATGGAGTTGAGCAGCCCCATCTCTGTGCTACCACCCAAGGCTTTGTGTGTGTGTGTCNCTGGGTTATGGTGTTGGGCAGCCCCATCCATCTCTGTGATACAACCCAAGGCTGTGTGTGTTCTGCTCAGCACAGCTGCTGCTGTGGTGGTGGTGTCCTTTAGTGGCACAATGCAGTTTCCCTTCTGGGAGATCTCTAGTTGTTGCTTTCACTGGAGGCCATCATATATTGAGCTAAGAGTGGCAGGTCTCTGCTGTGCCTGGTTGAGCTGTGGGAAGTGTTACAGAAGTGACCAGCTTCTGTACAGGGATAACTGGAATTCCGTGTCCTCAGGTACTCAGGAGGTCAGAGCAGGCTGGTCTGAAATTCCTTCTTAAATTCTGTGAGTTGGCATTGGCACAGGCTGTTCTGGACACTTCATAAGAGCATATTTGTGACTTTTCTTAAAGCTGTCATTTTCATATCATATGAAGGAATTTCTTGGTTTGACTATGACATATCCAGGGAGCTTTGATCTTTCTAGTCCATCCCAAGTGGTGCAAGGGACCCTTTTGCAAACCAGAGGTGTGAAGCATTGCTCTGTAGCTTTTCTCCCTCTACAGCCAGGTAATTAAGAAGGTCTATCACAGATATATCTGGAATAAGTCTTCTGACTTGTACAGAAGATTCACAGGAGTGTCACTGACCATGCCCTGCATGGGTAGAGGGGGTAGGTACAAGCCAGGCCCCAAACAAATCAGCTTAGTCTCACTCTTCAGTGTGACTTGGATTGGGCCCATGTTGGAGACACTTATGACACGTGTGGGTAAGAGGAGATGTTCTTTTTCCTAAATAACTTCTCCAGAATGGTGTAATACAACGTCAGAGGGTGTACTCCAGTACATCTACTCTTGGATCAGCTGACAGGGAATGTTTACTGCAGTTTACCTGGCAGCCTCTTGCAGGTTGAACTTCTCAGAACAGGCTGACCAGGGCATTTCTTAGGTGGCTTCATCTTTTTTTCTCTGCCTCTAGAGCTCAAGGCATGTAGGCCTCACAGTGACCCAGAGTAAATATTTTCTCAGATCTACTGACCTGAGCAGCCCAAGGCAGTAGGCAGAGTGCCTCATCACTGAAGTGGAGCCCATGAAAATAAACACAGGGATATTATTGCTTCTCAGTAATGGCACAGTAGGGCTTGGGAAACAGCATCCTCTGCAAGAATGTATTGCTCACCACATCCCACAGGGGTGCCCAGACTTTAATGCAGGGTTAGTATTTTGCCAGCAGTTTTCTGGTGAAGATGAGAATGTCCCTTTTTTACAGGGACAGACTTCCAAGTTCCCTGTTTGGGATATAGCAAGGGAAGAGTTGTTTTGCTCTCAATTTTTTTGGTTTTTTTGGATGACACCTAAATTGAATGAGTTTTCTGTATTTTCTCCTTCCCTCTGCTGTTGGTAGCTGGTCTGGGAGGACTTTTGCAGACCGGTGTCCTGAAGTCATTGAAAATGTCAGTTGTATTTATGTTTCTGTCCTTCAGTTGCAGATTGCTGCTGTCACACAGGAGACTGATGGGCTCAGTATGAGAGATAAGGAGTTTTAGTTTCCAGTGTTATAGCCTGTTTGTTAATGGAGGGAGGTGAAAGGGTATTACCCCTACCGTCCCCAAGGAACTGACTGTCCCTTCTCTATTCCTGAGGGCAGAGCCTCAATTTCCCAGTCCTGCCTTCCTACCTGGATTTGTGAGATTTAATGCTGCCAGAGGATCCAGCAGACTTCTCTGTCTGATTTTGCAGCACTGCAGCATGGTAGCTCCACTCTGCTACTGCGGTTGCACTGTGGGAATATGTCTTCAGGCTCAAGACACCAGTTTAGAATCTCTGTGCCAGGAAAATAGTTCTGTTGCAGGGCTGAGAACGTTGTATGGACTTCTGTGAAGTGGAAAAGCTTAAATTCTCCAGGTGCAGGTAGTTTAGAAGCTCTGTTTTCTATGGATGAATGGATTTTTGTGATCTTGGTAGCAATGTTATTGTTTTCAGTATTCTAAAGAATTGGAATTGACATCAGGGAGACTCTGCTGGTTTGCTGAGTGCTGGTGCTGTGTTAGCCTTGTAGCCACCAAATTATGTACAGGAGAGGGTAACACCTCAAAGCTGTGGCATGCTCTTGGGATTGCAGGTCAGGACAAGGCTCTCCACAGCTCCTCTGCTAGAGGCAGAGTGTGTTTAGCCAGGAGCTGGTAATTGCCTGCTGCCTTAATAATAAAAATTACTGAATTTTAAGTCTTGCTTCATTTTGTGGAAGGGTGATCAGGCTGTCCTTTCCTGGGCCTGAGCTGAATTGGGAAAAAAACCCTTTGAATTCCTGCTGTTTTGTTTAAAAATGGTATTTTAACCATTCCTGAATAGATTTCCTCGAGTATAAACTGTGGAAGTACTGCAGAGCCCTTTTGTTGGAGAGAATATTGAGCACAGCTAAGAGATGCTGGACTTTTAATAGACAGAAGGTGGGACTGAGTACACTGTGATATGTCAGCAGGAGGTTGGGGAAGTCTTTAACAAAGATGAGGTAGTGCTTTCCTCAGAAGATGCAAGTGTGTTTCGAAGACTTGCATCTGAGCTGCCTCTTAGTATCCTTAAAATCCCTTCACAGAATCTCCCCTTCTGGGAGAGGAGTCTTGTGAGCTGCAGAGTGCCAGTTCATGAGGAAAAAGGCCCAGTGAGGGAAGAGAAACTCTATATACATGTGCACTGCTCTCACGTGTTGAGTCCAGGACCACCTGATAGCCATGGTGACACTTTAGCTGTGCTTGTGCCTCCTAGAGCAGTGAAACTTGGGAGTGGTGAGAGTTTATTTTCTGTTCTAAGCGCTGCTTAACTTATCTGTGTTCCTTGCTGCCTCCCATCCATGTATTTTAAAAGTTAGATTTTTAATTTCCTGTGTTGTGTTAAAGCTGTGTGCAGCCTCAGCTGTGTTTTCATAAGGATTCCTCCCTTCTAGCTGACTGGATAGAATGGTGTTTTGAAGCTCGAGCCAGTCTGTTTTAATGTCTTTAGACTAGAGAACAGCTGGAAAAACTCTAATGAAGTCCCAAGTCATTTACAGGGACTTTTTACAAAAGAAATTATTTTATTCAAGTGGAATGGTGCTTGCTTGAAGCCTGACTTGCTCAGTGACTGACAAGGAGGCAGGCTGGTAGCACTGGTGATCCTGGGGTTTGTTCAGCAGGCTGTTCCCAGCTTTGGCAAGAGTTTCATACGTATGGTTCTTAAAATAACGAGAGCTGATGTTGCACTGCTCTGATTAGAAGAGCCAGTTGAAAATTATTTTAATCCCTTCAATATTTATTTTCACACCACAGTCCCTGGGAAGCTTGTATCACAGGAGAGGCCACTTCAGAGCTTGTATATTTGCAGATTTTGGTCACTGATGCATTCTTTTAAAAAAATTTGCTTGTGAAAACATTTTGAGACATTCTTGCTGTGTCTGTGGATGTAGGGTGGCAGGTGATGGTTTGCAGGGGTCATTTGGTAGGGTCTGTTGTTATGTACTGGACTGTGGTTCACCCAAACACTGGGTTTGGGATTAGAATTCTGGTTTGGTTGGGTGATGATGCACAAGGGTTAGGCCTAGACTCGGGTTCATACCCTAAAGGTACAGATCCCTGCTGGCCATTGCCCTAACCTACTGTGAATTTAACCTATCAACCCTTCCCAGGTCCAGCATGAGCCTTAATGACTCTTGCAGGCATAAATCCTGATCCTAATTGCCTTTCCTCTTAGCTCCACCTTTAGACCTAGTCTTTGTGATAAAGCTCTGACCTTGGGTATCCAGCTGGTGCTGACCATAGCTCATAGGCAGCCACAGCCCTGCCTGGTGCTTGCCTGGATCTGCCTGGCAGCTCTTGCTGAGGGAAGCCCTAAACCTCACCAGATGACACTTTTTGGACACAGTTAATAACCCAGATTCAGCACCCAGTGCTGGCCTGAGTTCACCATGAGAGACACGGGGCTGGAAACAGCCCTGACCACAGAATAAGCTGGGAATGCAAATGCTCTCCCTTGTTGCCTGTAGGAATCATTCAGAATGGTGTGTGGGGAAAAGACATCATATGTGGGAATAAAATGACAAATTACAGTTAATTGCTGTGAGACTCTGCCCTCTGGGCTCCTCAGAGAACTGGCATTGTAAGTTTTTCATCTGTGGTTGTTTTTCTTTCCTCCTTGCCAGCTATGCGGACACTTAGTGAAGACACCATCAGGCTCTTTCTCCAGCAGATAGCAGGTGCCATGAAAATGCTGCACAGCAAGGGCATCATCCATCGGGACTTGAAGCCACAGAACATCCTCCTTTCCTATGCTGGAGGCAGGAAATCAAATCCCAACAACATTCGCATAAAGATCGGTAAGACACCGCTACAAATGTCACCCTGGGCACTCAGGAGTTTGGTGATGGATAGGTGGAAACCTCAGTCTTACTTTGGGGAACTGTCTAGGAGGAGAAAAGCGTTGTTCCATTTTAAGAACACCCTAATGGTTTTCATTCCTAGTTCCTCTGCTAAATGTAGCCTTCAGCTGCCTCCAAGCAGTAGGAGCAAAAGCTTTCTGCCCTGCCAGGACACAGATTTAACACAAAGGAATTGGGCAGGCATTGCTCTGCTCCCAGTTGAATGGTGCCTCCCTCAGTAAAAACAAACACCAGCCTGCCCTAATTGGCTTGTAATCTCCAGGCTTACCAAGAAATAAACAGAAGTTGTGACTTTTGTCTTCAGCTTTTAACAGCATTGAGGTTAATTGTTGTTGTCTGAAGACCTGACACTAGTTGCTCTCCTGGCTGGCCTCAGAGAGCGCAGTGGGTTGTCAGGCAGACCCAAAAGTGGGAGTTTTCTCAGTCTAAACCAGAGACAGGCTTCCCAGCTGATTTTTGAAGAAATTCACATTCTGCACATCAGGCAAGTGGCACAGATGGACCAGTAGTTGGGATGAGTGCTCCAGAAATCCAGTTACAGAGCACACATATTCCCTGTGGTCCATCAAAAATAAGATGATATCACCCTCACATGTGGGCTTTTGGTTACGTTACAACTCGGAGCTGAAGCTGACACCAATTAGGTAAAACTGTTCCTCACCTTAACCTTGTGCTGTGGAGAAAGTGTTAGTGCTTTCCTTCAGCTGGGAAAGGAGGTCCAGTAGAAAACTCTGAAATGTTCCTACTTGTTGGACTGAAGCATTTTGATGTGTGTTTTGTTTTGTTTTGTCAAGTGCAGAGTGAATATCTGTAAGGAAGGGATTGGGAGCTGCAAACACAGGCAGGAGGGCTGTGGGCACAGCTGCTCTTGGGTGTGATGTAACCTGCAACCCTCCTTGTGCTCCCTGAGGAGTACATGATGCAGGGAGAATCTGGCTGTACCAGGTCATTAGTGGCAGATGACAGTGTAAACAGTGTCAATGTCCTAGCTTGAAATATCTAGTAACCTTGAGAGAACATCTCAGTGTCATATGATCAGATGCTGAGTAACCTGCAGAGGTAATTCCCTTTAGTATTCCTGGTTCCTGGCTCTTCTACCTGCTATGTGACTTGGGGCTCAGTTATCTGTCCTAATGGTGGGGTTGACACTGTTGGTACTCTTCTAAAGGAACAGAACAAGACTCATTTTGGTAGGACTGGTCTAGAAATGTGGGTAGTGGTGAGTAGCAGTTCCTCCTGGATGTGTTTCACATTGCAGCCCTTTCAATGGAGGGAACTTTCAGTTCCCCAAATGAGAGGCTGAGAGAGCAGCAGATGAACTGGCTGGTTATGAACTGGCACATTCTCACTGAAGTCAAGAGAGCCTTCCCAGCTGACATTTCAGAGTGCAGGCAAATGGGTACTGATCCCTGAAAGAGGGACGGGAGTTTGTTCATCTGAATTCTGTTGGGGCTTGGTCTGTCCTTCTGTAGTGTCTGTACTGTGCATTCATAACTAGCACAAGGAGGCTGCTGCTCAAGAAGAGCTGTCAAAGTCTTGCTGAGGTGGGATAGAGGATGGAAAGATTAATGGGAAGTGAAGGTAAAGTAGGAAGAATCAACTGGAGAAGGTGCAGTCTCTCTAGAACTGGTTTCTGCTCCTGACCTACCCCTGTTTCTCTTTGTAGCTGACTTTGGGTTTGCCCGGTACCTGCAGAGCAATATGATGGCAGCAACATTGTGTGGTTCACCCATGTACATGGTAAGTGTGATTTTTCTAGAGCATTTTCTGTATTGTTCTTGCTTTGCTCCCCAAAAGCAAGGCTTTGTTTTTAACTAGTCTTTCCCCCAGAGGTGAAATTTTACTTGCCAGAAACTAGCTGTTACACAGGGAGATTCCTAAAGTTCTGGCTGCTGATAATGTCAGACAGCAGGTGCCTGTGTTGTCATGTAACTTCCAGGTGAGATGTGGATAAACCACGCTTCCAGAGTGACTGCTTAGACTGCTTTCTGTGTATAAGAAACCAAGCTGATCCCTTTTACCCTCTTTGTACTTTCCACTCTGGGATCAGGTTGTGATGGGGTGATCTCTTACTTGTGCTCGTGGCAGCAGTCAAGGTCTCGGTGTCACATCAAGTCAGTGAAAGGAAAAATGGAAAAACACCAGACAGAAATAAAAATGTCAAAGCCAGACTTGTAATAGTTCCTGGGGATGTGGGTGTCTGAGCTCAAAGTAAAAAGATGATGTGAGTCAATTTAGGTTGAACTTTTTACAGGTGCCCTGGGGTAAAAGGCACCTCATTTCAAACACAGTCTAATCCACTCAAGTTTTTTGTCTGTAGTCTTTGGGCAGAGTTAGGCTGGACTGTGCTGCACTGCACAGGCATAGTCTGTTCCACAGAACCTCCTCAAGCAAAACACACTTCCTCTCTCTCCCTTTTTTTGAAGCCTGATGTTTATTTGAACTATGCTATATGTGACGATGATGTAACTCTCCTCTCCCGTGAGAGTTTCCTGAACTGTCTATTTTTAGTGATACTTTTTCTTTCGGAGTCTCTTGTGAAAGTAATTGAAAACACCCAGCTTATTTTCTGAAAGGGCTGGAGGAAACTAGTGATAATGTTTTTTTTCTGTTTGTTTTTTATTTTTATTTTAAACAACACTGGATGTTACAAGAAATCTCAATGTTTCATATTGTTCTCTGTTTATTGATGGATTTGAAGGAAGATGGGAAGGGAGGGTTCAGTTGGGATTTAGGGAGGGTTTAAGTCTTTCCCTACTGCTATTGTGGGTCTTGTGCAGGAGCCCTGGGAACATCTGCTGGCAAGGCAGGACTTCATTCCCTGCTTTAGCTCACAGCCTATTGCTGCTTTGTTTTATTTTGCTCTTTTGCAAAACCAAAAAGTTATTTTACCCCTACCAAAAGGAGCTTTCTGCCTGAACCCCAGTGTGATCCATGCCATGGCAAGACTTGAAATCTCCTTGTGCAGTTCTTGTCCTGCTGCTTTGGCTTTGTTTGGCATCATGCTTCCCTTGGGGACAGATCGAGCTCCTGTCCACAATTTACTTGTTTTACTTGATGCCTTTTTTTTTTTTTTTTTCCATTACGTGTGGCCTTTACTTCTAACAGAGCTAAAGAATTGATCCTGTTCCATGCTGGCAGCACTGCAATGAAATCTGTAGTTATAAACACGTGGGATTAGCCAGCCTGCCCTGCTGTCCCTCCTGTGCTGCTGCTCCTGAGGCTCTGCCTGCTGAGCCAGGGGCTCTGGGGGCTTGCACTGTCTCCAGCTTCTGGAGCAAGCCTGGGAGGGAGCAGCTGAGGGCACAGTGTGGGATTAGAAACCAGAGTCTGAGGCACAGCAGGGCTCAAGCTGTTGGACTGGAACACTGCCTTTGAACCCAAACTGTGACCTTGGCACCAGGCCTGGAGCTTAATTAATGTGCTGCCATCTTGGGCTAAATGAGAGAAGTGCTCAAATGGTGCAGCTCAGGATGGAGGCTGGTGCTTACCTGTGCAGGGGGAGCCTTTGCTGCTCTTGATCTTGCTCCTTGCTTTGGTTGAGAAGATCTGTTTGTCATTTCAGTGGGGCTTCTTCTGGTGGATTCAGCAGAAAATGGTACACTGGGAGGAGGGGAAGTACTGAGTTTGTCCAAAATACACAATATTAGGATGTATTCTTACCTTCTGAATTAAAGTCTCTACTTCCCCCACTTAAATAGGGAAGTGGCCCTTTTGATATAGTGTTACAATTTTGTTGGGAGTAAATCTTTCATGGTTGTTGGGGAATCTAGCTCAAGAGGTTTTATAACATAATAATGACTTATCTCTTGGAGTTGCTAAAAAAACCACCAAAACTACTTCTTTTTATAAAAGAAATTTCCCTTTTCTCCCCCAAAAGGCACCAGAAGTCATTATGTCACAACACTACGATGCCAAAGCTGACCTCTGGAGTATAGGAACCATCATTTATCAGTGTCTAACAGGAAAGGCTCCCTTTCAGGTGAGTTGCATAGATTTGATGTTTATAACTCTCTCCTGCATTTTTTTCTCTTTTCCTTCTAATCTGGTTACTCTGAGGCTTCTGTCATCTCTAATATCAACTCCCATAGATCCAGCCTCATGAAGGTCTGGCTGTCCAACACCTTGACAGTGTTGTGCTTTATATGCTGTAATGCTGGATGTGTTACTAGAATATGACTCTTCTCTGGGCTGTCATTGAAATGTATTTCCCAGTTATAAGAGCTTAGGAGGGGTCACTTACTGAGAAAATTACCATGAATCAGTTAAAGCAGTGGGGTTTTTTTGAGGCCTACACTTAGCAAATCAGCTTCTATTTACAACTGTAGTCAGTGTATAATTTATAATTATAATAATGTTGGATATAGAAGGACTATAAGAAAGATTGTAATTGCAAGTTAATGTTCAGGATGGTTTGGTTGGTAAGTAGTGTGTTGCAGCTAAATCAACTTGGTTTTCAGAGCAGTTAAGTAGGATAATATCAAAAGAATCTTATCTGTCATCTCACAGCAATCTCTTCCAGCCTGAAATGTTTATGTTCATCAGATCCAAACCCCTCCAAATACAGCACAGCCCTGTAAAGCTCCACCCTGTACTTAATGCCATAACTTCTGGATGAGCTACAGCATATCCTTTGTGAACAGCATTCTCTGATTTTAAGTTTTTGAATGGTGGAGAATTCACCACAACCTTATGCCTGTTGCTTCAGAATTACTTCACATATTTTTCACCATCCATAGCTGAAATTCATCTAGACTCTGTGTATTTTTTTTTTTGTTAGCCACACAGTGTGCTACTTTACTTCTCCCATCTCTGAATGAGATCAGCAGACTCTCCCTTGAAATTACTGTTTTAAAGTATTGTATTAATCAGATTTTTTCCCCCCTTGCTTCCTCTTTTCTTATGTCCTGACATCCCTTTATCGTGATTCCCTGACAAAACTGACAAAAATCCCCTACAAACCCCAAAAAAATGAATAAAAAGTAAACAAAAACAAATAGCACAAAAGAAAGTCAGGCAGGGGGAAATCTATGCTCATGTAATAAGGCAAATTTTATGAAGCGAAGGACTTTATGAGCTTTAGTTCCACAGCTATTTAGGATTTTACACAAGACCTGGAATGTTTATGCAGTTACATCATCAGGGAGGATAAAGTGAGTTCTGAATCTGTTGCAGGAAAGAGTGGGCAAATACAGGAGTAAACTAATGGTATATTTTGGTTTTGTCTAGAGCCAAGAACACTTTTTTCCTTCAGGGTAATTTTTTCCCTGCTGCTATAAGAATCTTCCACTCCAGTGCTTTATATTCTGTCCACCAGCTTCCTCTGTATTTAGAGCAAGACTTCATTTCCTTTGCATGTTACTTGTTTTATAAACCTCTACAAAATGCACTGAAACTTCTGAATGGCTTCTGTTTACTAGCTGCATCCACTTGTCCTCAGTGTTAGTATCATTGTTTGAGAGGAGAAAATGACTGTTAGGATGAAAGAAAATAATTATTTGTGTGTTAAGAGGAAAATGTAGGGGAGTAGAAAGCAAGCTTTGACTGCATGCATAGGGGAGCCTGGCATGGATTCTCCCTTTTAGTCTCTAAAGGCACCTTGATACCTACTCATTCAAATTATTTAATTACTGTTTAATGTGGTGACTTTATCCTAGGGGTTCTTTGATTGAGGCATGGCAATACCCTGCCTTGGCGTGGGCAGTGAAGGGACACTTCAGTCCCTCCCCAGCAGTTCCTGACCTTGCTTTGTGCTTGCCTCATTAGCTAACTCTCTCCCAACATCTGTTGGGCTGGGAATGGGGGTTATTGGTTTCTCTATTTCAGTTTTCCCCACACCCTTTCCTCTTTTGGAGGTTGTATTTTGAAGCAGAATGCCAGGCCCTGTTTGTGACTGTAGTAGCAGCTGTGGATGTGTTTGATCAGGGAGTGAGAGGAGCTCAGCCCAGATGGTTCTTTGTGCCCCATCTATTTGTTTTGGCCATGCATGTCACAAATTGCCTTCCAGCTTGAGATCCAGGTGGAAGAAGCCTGTCTGGGGGAAATTGGTTAAAGGTTAACTGGCTTTCTGTCTTCGTTGGCATGACTGTTTTTTAAGAATTTGCTGATGGTCACTGAGCAGGCAAGAAGCTGTTGTTTACAGGGCTTTTAGGAGAAAAGAGGGGTGGTGGACAGAGGTGATTGGGACACCAGGAATAGGAATGAGTACTTTTGGGAGGGATGTCTACCAATGGGTGGAAAGAAAACAGGCAGATTCTGCATAGTGCCACCAGCAGACCCAGTTGTACAGGGAAGCCAGGAACTGGATTTCTAAGTGAACCTCTTCAGGCTAAATCCTCACTGGGCCTTCCCTCCCAGGCTGGCAAAGACAGCCCCTCATCTCTGCCTAGCTGAGATTCCCATGGGAATCTGGAGCTCAGTGACATGAAAATGCTGTGTTTGGTTGCTGTAGCTGTCATGCCTGAGCCAAGGAGGCACCTTCAGGAGGATGCAAACAAAAAGGACTCCAGTGTTATCTGTGGTGAGGAGGAATGAGCTGCCTAAAAATAAAATAGGGCTTCGGGGAAATGGGTTAGATGGAAAAAAGATCAGATGTGTGGAAAGGGTGAGGCAGCTGTCAATCCTGAAAGTGCTTGTAAATCAAGACAGAGATGTGTGTATGTGCATGAATGTGCTTTCTGGCTGTCTCAGAGTTAAAATTAACTATAGCTGGGTCACCCAAGGCAATTTCCCAGAGCTGTTCCTGTCCCTTCCCTGCCTCACTGCACACAGACAAGAAGGAAGCTGCTGATGCTCAGATGTGAACAGTTGGTAGGACGGCTGGTGAAGCTTTCTTAAGGAGCTTTGTGTATTAAACATGCCCATAAACAAAACAGTGAGACTGCCATAGGGATGAGATTAATGGGATTCATAATCCCTATAAACAGATTTGCTGAGCGCTGTATTAATGTGGAATTGTTAATTTGCCTTGCCTAATAAGTCTGGACTCGCACCTCTGCATTTCCGTTGCTGAGGACAGGACTTGAACAGTGCATTTCCTGCTCCTGCTGACCAGAACTGGGAAGTGCCTTGGGAATGTAGTGGTTTGCTTTTGTCCTTACCTGAGTTGAAAAGATTGGGACCCCATGCCCACCGTGAGGTGGTGCTGGCTGTGTAAACAAGTGACAACCAGAAGCAAAGCTGGAGGCAAGAGAAGAAAGATTTACACAAGGTCTAAATCAATCCAAAACCAATCTAGTCTTTGTCAGATGGTGTTTTAAATATGATTAGTTAAATGACCTCAATCTCTTTTTTTTGTGCGTGTGTGAGGAATCACGCTGGTATTTCTGGTGGCTTCTGTTGTGTGACCCTTTTTAAATCTGGGCAGCTCTTGGTAAGCAGACACCCCACTGAGCACATGCAGGTTGTGTCAGAGCTGGTTCTGGCAGTGGGACATCAGATCCTGCTAAACACCATGAAACCTGGCTGTCTGAGCCTTTGCATGCATCTTGAGCTTTCTATGGACGTGGTGCCCTGTGTCTGGGGGAGAGTGAGCCAGAGAGCACAAGAGAATTAATGCAAGTTTTTCTGCCTGGTCTGGCAGCTCTGAAGGAGTTAACCTGACTGTTTATGTTCTCATCCCAGCTAGCTGTTGGGTGAAAAATTAATTTCTAAGTCTGGTGTACCAAGTTCACTGCTTTAATTCTGAGTTAATTCTGCCTGCATAAGTACTAGGATTATGTATCACTTACAGCAACTGCTATGTTGTGAATTGCCTTGAGGAACACTAGGAAAAGGTGGATTTTATGCCAAGAATTTGAACCCCTGGTTTATTTGTTAGGCAGCTTGCTTTTCTGTTCCTCTGCAGTGCCCTGTGTCCATGGGGACAGGAATTCCTGGAACTGGTGGGTAATTCTACTGAGACTGGGTGCAGTAATTGACTTGTTGCTGTAGTCAATGAACTGCTGGCTTTTGGACCAGTGTTTGTGGGTCTTAGCGTGCTCTGTTGGCAGTAGAGAGAAATCCACGGATGCTAAAGAAAAAAGTTCAGGGGGTGGGTTTTTTGTTTGCTTGTTTCTGGTCCTTGGGCTTTCAGGTCCATTGAATGCCAGCCACTTAGCTGTGGGAGTCTTAAAATATTAGAAGGTATTTTCAGCCAGGTTTTCCCTAGAGCTGCTGAGCTAAAACCAGCATTACTTATTTAGTTTTTCTTTCTAACATATCCGAATCCCCTTTCTGCACCTCTGACTCCCCAAAGAAAGGATTCAAAGAGCAGGGCAGATCCCATACACCTGCTGTGGAGTATTGAATAGACAGAGCTCTTCAGGGAAGGTGTGAATGTCTCTGGCCCTCTTCTGTGTCAAGGTTGGGGTTTTGCATCCAGTCATGGCCCAAGCATGACAAATCCACTGCTGAGTGCTTTTGAAAGCACCACCCTACCCACTTTCCACATACATTTCACTTCCAGACTGCCAGCACTGAAGGGGATTTGGCAGGGTTCTGCTGAATGCCTTTGTTGGCTCAACATATTTCCACTGCTGCTTCAGGACAAAGTAACAGAGTGGCAGGATTGAATTTGTCCAGTTGCTTCTATATATAGAAAGGGTAGACAAGACCAAAATGCAGCTGCTTCATAGTGACATGAGAGGGGGACTGAGGGTGTGAACTGACCTGCTGGTGTGCCCTCCTGGCCTTAGGGAAAGCTGAATTGTTCTGCATCCCTGGTTCTGGTAGATGGGTGCTGTCCCATAGGTAGATGTTGGCTCTATGTACCTTGAATGGTCTGGTTGTTACGTGCCTAAAGTGTGCTTTTCCTGGTGTTTTTCTTGGGCAGGGTGTATCTGCCTGGAAGGCAGATTTCAAGTTAAGTTCTTAGCTTCCCAGATGAGGGAATTCAAGTGACATTTTTACTGTATTACAAACATTTCTGGTTTTTTAATTTTTTTTTCTGTGATTCTTAGAGAAGCACTATTTATTGAAAGGAAAAGTGAGCGACGTGGATGAGGCTCCTAGTGCTTTATGAATTGTATGATAGCATGAGAGCAGTGGGCAGGTTACTGGGAGCAGAACTGTGTGACTCAGTCAATTAATAATGAAGTTACATGAAGATGCAGTTGGTTTTACCAAATTAGTGGTGACAAATGGCTGTCTGTGCTGGGCACTCACTAGAATGACTCTCTTCCCCTGATGTCTGCACTGCGGACCAGCCTTGAATCACAGGCTCTTGGACAGCCCAAGTGAGGGAGTGTGGTCTGGGTGGGGAGGAGCCTGGCAGCCTGGTATGGTCCCTGCAGAGCAAACAGCATCCCTACAGGGATACCTCTTGAATTTGTACAAAGAGGAGTAAAGCTTCATTGAGAATTTTGTTTCTGTCCAAGCCAGTGCTTAGAAATCTTCTCTAATGAACTGGTCTTCATATATGTGCTGCTTTGAATATGCTCTATTGCCAGGAAAATTTCTGACAAAACAGTGTTTGAAGTAGATCAGAGCTTCATTGTATTTGTGAAACAATTGAGCTGTTGCAAGAGGAAATGACCAGAGCAAACAGCCAAGGCTTTTATCTCTCTGAAGTGAATGAGCCCTTCCCTCCCTGTGCTGGAGTTCTGCCCCTCCTTGAACATTGTGTCTGTCAGGAATATTTGTCAGAACTCTGGGCAGTGTGGCCAGGCCACTTGGTGCAGTGTGTATGCTTGACTCCCTAAAGTTTTCCGAATATTAATCTAATTACATTCCAAGGTCTGCAAGGGGAAGGTGTAAAAGAGAGTTTTCCTGAATCAAATTCAGTGGCAGCAATTGGAAATGATGATGCAGTTGGACATCTGTGTAACAAGGTGCTCTGCTTTAATTTTGATTTTTTTGGTGTAGCTTCTGTTGGTAAGGCTGTGTAAAAAAACACTGAGTACTATACAAGTGTGTTGATACCATCAGCTTTTGAGGCTACCTTTGATTTCTCTTGAGGTTTTTTCACTGAGCTCTCAGTTATCCTTCATTTTCATCTTCAGCCAGAGGGAGTAGGTGATGTTGAAACAGCATCTTGTGTGGCTGCTTTTCCACTCATACTGTGTTAGTGGTATTTTGATGGCCATCTGCAGATTGGCCTGTCTGATTTGCCATTTTAAGCATCTTAATTGACCTTAAATGCTTCTAATTTAGAAACAGAAGTAGGTAGAAGGCTCCAGGGGTTTTTGAGCCTGCCCTGAACATCAGGAGAAGCTGCCTGTTGCTTCCTCATTCACACTTTCCTACACACTCTGCTGCACTAATAATTGATTGCAGATGAATCCCTCTGATCTTCCTGCCCTGTTTGTATGTCTTCATGTCTGTGTCGTGCCAGCCAGCCTGCTCTGCCTTTAATAAAGCAACTTTGCCTAAGCAGAAAAGCTTGAGACACTAGGGTTAATTTGCTGGCCTGTATTATTCATTGCATGAAAACAAGTGGAGAATTTATATTAGGGGATTTTTATGTGTCTATGCTTGTCTACTGGTGATTTTATTTTTAACCTCAGCTGTAAACCTCTTGTGCCTAGCCCCCAACTTTTTTTTTTTTTTTTTTCTAATCCCATCTCTCAGAATTTGGAATCTTGTCATCAACATCCCCCGCAGTTGTGTATATTACTGCACAAATAAAATAGGAGCTGAGGCTTGAGACCTTCTGGCTTCCTGGAACTAAAGTAGAAAATCCTAATTCAGTTGCTGTTTCTCTATGTTCCTAGCTTCTTCACAGATCCCTTGCCCATCAACAGGCTCCCTGCCCCTTTTCTAAATGCCCTGCAGCATTAATCCATGTTCTCAGCAGGATCTGCCATTCATCATTTGGGATTCCTCACGTCTACAATTATTCAGTCTCCTGGGTGAGGCTATTAGGCCAGCTCAGACCTGAGCATCAGAGCCCACTGCAGTGAAGCTCAGCCCATGGAAGGGCAGAGCAGGACAGAACCAGGTCAGGGACACAATGGCAGCAGGTTGAAATATTGTATTTTTGCTGCAGCACAGGGCTGGCTTTTCAATCTAAAGCAAGCTGCAGGTTCTCATTGTCTGTGCTGGTCCAGCAACTAAAAAGTGCCTCTGCTCTTCAGAGCTACAGTGAAGTAGAAATGCTAATCAGTCTCCTTCATAGTCAACTGCTTCATCTATTGGTTTTTTCTCCCCTACAGGCCAGCAGCCCACAGGATCTCCGCCTCTTCTATGAGAAAAACAAGATGCTGATGCCCAAGTAAGCATTTTTCCAGTGTCAATGTTTGTAGGCGCTTGTTTACTCTGTGTTTACACCTGTCCTTGCATGCTCCTGGCTTGTCACTTGGGGAGGTGACTAAAATACTTGGCCTTCTGCCTTTCCCCATTCCTTAAACCAGCAGTGACGTGGCCCAGAGAAAGTCCAGTGGCAGCAGATAGCCAGGGTTGGGATGTTCTGTCTCTCTGCAGACACTGTTGTCCTACATTGCAAAAATTCAGGACTGTCAGTGATTCCAAGAGCCAGCTAGATGTCCTGTTCCACACGTGGTTCCCCTGAGGCTGACAGCCTCAGGAAGAACTCAAGGCAATTCTGGGATCGTGTGAGCAGCCAAACTGCAGCCTCTCCTGTAACCTGCCATACCTGACTGCAGATCACATTCCCATTTCTCACGTGTCAGGGCAGCAACTGCTTGTGTCCATCCTGCTATGGGGGGAAATACTATAACCTTCCTGGAAATGGACACTGCTGCAGTTTCCAGGAGGAAGAGAACTGCTCTCATCCCAATGGGGTGTATGTTACCTCTCTGCTCGGTGCTGTGATTTGTCAGGGTATTTTGGTTTTGTTGCTGTGGTCTTTGCTTTTGATTTCTGAGCTCTGAAAGCAGAAGCTCATGCCAGCTCTGAAAACCTCAGCCTAGTACAGAGACAGGACTGAAGTTCCAGATTATGTATCTAAAAACTGGATGGCCTTTTTTAACCAGAAAGTTAGCTCCCAGTTGGCAGAGCTGCTAATGCAGCCATATATGCAGGAAGTTTATTGGGTTGCTGTATATGGATTTTTCTTTTCCCTTATCAGTTCAGACAGCTCCAAGAGATAACTGGAAGGAGCTGTCAAGAAGCTGGAGCTCTTATCAATGAATTGTGATATACAGTTAATTTCTCATTTCCTTTTTTGATTTGGGGAGAAGGCAGAGATTTCTACCAGGATTACATCTGGGGCACCTAGATTGAACCAGAGGGTGTGTTGGAGTAAAATAGCTGAAAAGAAACAATTTAAAGCAGAAATGTAACTGCATGGTTGGAGCCAGTCTGTGTGAGCAGAAAGCAGAGCTTCTGTTTTTCCTACACAGCCCAAAACATGGCTGCTCACCTTTGAGTGAGCCCCTCTTACTAAATGAGAAATTAATCCATGAAACTTACAAGTTTTCTTGTGTCGATCCCACTGCCCTGCTGTTGTTTGGCTCATGGTGCAGGTGAGAAATGAAACTCAGCTGTAAGAGGAGAGCATGTCTGTTCTTGTAGGGATTAGTCCTCCGTTGAGTCCTTCACACAGTCTGCATTTGCCATTTTCACTTCTCTGCACTTTTGAACTTCCAAATTCTTCCAAAAATCAAATCCAAGCAGATTGTTTTTCTCGCTGTGGAAGTCGGATCTGAACTGGCCCTTGTGTAAATGGCAATTCTCTCTTTCCAAAATCAGTTTGTCTCTTTAACATGGGCTGCAATCTGTGCTATTCCTGAGTAAACATGAATAAACTGCTTGGGTGCCCTGCCAGCACAGGATGAAACACAAAACTACTCCAGAGACCTCCTTCTCAGACTGCAGCAGTGCCAGGATTTGGTTTCATTTTCCTTGGGGCTATGCAGGCTGGCACACACTTCCTTACCATGGCCAGGGAAAGTGTTTTGGCTTGGGAGTGGAGTGGGGAAGCAGTCCCTGGCTGCACTGCTGCTGCTGACAGGTGGGGAGATGTTGTTCTGAGCATTCTGAGGAGCCCATGGCAGGAGAAGCCTGAAGGCCTCACAATTTTAATAGTGCTGATCTGAATCATTAACATTCATTGTGCTGGTTTGCATGGCAAGGTACATGCCAGGTCATGGGGGCAAGGAGGCAGATTTGTTGCTTTTGTTTAAAAAGATGGCCCAAGACAATAATACTGAAGGGTAGGAAAGCTTGATGCTTCAGACAGGGGAGGTAAAAGGAGACAAACAGGCTGTTAATCTGCACCCTCTTCATCTGTCTTGTGCCATCTGAAGTCCATGAGATGATGTACCTCTTTCTTGGCTTTAAAACCACACCAAGGCCAAAGTCATAGCTAGGAAATGGACTCATTTTGAATGAGAGCTTTATGTGTCATAGATAAATAAATGATGATAACACTGCAGGGCTGCAGGACTCCAGCACTAATGCATTTTTCAGGAGGCTGCTTGCTGTGGTATCTTTGGGTTATTCCATTACATAGTGTGCTTCCAAGGGACACCTCTTTTGATGGGAGGCTCTCCCTGAGTCTCAGTCTAACTGCATCCCTTCCAGAGTCCTGGTGTCCCCCTCCTGTGTCAACCTGAGAAGGTGCACAAAACCATTCTAGTGTCAGGGATGGAAAAGCAACTCCTGCAGTACAAACAAGGATGAGGGATGCTTGCTATCATTCTCTGTTCTTGGAATCACTGGGTTCAAATTCCTGCCCCAGCAAGGCCTAGGGCTTCACAGAAAAATAACTGGGTGGTGCTGAAATGTGTAAACACATACCTTGCCTCCCATCTCCTGTTTCTCTGAACAGGACTCTGGTAGTGCTAGCTAGCACCCTTTTTTCCCCCACTATTTTTGGGCTAGCTTCTGTTTTACCCCTGCCTGTGGTGGTGTGTGTTGGTGGGGATGGTATAGGAAGGGTTTTCTCTCCCAGCATTGGTCAGGCTTGGCCTCAGGGCAGTGACTGATGCCAGAGCCACGTGCAGAGCCACTGAGAGCTAAAATTACTGCACTGGGCACACATGTCATTACCTCAGCTGACCCAGCATGGGGAGAGGGGAAAGCCTGGCAGAGCGTGGGGGCCATGCTGGGAACAGCCATGGTAAACTGAGTTAATACTGAGAGGAGCTGCAGCCACCCACGCTTCACTAGGAGAGCTCTGCCCCAGCCCAAAGCCCCCAGCAGCACTTCTGGGGATAGAGAGAAGTCAGCAGAGCTGAATCCACTTATGCAAGAGCTGAACTCTGCTTTCTGTGCCTTAATCCATTCATTTATTCCCTGTATTTTTCAATCTGCAGGGGTTATGACGAGCTGCCCTGGCCTCTCCCCCATCTGCTTGTGGGGTGAGGGAGAGCCCAGTGCTTTACCAGCTTTTTTGTGTTTCAAAGGTTGTTGAAAAGAATATTTTCTTCCTAACTATGCTGAAAAGTGAGGTAATAACTGCACAAATTTTACCTTGCTGAGGTGGCAGCTGTTCACATCTTAGTGGCCTTTAATTAATATATGCTGTATATCAAGGGAGCAAATAGACAAAGGTTACTTGCTAGTCTTACATAAGCTCCACTGAAAAACAAATGCTTTAATAAAATGGTAGTAATTGGTGATACATTTCACCACCAGTGTTTTAATTGGAAGCTTCCCCTTGGAAACTGCTTTGTTCTAGTGATCTTATTCCCATTAGAGCAAGTAGGAGTGATTTTATTTATTATATGTGAAATACTGCAAGTGGAATGGGCTTAGCTGAGCCACCAGAGGGATGACACTGTGAAGGGAAGGATCTGCAGGTGCTCATGGGAGAGGCCACTAAAGCAAAATTAGCTGTAGCCTGAACAATTGCAGTGGGGAGTGAAAGCCAGAGAGGCAAAACAGAGACATTTCTGATCAGCCTCCCTCCAGTGAGCTCCTGGTGTTCCTGCCCCAGCAGGCATGGAGTCGCTTTGCATTTGCCAGTTGCCTTCCCGAATATGTAAAAGCAGTTGAAGTAGACTGCAAGTCTCTTATTTTGCCTTTGTTTTCAATCCTAGCATCCCCAGGGAGACATCAAGCCACCTGAGGCAGCTCCTGCTGGGCCTTC
Organism: Illadopsis cleaveri; assembly: GCA_013399915.1. Taxonomy (NCBI): domain Eukaryota; kingdom Metazoa; phylum Chordata; class Aves; order Passeriformes; family Timaliidae; genus Illadopsis; species Illadopsis cleaveri. The sequence goes on along the minus strand of VXBB01003786.1, from coordinate 235,359 downwards.
TGCAGCGTAATCATAAGGACCGCATGGACTTTGGTAAGGCCTCCTTCCAGTCTGAGTTCTGCTGCCTGTCTCTGTGTCTTTTGGCACTGCACAAGCCTCTCTGCTTTTGGCTGGTGCTAGGAGAAGCATCCAGACACCTGGATTTCACCTGTGCCTGGAGGGTTGCATAATCTTGGGGCTTTTAATTTATGTGCTGGAAAGGTCAGTGCTGATTTCAGTACAATTTTGTAAACCAAGGAGACTTGGCACACCTTCAGCATATGTTTGTTACTTGCATTCCCTGTTCTGGCTTCTGCTTTTATAACCTCTCTGAGCTGTGGTTAAGTGTGCTGCTAGGTAAAATGTGTCTTGTGTATCTGTGCTTTTCTGTCATAGTTCCTTCCCAGAGCTGCAAGCTGCACTCATTTACTGAGCAACCCAGTCACTGCCCTCTGTTTCTCAGGGTTTGCTGTGATAATCTGAGCCAGGAGATGTAGCTGTTTGCAGACCCTTCCCTCCTTCTTCAGTTTCTGTGGAAGGAAGCCTTGGTCCTTTTCAAGCTGACAGTGTCAAAGCCTTTGTCTCAGTCTCCTGACTTGGCTGACATGAGGATTTCCTCTTTTGAGGATTACTTCTAAAGTGAGATCAATCATTGTGAGCCCAGTGGTTCTGACTTGGCAGCATCTCACAGATGTGTTTTAGCTGAGCTCAAAGGTCTGAAGAACCTCCTGGGAAAGCCATGCCCTAGAGGAAAGCAGGCAGAGGCGGAGCCTTTCCTTGAATCGCTGAAAGGACCAGGTCATCTAAAGGCAAACACATCCTGTGTGTGTTCAGGATGCTACTTTTTAGTCAGACTCAGAGTGGAATAGTTTGATATCTCTGGGGTTTGAGGGTTGGTTTTTTGTTTGCTTATCTGCTCAGGTGGGTTGTTTCCTGCTGGGCAGCACATGCTAAGTGATGAAGAGGAATTGTTTTGCATCCTCTGTTTTTCTTTTGGATTAGAGATACCAGGAAAGCCTTTCTGGGGATGGTCAGCTGGGTAAGCAACTGTGGATTATCTGAGGCTGATCATAGTTATCCCGTGATGAATGCAAAGGACTGGTTACTGGAGTGTAGAATGAACTTTTTGAAAAGTGAGTTGTTGAAGCTCCTTACAGACTGGCTTGGGTAGAATCACCTGGCAGGGTTATTTCCTGCAGATCTTTTATCTGGGCTGTGCATCTCTACGTCTTCTATCATGCTGCTGTACATTTCAAAAGAAGGTATCTTTGAGGTTCTTGATTCCCTGCTGTCAGAAATTGTCTGGCAAACCTTCTTAGCCCATACAAGCTGGTTTTGCACCTCTTGGGAGCAGAGTGCATGAGTCCATGTCTAAAACTTGGAAATTTGAGATAGTAGATTTTGATATCACTCTGGACAACAGTTACAGCAGTATTGAGATTTTTCCTGTCCTTAATCACATATTTATCAATAAATTGGAGTGCCCCCAGAGGAGAGGGTTTCCTGCTGCTCCTTGTTCCCTGAGACCCTCTGCCTGGAGATGTCACAGTGACCTCCACAGAGCTCCCCTGGAGCTCAGTTGAGTCACAAAACAGCAGCTCATCAGCTTGAAACTTCATATACTTGTTGTGTGTCCCAGCTGCTGTTCTGCCAGGAACTGATGCTCTCTGCAATCTCAAGATTATCTAGAGGAAAACCAGGAGGGTTTCAAGTTGCAAGTTTCCTGCTGATGATTACAAGCTGGGTTGTTTGAATTTTGCTTTGCAAGCACAGCTAATAAGCAGTTTGGAGCGGGGAGGGGGAAAAGTGAAAGAAATCATCATTTCCACCCCCTCAGTTGAGTCAGCTTGGCTGAGGGATGGTGCCCTCCTCTAGTGCAGCAGGCTGAAAAAGAAGCAGGAAACCCCAGCAGCTGAGCAGCTCCCACAGGATGGGGGTGTTCTCCATCTACAGCAGATTTAATCTGTGAGATGCCAGCTTTCCCTGCCAAAGATTTCCATTCCTTATCTTGGGCTAAGCTCCAGATCACTGCACTCTGGCTGCAGGACCCTGGCATGGCAGTGGCCAGGAGAGCCTGGGGTGACAGGGGTTGTTTTAAGGTTGAAAAGCAGACAAACAAAAATCCCAGTGACTGCACTCTGGAAAGCTCACCAAAGTGGAGCTGTTTACAGAAGAAGTTTGTAAACCTTGGGTGTTGCAACAGGAAATCCATTCTGGGAAAGAATCTGAAGCTCAGTAATCAGTGTTGATCCATGGCTGACACTCCCAAAAGACTGAGTTGCTGATTGTGATAGGAGAGGGCTCTGGCACAGAGTTGCAGTGAATCAGAGATGAAGGAGCTGGGAGAAGTGGCTACTTGTGAGGACAGGCAAACATGTAGAGAATGTTCAGCAAGCCAGGACAGAAGCTTTTCTTGGCCTGGATCTGTAGAATGAATTCCCATAATGAGGGGAGGAAGCAGCAGTTGTGTTTGATGTGAAAGGGAGGGAGTTCTGGGCTGTGGTTCTGGGGTGACCCATTAAAAATGCATTTCTGCCCTCTGTGCATGGTGGGTTTGAATCTGTGTGTCGTGGAAGTCTTCTTGTCCATCATTCCTATTCTGTGGAGTGACTGGCTCCCCTGCATCCCTACATTTAGGGTGATTCACCATCCTGATCAGCCAGGGATCCAATTAATTTCCCATCCTTTTTCCAACTTTTCATCCTGCATCCAGTCTCCAGTCTGTATTCTTGACCACTTCTAAATGCAACCATACTCAGCTTTCATTGTTGCATGGAAAAATCACTGTATAACACTGTAACTTCCTGTGCTTTATCTGTAAACTTCTTACAGTAATTTTCTTTCACTGACTCATTGTTTTTGATTTTTTTCAGATGAATTTTTCCATCACCCATTCTTGGATGCAAGTGCCTCTATGAAAAAATGTAAGTATTGCATTTTTGATTACAAATCTTTTTGAACCATGGCCTGACTTCCTTTGCTGTTAGTTCAAAAGGAAAGAAAAACACTGCTTTATGTTTCCTTAGTTATTTAGGCAGGGATTCGGTGTTTATTACTGTGTCATGTCCAGATTTTGCCATCAAAATGTATTTGATTTTACTGAGTTATCTTCAAAGGGATGATTAGGGAGATATTTAGAAACCTGAAGTAGAAGCAAATGTAGCTTTGAAATGTATTCAGCTGCTTTGTGTGAAGTGCTTGGCCAGTGGGGTGTTTGAAGGTACACACGATCCTGCACCATGGTCTAACTTTTCATCCTCACCTGCAGGACCATTCAGGCCAGTGAATAGTGGAAACTGGCACTCTTGGCCCTGCCTGCCAAGTTGGCTGTGCAAAAGCCAAATTTTGTGGTTACCAAGTCTTGTTTCATCATTTACATGGAAGTTCTTGATACATCTTGTTTTAGAAGGGTTACATTTGGTGCTCTGTGGGAGCTGGCCAAAACAAAGACAGATTTCCATTGCAAGTTCTCTCTTCCTCCTTTTGATTCAAAACTTTGAAAAATTTGCAGCCACATGTATTCTGGTTCAGAGGTCTGGTTTTGCTGGAAAACAATTTAGAATTGCTTCTAGTGCATGGGGCATCATAGTCCTCTGGCCAGGGGACTTGGGTTAGTGGAATTGTGTACAGTTGTCTTCTCTGGAGGGATTCTCCTGGACATTTAATCTCATGAGTAAATATAGCACCAAGAATCTTCATCAGTGACTAATTTAGGGTCTTCAATGCAAGGTCTTGGAGGAAACATGTCCAGCACAAACCCAGTTTCCCTCTTGGATGTGTGCCAAGGGTAGACACGTCTTGTCTGATACCCACATCACTCATGACACTCTCTTGCTTTCCTGCTGCCAGAGCAGGACTTCTGAGTTGTCCCTGATGAGATTTTACCTGTGCACTCAGGTGATCGTCCTGCGGGCAAGAAAAGACGCTTCTGGTTTAGGGGCGCTTTCAAAGCAGCCAGGGCCCTAAACCCACCTGTGCCAGGGGGATGTGGGGCCAGCCCTGGGACACGGGGCAGGAAAGGACTCTGGCCCTACAGGGCTACTCCTAAGCCTGCCCAGCTCCTGGCACCTGCTGTCCTTCAGCAGTGTGGGAAAAGCCCTTTGGAGTCTGATCCCCCTGTGGGCAGAAGATCTCCTCCTCCTCAGGATGTTCTTGCATGCCCACCAGCTCATCTCCTGCCTCCAGCCATCCCGCTGCTTCACTGGCCAGGGGAGCAGAAAACCATGGAAGAACGGGAGAGGGTTCTCCTGACTTGGCCCCAGTTTCCAACTTGTGCACAGCTGCTGTGCAGGAACCAGAGGTGCCATCATGAGCAGGAGACTGTAGCTCAGTGTTTGCCCCCAGCTGCACCAAGGTTAATGGTGTGGGGTCAAGGACCAAGAAAAAAAGCACCTTTACAGGTGGGTAAGGCCTATGCAGACTCCAGACCTCTCTGTCGCCCTGCTGATCCTCACCTCAGGACACACATCCACAGCCTGGAGTCCTCTCCAGGCAGGAGAGATTGCTACTGGTTTTGAAGACACGGGAGAAATATCAGCCCATTGCTGGAGATGTTCAAGCTGTGATGCACAGAAATCTGCTAGTGGAGGAGAGAGTTCTTGTACTCTGCTGTGAGGTCTCTGCTACTGCCAGATGCCAGTGATGGGTTAGAGCCTCTGGGAAATGTGCTGAAGAGCCTGGAGGAGAAAGGCTGCCTGTGGTCTTTTTGATTTCTGAGAGGAGAGAGAAGAGCCAGTGTGTCAGCAAAGGTCACGTTATGGTGATCTCCATAAGAAAAACACACCTGAGATAGATGGAATGCTGTCTAGCGTGGCAGTGGGCTTGACCCTTGCACAGCTGTAGCTGAAGTGTGTCTTGGCAAGGCTGCAGTTCTCAGGGGGTGGCTCCCCTGACCTGACTCTGTGTGCAGAGCTAGGGTGAGCCCAAAACCTTGCTGTGCTGCTTCACCTCAACATGTGGCTCAGCATCACAAGGTAGGAAATACCAAAGAGAAGAAGAGCTGCATCTGAACCATGATGGTTGTGCTCAGACTGAATTAGAGCCCTCAGGCCTGCAGTGGAGAGCTGGGGAACAAACAGTGTGCCTTGTGTTCTTGCTCTCCTTGAGAGCTGATAACTAGCTACCACTAAGTCATTCATATCTGAGTTTTTTTAATATAATGTAACTTCGGAATTCTGGAAAACTGATCAGTCCTCAAACACAGATCATTCTCCAGGTGAATAATTTTGAAGCTGCTAAGGCAAGGGGGTCCCCCTTGTTGAAATACATTTGCATGTTTTTTGCTTCAGCAAAATCAACATTTCTTTCAAAAATCTTTCAGTAAGACATTTCTGACAAGCACCTCTTCTTCCCTGCTGTTTTGAGGAATGGTTGTTTTCATGTCGCTCCTCTCATCTGCCTCCCTGGAGACTTGGTTTAGAGCCCTTGGGCTTTGTTAACTAAGATGGTGTACTTTATTTTTGTTTGTTTGTTTATTTGTAATTTATTTTATATTGTGGGTTTTGTACCTGTGACTAAGCATGTACTTCAGATGTGTAAAAATTTATTAATAAAAATTATTTAAAATGCTGTGTCTAGTCAGACTGTCATCTGTCTGTAGCCAGGTCTGATCAGCATATGGTATGGGGCTGTGTGTTACAGTAATAACACATGAGAAGGTATAATTAGATGCTTGTGCAAGTCTTCTCTCAGTAAACACATAGTAATTGGTACCCGTGCAGAATATTTTAGAGGTTTTTCTGCTCCTGCCTTTAATGAATGAGAAGCTGCTGCCTCCTTGACTCTGAGTTAAGAGAGCATGAAAGGTGAGCAGTTATGGTTCAGAAGTGCACAGGTGTTTCAGTGTCTGAAATACCTGTCAGGCTTAGCTTGACTTTTGCCATCTTTTTAATCTTACTGTCCATAAAATACCCAGGTGAAAACTAGCAAAAAAATCCCCATGACTTCTGCATATCAAAGATTTTAATGCTGCAGACTTTTAAACTCTAAAAAGCAGTTTATTTGGACAAGTCCTTTCAGAGTTTGCACTCAAACTTTGCTGCCTTGTCAGAGTTTGCAATTAAAGAACTTTCTGATGAGGGGTTTTAATTGAATCCAGATAATCAGAAAAGTGCATCTCTCCAGTGTATGTAGAACTCAGATTCCAAATAAAGCTTTTCTATAAAACTTGAGGGTTGGATATTTTTAGGACAACTGAGCCCCTGGTAGGATGATGTGTCAGAAGTTATTTTTACAAGTATAGGATCCAGTATCAGAATCCACACAGCTGGAGCACAGGCTTGCCTTTATGGCTCCCAGCTCTCCCATTTTGAAACCAGTTGGCATTGGTTACACAATGTGCAGGATGACTGTTTTGTTGCTGGAGCAAGTTGGGAGAGCACAATTATGAAAACAGACTTATTTACATTACAATTACAATCCAGCAATTTCTGGGTTTGGGTGGGGGCCTACAATTCATGTTAACATTCCCCACATTCAGACTCAACTGAAAACATGATGAGCCAAGTGTTTGCACCCTTTTTAATTTTGAGCTGGGAGTGCCTGGGTGTGTGGAGGAGATGGAAGCAGGCGTCTTTCTTTCAAGCTGGCCTACATGGCTGACACTGAAAAATGCCCCAACAGGGATGTGGAGGTCAGAGAGGGTTTGTCAGAGCTAAACCTCATGGTTCTACATGCATCAAAGTCTCTCTAGAGTGTCAGGACCTTCTGAGTTGGAGCTCACAGCATTACAGTGTGAATTTGGGGAGTTCAAAGGGATTTAAATAAGAACAGTGATTAATAGAGGCTGTATCTAAAGGAGTGCTTCATGCAGCTGAGTTTGAGGTTCAGATGATAATAGCAAAGTCTGCCAGCTTGTCTTCCCTCCTGATTAATGAAAAGCTGTCTGAAGCAAATAGTCAAAAATAGAAGTGTCTCAATTCTAGCCAGGTTTAAATCAATAATCATGGAACCAAAATAGACTGGAGGGGACCTTGTGAGAGAACTGGAATGACTCTAACAAAAATGCTAATTCCAGGAAAAATGAATAGTGATGCAAGTCTTGTAGCAGGCATGTGTGGATACAGCAGAGAATTCACTTATCTTTTTGTAAAAGCACCCTTCCATAACAGGAAGGGATGTCTGTACATGGGTGAATTGTTCTATAGCAGCTGGCAGGATAAAGAGGGGAGAGAGACCTTTTTTCCCTCCTTTCTAGTATTAAATCTGTAGGGAAGGTCCTAGGGGTTGCTCTTCAGGCTCTGTGGAAGGACTGTGGAGATCAAAAGCAGCTTGATAGATGCAGGACAGAGCTCTATATTTTAGAGGCAAGTTCTCATGCCTCTGTGTGTGTTCCCTGAGCATGGGGAGGGGCAGCAGCTGTGCTGGCTGTGGGCAGAGTGGCGCTCCATGCCAAGCCCCTGACGGATCTCCCAGAACAGCCATCCTCAGGATACCTCCATCCCTGCTGCTGTGCAGGAGCCAGGGCAGTGTGTTACAACAGCACAGCCCATCAAGGGCACTAAATCTAGTGCAGAATAGATGCAGAAACTAAAAAGTGTGTCCAGCCCCACTCCACCGCCATCCCGCTGTGGATTCCTACTTGTTAATGCTGCCAAAGGCTGGAGGAGATCACTGAGGCCCTGCCTAAACTGTTAAAGTGGTCAGTTACTTACATTAAAATACATATTTTAAGTCTCCTCTGCTTTGGCTTCTCTTTCCTGTTGTTGGATCTTGTTACATCTCTCTCAGACCGAGAAATTCAGTGTCCCAGTGATTGCTCTCTTTGTGATAAAAGACTCTGGTCCAGTCATCCTTTAACCTTCTTTGATAGGCTGCATGGAAAGATTTCCTAAAGCCTTTTATTAAAAGGCATATTTTCCTATTCTTTTATCATTAGAACACTGTTTCAGCAGTTAATTGCAGAGAGATGGACTTTTATTTTTCTATCTTGTTGAATAGAGTAAGTACTTTGTAATATCTAATGGGATGAATGACAGAGATAGTTTTACTTCAGACAGAAGCATTCTTCTTCTAGGTGTTATTAATCTCCCTTGTATTAGGTATGGAGTCATTAGCACAGGTAATGTAAAAGTAGAAATTTGATAGAAGATGCTAATTCTCTGCCAGCATAATAGACGAGCAGGGAAGTGTTCCTCTCCTCAGTTAAGCATTGTCTTTGATCTCTATCTTAAATCAATCAAACACCAAAGTGGTTTCAGTCTAAAATTTGACTTTAGGCTGCCTTGAAGTGGGGATTTTGAGCTCTTCTGTGCTGTTCAGTCTTGTGCACGTGGACTGGGGAATTTGAACCACTAACTACTTCGAAATCCTTTGAGGAGCCATTTTTACCTTTGACTGTCTCCCTGCTTGGCTGAGCTGAGCTCTTCTGTTATTTACTGAACCTCACTTGCATAAGTCATTTGAGTTAAATATTCTTTTCTTCTCTGATGCCTTAATCATCTTTTCTGCCTGAAGGTCAGTGCCAACCAGGCCTTTCAATGTAAGCTTTAGGCCTCTGTTACAAAGGCCAGTGCAACAATGAAGTGAGTAAAATTGGCAGTTCCTATAGTGAACAATAAAACATAAAAGAAAAGGATGCAGGGATGGCCTGTGCTGTGGAAACAATTTCTGTACAAATACTAAATGACTGGAACATGTTTAACTTGCAGAAGTGACCAGGTTGAGCTATAGGAAGCAATGCACTATTTCCTTGAGGAAACCCCCTTGAGGGTTTTTTTTTGTTGGGTTTGGGGTTTTTGCTTGGAGTCTGTGGCATGGGATGCCTCAGTGGCTGTTTGGACAGCAAACACATAGGCTTTGAGTAGGCATGTGTTTAACTTGGCACACAGCTCCCAATATTTGATGTATGTGTGCCAAGCCATGAGGTCTCATGAAGAAGAATCTGTCAGGGTATGGTCTAGCTCCTGGCTTTTGTCCCAGACATGAGCAACTCAGTTCATTTTTCTGTTTCTCTTTCCCTGCATTTGTAAAGATGCTTTGGAGGCTCTTTAGGGCAAAACCCATCTTGCTGCCTGAGTAGGTCAGCTGTTGATTGGGCATCTGACCTTGGTCAGGAGTTCTCAGACCTGTGAGGGCATGCATGGAGGAGTGGCTGCATGTGAATCACATAACTGAACAGAATGTTGATTTTCTTTTGTTCTCCTTTAATTGACCACATATGATACATGAGACACATGATGGTGCATGAGATAAACTTGATGGGAAAAGATGAAGACTTTCTATTATTGCTTGATCTTGGTTTAACCACTTCTTTTGGTTTTATCTTTTGCTGGTTTTAGCTGCTTCCGTGCCAATGCCTTCTTATCCCAGTTCTGGCTCTGGTAGTTCCTCTAGCAGCTCATCCACTTCCCACCTGACATCACCTCCTGTAAGTACAGTTCAGGGGATGCACTGTTTGTGTTGATGGTTTCCCTGCTTGTATGTTTGAAATGAGGTCTCTGCTTTTGCACTCTCCTGGTGCAAATCACTGAACACTAGTTCTGGCTGGGCTTGGTGCAGTGTTCTCTCCAGTTTAGAGTTTGGATCCTGAAGGTTGGCTTACTCTCCCCGAGACGTATTTCAGTGTGCCATTGCCTTTTGGATGAAAAGCCTTTATGAAAGAAGTTGTATGAATGACACTAGCTTGTCTTGGCAGAGATGGAAAGTTCCTTGGAACCCAAACTGGTTGTTAATTCAGGGTGTAGCTCTGCTTCCTTGGCTGCACGTTCTGTGTGTTCAAGCAAAGGCTCTGCAGCCTGACAGTGTATCCACCTCCTTCTGACCAGCGTGTCCAGGCACCACAGAGGGACATTCAGCAAAGCTGTTTGCTCAGACCAGACCTGCCACAGTCCAGTGGTCTTGTGAAAGATGATCTGAACTGATGGGTTTTCTCTCTGGTTACCCAAAATGGTGAAAACTTTTCTGGAGGGCAGAATATTTAAGTGACCAGTGAAGTGACATTCCTCCAGCTCACTGAACTGAAAGGTTGTTTTTGAAGGCTCTTGGTGAAAGCTGCCTTTGACTCTGAACTCAGGAATGCTGGTGGTGTGATTGGTAAGGGAAGGGAGAAGGATGGGACTTTTCCTCCCTGGCATGACTGCTTTTTTGATCTGTTCTCAGAGTTTTCCTGGGCCAAAGTATCTCAATTTGGTATGGGAAAGGCTGAGGGGCACCAGCAGAAGTTGATGTAGGTGCTCATGATGTGAGCTGGATGGAGAAGACGAGTCTGCTCTCCTCTGAATGTTTCATAACTGTGTCCTGAAGAGCCTCCTCCCTGCAGCCTGAAGCAGAGGGTGGTTGGCTGAGGCCCTCCTGGCCATAAGACTCCAGGAATGAGCAGATGGTGTGAAAAGCAGGCTCACTCTCCTGAGCTTTCCTGGTCTGGGAAGATAAGGATGGTACAGAATCACTGCCAGACTGGGAGCGGGTCCTGTGTTAGAGGTTTACTGCACCTCTCCTGCTCTGCCTCTGGAGGTTTTGCTGATGGAGGTGTGCTGGCTCAGTCTGGGGAAAATGCCACGTCTGCAGGGCAGAGTTCACAGATTGGGTGGAAAAGAGGCAACTTTGACAGCTGGAAAATTCCTCCCGCCTGTATGTACTGTGTGTGCAGAGACAGGGAGTCCCCACTGGTGCAGCAGGAGAGTCTCTGGAGGGTGAGCAAGGTCTTAATGAGGTCCAAGTGAAAGCTGCTTCAAGTCTTTCTCAGCCTGGAAATGCATTAGGATAAAGATTGTGATCTGCTCCATGGGCAGTTCAGCTGCCTTAAAGCTTTCTTAAACCATCCATCCGGCCTCCTCCATCTGTCTGCAGTGTGGGAGGGTTGTGGGGCTATTCATCATTTAGCTGAAGGAAGCAGGAAAACGGGACTTTTTAGGCACTGTCCTGCCTCTGACAGCTGTGAGCTGTTTATCTGCTGAAAGTTTAATCTCTTTTGGGCCTTTCTTTAGCTCCTTAGCAGCAGTACAGCAAAACAGGGTGGTCTTGGAAGTTCAGGAACACTTATCTCGATGTTACCAAGTGCTGCAAAAGCACAAATAGAGACCAGATGGTTCTGTGTTTAAGAACAAAACAGAAAAAACATAATCTTAAAGAACAACCAAAAGTATCTCTGAAAGCTCCTCACGTGTTCCCAGCCATACTAAAGTGAGTTGGTAGAAAATGCATGGTTGATCCAGAAAACCTCAGCAGAGGGATGCAATACCTCAAGTGAATTTTTCTTCTCTGTGGAGCATCAGAGACACTGGAAGTATGTTTTATGTAACAAAAGATGCACTGTTCTGACAGGGACATAAAAGGCTGTTCCTTTTCAGCAAACTGAACAGCTGCTTCTGGCAAACCATCAGCCCTGGTTTATCAGCAAAATGCTGTTTGCAGCCTTGTAGAGCTCAGTTTAAAGGATGGAGCAGAATGATGAAGTAGCTGTGCTGAAGCCAGTGTTTGTTTTCTCCTTGAATTAGCAGTCCCTTGGAGAGATGCAGCAGCAGCTGCAGGAGAAGGCGCTGGCATCTCCTACCCAGGATTCTCCCGGGTTTCTGCATGGATCCAAGGAGTCTGCAGGAAGCAGCAGCAAGAATTCCTCCTGTGACACAGATGACTTCGTCATGGTCCCAGCACAGTTCTCAAGTAAGGTGGTTTCTGAAAATGAAGATGTTCTGAGCACAGGGGGATGTGCATGTTAAGGATAGATACTGAAAAGCTGAAAGAGTGATTAAACTTGTCTGTTTTGACTCAGTAGTAGGAACGTTTTGTTTTCAAGCTGGCTGAGACATCTGGCTCACTGGCTAGTTTCATAGGATATTTTGTAATTATCTTTAAAGACAGGATTTGAGAGTAAAGATTACTTGAGGACCTCAATAAGAGATTGAACCTGGAAATCCAACTGGAAAAGAAGATAAATAGGCTCACAGGGAAAAGTCTTTCTCTCACAGAAGCTTTTACCTTGTTATCCTGTCTTCAGTTTCACTCAGCATCACAGTCCAAGACAGGATTTCAGCCAGCAAGCTGGATTTTACACTTGAAAAAAATCCCTGAGAAAAACTAAAATATGTTGTTTTTTCTTCAAATCCTCTAAATTTCATTTTAGGACCTTTATGTTTTTATACTTTGATAGGACTTGCTTGAAAATACAGATGTACATAGAACCAGGGCCTCAGTTCAGCCACATGCCTAAGTATGTCCATGCACAAGTCCTTACTTATCCAGCAGAAGGACATTGTTCAACCTTGCCTATGAGTGTGGTGCTTTGCTGAGTTGGAACTTGGTGATAACTGCTGTGATTCCTCCTTTTGCAGTTGCACCACTTCTATTAAAACAGGAATTTGGAGGGGTAGAGTAATCTCTGGCAGATCTCTGCAGTCCTTAGGATAAGGAGGAGCTTGTGTTTTCCCTGGAATCAGTGGTGGGACCAGTAGACACTTGCCTGGTGCTGGTCATGTTCCCAGTGTTCAGATGTTTGCTGTGTATCCAGCTGCCAGCTCATTTGGCTGCCCTGAATTTTTGCCACGGAGGACAGGGGTGTTCCAAAGCCCTGTGAGTGTCTTGTTCCACTTTGACACAGCAGCCAGTGACTTGAACCAGGTGGACATGGACCTGTTGCCTCAAATGATTGTCAGGTTTTGGCCCCCTTCCAAGAGGGCTTGCTTTCAGCCTAAATTTTCCAAAACTTCAGGATGTAAGGATCAGCAGCATCCACCACGAATTCAGTTTCAGCCCACCTGTGGTTTGCAAAACACTGACTTCAGGAACAACTCAGGAGGGCTTGGAGCAGCAGGAAATTCTACACAAAATCTCAATTGCTATGAATGTATAAAGATTTTAAAGAAAATTATCTTGAATTAATCTGTTTCTTGCACTTCCTTGTCCCTCAGGTGATTTAACTGCTGAGGCTGCAGGAGGGAAACCAATCCAGGACAGCCTGATGTACAGTGGGTAAGACCACCAAGGCACCTGAAATTGTCCAGCCACTGGAGCCTGCTGGGTGTTTGGGGCTATGGAGTTCTGGTGGATGGGAGGGAAGATGTTCCTGAGTTGGCCTTTTTTTCAGGGATATCTTCTGCCTGTTTCTGACCATTTTCAGTTTCATGTGGTGGGAGCAGGATGACAGTCCCCAGAGCTCCCACTGATGAGGTGCTGGGCAGACACAGCTCTGTTGCTGTGCTTTGTAGGAGTGAAACAGGGTTGGTTCCCAGGCTCTGACAGCTGAGTTCTTTCTGTTTTCCTCAGGAGTTCCCTGGTGACTTCAGCAGGCTTGGAAAGCCAGGGAAGGACACCATCTCCATCACCCCCATACAGCAGCTCTCCAAGCCCATCTGGGTAAGAAAAACTGTTTGATGGTGTCTGTGCAACACTGAACAATTGAGCTCCCATTGACTTCCAGGGGGGATTTTACTGCTGTTGGTGTGCTGGGCAAGATCCACATCTCTTTAATTAATGGGTAACAAGAAACACCCAGGAGAAACTCCCCAGCCTTGGGCACTGATCAGTCCCAACTACTGAGCCTCTCTCTCCCTCTTCTGGCTCTCAGGAGGAGCTAGGAGAGAACACAGGAGAGCAGGAATTAACTCTGTTCCCTGAGGGGGCAGGGATTGTTCTCAAGCAGAAGGTGAATGTACTCCACTGGTACGTCCCCCCAGTTCCCAGCCCTCAGCTAAAGACCCTCGTTTCTAATTCATGCAGTGAATTAGAGCACCACACTTCATCCAAGGCTGAAGTTATGATGGACTTGAGTTACTGGACAAGTGTGGGGGAGTGTTGCTCACTCATCTCTCCTTGCTGGTGAAGGACAGATGAGAGCCTGCTGAGTTGTTTGTGGTTTGTTGAAAAGCTCCTTGTGCTGTGTCTCTGTAAACTAATGCTGATACCGGACCTTGTTTGCTAATGGGGGATGCAGGAGTAGGAGGAACATATGCAAACAGGCGTGGTCATGGGTTTCATTCCAACTAAACCAGTTGCTCTAAACTCAGTTTTGGCCTTTAGGAGTGTTGTAGGTGACAGCTGCCCACATGTAACAGCACCAGCTGCCCAGTGGGGCCAGACACTTTTGTGTTCTGAAGGTGTTAATGATCTGTGGAAGGTGATCCCTTGACTCTGGGCCCTGAAGCTTCAGGATATGTGCTTAGCTTGCAGGGAACTTCTGGTGTTGCTTCCCATCTTGTTCTTGCCTGCTGGGGAAGCAGGACAGCTTTCGTCTTCTGTTCTGTCAATATGGCACCTGTCAGGGAAGGACAGTTTAAGGGGATTTCACACTGGGAGATGGATGACCCTAAAATCTTTTTTAAGAAGAAAATATAGTCCCAGGCTGTGTGTTGAGCACATTTGTCACATGAACAGAGCCCAGAAAATGACAAAACATAGCCTGAAAGCATACAAATTTAACAGAGAATAATATAGCTCAGAGCCTCACTGACATGATCAGATTAATTGGCAAGCATGTACCACAGTGTGGAGTTTAATTGCATGGGGCTTCTTATGCCATGGCCTGCTAAGCTTTTTAACAGCTTATTCCTTAACTGATTCCTTTGCATTCTGGAGATCAGTCTCTATTAAAGGATTTGGCCTTGCTTCTGGGCAGCAGTGAGGAGAAATCCATGGAAGTCCTCCACAAATGCTGCCCACTGCCCACTGCTCACCGCTCACCAAAATGGCCTTAGCATTTTCTAGTAGATCCCAGGGTGGCCAGTCAATGCCAGAGGCTTTGATCTAAACATGTTTCCACTCTCACTGCCTTTCCTACTCATTCCCAGCAGCTTCTGTGGAGCAGATGCCAAACCCTCTAGTGCTACTTTCCAGTTTTCTATCTGCCTTGAAGTAACACTGAAAAGCTCATTTCTGTGCTGTTTGGGATGGGGGGTAAGATATCAGTATTGAAAGACTGGAGCAGTGACTCTGAGTCCAGAGGATAAAGCATGCTCTTGATCTGTCCCCTCACAGTGCTCAGAACTGGTGCCACTGAGGTGTGCCCTCACTGGGTTTCAGTGCCCTTCCCTGTGGATGGCACAAGACCTGTTGGTTCAGCACTTGGCTCCACTGGTGCAGAGGACTCCTGGTTTTCCCTCTGCCTGCTCACTTGGAAGCAGCAGTTTTCCCTTCCATATGTGGCTCCAGGCTAGCAAGGAATGCTGGCTGCAATCCAACTGGGACAGAAAGCAAGGGCTGTTTTCAGAGTGGCCAGCAGTGGGTTTTCCACAGGATGTCATGGTACACTCTGGGACAACTCTCCTTGCTCTTAATTAAGAGATTAAGAACTGGGCAGAATTAAAACATGCCAATCATTGATCCTTTTTTAAAAATTTCTTTTTAAACACTTCCTTGAAGATGCTTAGTAAGTCTAATGAAAAGTAATTTCTTGGATGTACCCCACAGCACTAGTTTTAATACTGTTTTCAAAGAGCTTTTAATTACTGCCAAGTAGTTAAACTCCCTGTCCCAGCTTTCTCTCTTGGACTTTGCAGGTTTATGGTCAGTTGCATTCTTTAGGGCTTGAGCAGGTTTAGTGTATGTCACCTCATGGGGATAATTTCCTTTGCAACTTGCACCGTGTGAAGGGAATAAGGACTTGGTATAACTCCTGGGGAGAGGGAGGATCCTTTAACCCAAGAACTTCTTTTCTGATAAAGAATTTTGACCAGATGAAAAAGAGAGCATTTGAAATGTATGTTCAAAGTGAGTACAAGGCTTCACATGAACCTTTGGATTTCTTGCTAAAGCTTTGTTTTGTTTATGTCTGCCACAACACCATGTTTTATACTCATGGAAGGCAGATACATCAAAGCCTCACCTTTTTGCTGAGCCACTGGAAACCTTGAATGCCTTTATTTTATTGCGTGTCAGTGAAGAATCAAGGCATCCATGCTGCCTTTCAGAGACAAAAAGGAAATAAAGAGTCTGTTTTCTTTGTGGAACAACTAAGAGCACACAGGGAGGAATATATGGAACTTTAAAAAGTTGAGAGAGGAATGAAAAGATCAGAATCATTTGATCATTCAGCCTTGATGAAAGATCTCTTCCAATTCCCTGGCTCTCCTGTGATGGAGGAGTGTGTTCACATGCACTATGTGGAGATCTGTAGACACTTTACTGCAGATCAGCTTTGCTCATAAACCACCGAATGCTATGAGCTTCCTCAAAACAGAAAATCTGGTAGTGGGGTGCTTTGAACTGCCAAATAAGTCACAAACTCTTCTTTCTTTCCCTGAGTACACACGTGTGTTCTTGTTGAATTAAATATATCCTTTCTTGTCATGTAAAATATTTCCATTCCAAGTGCTAGACCCCAAGGAGTGATGCTTCCAGCTTGTCAGGGGAGACCCAGGTGCATGTCCTCAATTGACAACGAGGGAGACTGCAGAAGCTTCATTACCAATAAGATCTTCCTGTAACTGTTCAACATCCCTGCAATTGGTGTTGGCAGTTGTAAATAGCATTGCCATGGCAATTAATCCTGGAATTCTGGGGCCTTTGGGAAAAGACTTTAGGCAGCTACTTAGTTAAATGTGGTATTTGCATGGGTTTTGTACAGTGTGGTGGTTTGTGTGTGGCCTGGTGGACAGGCCAAGAGTAACTTGGGGGAACAGGTATCAGACATGAACCTGCTTGGATGGAAGGAGCCTGAAATTTGCAGAATGGACTTGTCTCATTTTGTGTGTGTGGTACTGTTCTATCTTGTCCTTGATGGGTATATAGATACCAGCTCCTGTCCCTCAAATTCATTTTCTCCTGAGTTGCCTTCTCCACCCTGTAGTTAACTTGCCAGTACTCTGGTCTCCACCACAACATTCCCTTCGTGGTGTGAGACTTCCACAGAGGTGCCGTGGCTGCAGCAGTGCCTGTGCATGAGTCAATCACATGTAGCTCTTGTCAGCAAAGTCTGTGCTGGTGTCCTGTGTGAGCCACTCATGTCTAGCCCCTGCTCGGTGCTGTCTGCCTGGCTGTGGATTTGAGCTGTTGGAAACTAGGCCAGCCATGGCCTGAAATAGCAGGGCTCTGGTTTTCCTGGAGGGCGTGGTGCGCTTGGGTGTAGGTTTTAACATCAGGCTGTGGGTGGGAATGGTGCTGGAGGAAAGGTGCCTGTTTTCAGGAGATGTGTGGTGCCACTTCACTTTGATATGACTCTGAACCACCTCCCAGTGCAAACCCACAGTCCCAGAGCAGCCCAGGGGATGCTCCCTGCGTGCAGTTGCTTCATGAAGATAAAATCTCCAATTAGCTGGTTGAAGGCCCAGCCCTTACAGGAGGTTGTCTCTTTGTGTCTCCTTTCCACAGCCGGCCAGGGCAGTTTTCCAGCAGCAAGTACGGACACTCCGTGCCCATCCCAGTCCCCACACAGATCCACAACTACCGGCGCATCGAGCAGAACCTGCAATCTCCCAATCCATACTCCTCCCCCAGGTAAGTGCTGGGGCTGGCACCAGGGGGTCTGTAAACAAACTGCTTTACACTTTCCTTTCTCTACCTCTATAAGTTTCCCTGTGTGTTGGGCTCTCCCCCTCGCTGTAGGGAGGCAGTGTGGTGTGTTTTGGGTGTTTGTGTGGTGGTGTTGAGATTGATTTGTTAGCACTGTAAATTTTGCCTGTGTGCTTTTATGTGAGAAAGCTCCTGCCAGCTCAGAGTGAAGGCTGAGCCACTTTGAGTCTGACAGCTTTTCCCATGCCAGCTATGGATAGATTGGGTGTCCAAGTGTCCAGGCAGAGAGAACCATCCATCTGGCAGATGCCTTTATAAAAGGAAAATTTGAGATAAACAACTAAAATGGATGGGGCTACAGAACCTACCTGACTTTACCTTAATTGGTTCCTGTATCCAGTCATGCCATAGATGATGTGTTGTGCACGAGTTGCATATTAATGTGGTTATGCAGCCAGGACTGAGTAAACCATGAGCAATTTATGCCTGTGAGGCAGAGCATGTTTTTTGAAGGCTGTCAGGAAGACCCTGACGCCAAGTCTGCAGCAGACAGCTGACTTTCTGAGTGCAGGGGTAATGCCTGGTTCATCCAAGACATGTAGGGCTTCTATCTCTTCTCACATATGATTGCTGGTTGGCAGCAGCAGCCCAGGTCACAGACTGATGGGAAGGAGACCAATACAGGATCTTAAGGAGCTTTGCAAGAGGGGCACTCAAATAGAAGTGTCGAGGAGGTGTCATGTCTTTTCTAGGATGAGTTGTGTTGGTATCTGGATTAGTTCAAGTTTAGATTTTGAAAGTAGGGTAATACCTACCTCAGCCTAAGTTTGGGCTTCAGCCAGCCTAATTCAGGATGAGGCTTATTTGAAGTGGACCCAGAAGCAGAGACACGATATGCTGATATTGATGAGGGATAGGGATTAGCAGAAGGCTTGGTCTGTGCCACTGTAACTTTAATACTGTTTCATGTTAACCTTTTCGAGTGTGTGGCAGGTTTTGTGGTAAACTCTGTCCTGTTTCCTACGTGCCTTGTGTTTTTGATGGCAAAACTTGTGGACACTGTTGGTTTTGGACCTCAAAAGAGTCCTGGTTATCCCTGGGAGGTATAAAGAGAGAGCTCTGGAGAAGGTGCTGTGCCAGCCCCAGACCTGGTGATGGGCTGCTGAGTTTAGGCTCACAGCCCACAGCTACAATCAGGGAGCAAACTGCCATGTTTTGCTCCTTTTAGTCACCTCTGTGGGATGCTGAGGTTGGCATGTCCCTGCAGAGGAACTCGAGGAATGGCCCCAATCAGGGTGACTCACAGGCTGCTTTTAGCATCTTCTCAGCACCTCTGACGTCATGTTTTTCCTGCTCCAGGAAGCCATACTTATCTCTGGCCATCACTTCCTCTAATCAGCAGGTTCAGTAGACACCCCTCAGGAATGGCAGGAGAAAACTCCACCAGGCATTTAGTGTGTGATTCCACTTTTCCATTGGGTGTATCAGACAGGCCATTGCTGCTGAGTGCCAAGTCATGTTTGCTGAGTCATTTGATTGCAAGCCTTGACGTACACTCTGGTGTCTGAGAAATGTCCCTCTGTCACCTGACTGGCTACTGTGTGCTCTTGTAAGGTGGTGTGGTTGTGGACAGATGTGTGGCTTGATGAGGTGCTAATTAGATGTATGTGCTTCTGGTCACATCATCTGTCCTGCTCTGCTGGCTTGCCCTGGGTCTCCTAGGGTGGCATCTGACATTCCACATCTTCCAGCAGCAGCAGTCACTTGGTGGTTTTCTTCTGCAAGTTCCTGATAGATAAAATTCATCCTTCTGCATGGCTTGTGGTCTGGAGAATTAAAAACATGGCAGGGCAATACCTTCTGCCACTGAATATCTAGGTATATTCTCACCTTTCTCTTTGGAAATTCATTTTGCTTCAGGGCCAGGCACTTGATGAGCATTAGCCTCTGAATCTGGAGCAACCTGAAGAGAAGTGATTTTTAGGTTAAAATTTTCAAGTATTTCCTTTTTTCCAAGCATGTGATTATAGCATGGATTTACTTGGCTGCAGAATGTGGTAACACATTGAATAGGGGCAAGGAGGTTGGCAGATCAACTATCTCAAATGTCTCAATTACTGAATAGATTTATTCTTTAAAATGTATTTATTTTCTGAAATGTAGCATAAAGTGAAATGCACACCCAGAAGTGTTGTTGAGTACATTTACTGACAGTTCATCAGGATGATGCTGCCATTCCTGGCACTGCTGAAACCCACATCCTTTGTTCCTTCTGTTCAGATACATGAGGACAGCTAAATGCAGCATCCCTGGCAGAGCAGGCAGGATACCTTAGTGACAGCATCTTTCAGTGGCTCAAGCATGGAGGGGTTTTTATCAGCAGTCATTGATTCCTGTCCAGAAAACCACCTACTGGTTGAAACTAATGTTCTTGTAACAAGAGAAAAATTGTTTCCAAATTGAGAATAGAATGAAGGACTTGATGAAAAGGCTGTGTTCTCATATAGAAGAGTGTAATGGAAATCTTGGTGAAGGAGCCTGCAGAGGCGAATGGCATTGCAATTTAGGCTGTGTGTTCTTAATGATGGGGAAAAGATTAACATATTGAGAAGTAATTAATATGCAATAATCCCGTCTCTCTCCAGACTGATGGTGTGGATGTACTCACTTTCCCACTAGTTTCCTCTTCTGTTTCATTTTAGCACTGGCTAATACTCAAAGTTCTGCATGTGTGAGCTTTACAAATTAATTTTAACTCCCTAAGTTGAGCTTTCACAAGGAGCTGAAGGCATTTAGATAGGCAGTTCTGACTGGCCCAAAAACCCAAATTCCTCTGGGTAGTTGTGCAGTGTTTCAGATCTGACAGCCACACACTGTTGTGTTTTGCTGTTTTGCTCTGTAGCTCCTGATTTGAGTCCAAGCTCTGTTGCAGAGCAGTGCATTGGCACACTTTACCTTGGCATTGAGCACAGAGCTTTCTGCCTAAAGGCTGCCCTGACTGAAGGGCAAGTGGCTCAGCACTGGAGGCACACTTGAATAAAGCCCTTCCAGGGCATTCTAGAGACACTGCCTACAATAAACATCTTGGACATGGCAAGATAGGAAACTCTGTCTTGCTCAGGATTGATGCAGATATCTGCAAGCATCTGAGGTGTCTCTGAAAAATGACTCTCCTGCCCACAGCTAAGCTAACCTCGATTGTTCTTTTCATTTATTTGAATTGAAACTCTTGAGAATGAGGATTATCATCTTAATCTGTTTTCGTGTAGTCCTAGAACAGTGGGATTTTGATCCAGGATAAACAGTCATGAAGTTCTGCTTTTGTGGGAGTGTGTGTGTTGGGTGATGCTGTTCACCTTCCTCTTCTGTTCTGGCCTCTGGAGTAACCTGTGTGCTGCTCTTGTTTCCTGTAAGGTCTGGTACAGTCCGGAGGTCCAGCAGTACGAGTCCTCTTGGTTTTCCCAAAACTGGTGCTTCCCCTCCTTATCCTGGAGAGCATGGATCCGTGCCCAGCACTAAAAAGCTCTCCTTTGGTGGTGCCAAGCCATTCATGCCATCACCACAAGGTAAGATGTCAGCTGGCACATTGCTGTCCTAATAAAATCATTTGCCTCTTTCCTGTAAAGAGTGGGGGTTTGACCAGCTGTAGCTGCCAGTAGAGAAGTAGAGAGTTCAGATTGTTGTGTTCCCCTGTGGTTCTTCTCCACAGATTATTTGACAAGTGTTTTGACCTCAGTAAAACAGAGAGGAAAATACCTGTTAGCCCCAGGAGAGGCAAGCTTTGCTTTGGTGCCTGCATCAAACATTTTGCTGCCCTCAGAAGAGGGCGTCTGTAAGTGCAAAGTATTTTTTTACTGGCTCGGGTTGGGGTGAGAACAAATGTAAGCCAATTATCATCAAAGCAAAATTCTGACCAGCTTTGAAAGGGCTTGAACTTCCAGACTGAAAGGTTTTGGCTAAATATCTGGTAGCCTGATCTAGATGCTAACAAGCAGTTCAAGTGGAAAGGGACAAGAGAAGCCCCAATGTGCAATGGATGCAATTTGTTTTCTGTAAAAGAACAGGCTGATATAATGAGGTGTTCCCTATCCCTGGTGTCTTTGCTGATGGGGAAATACAGAATATTCATATTCTATTCCTCTGAACTAATATCTCTGCAAAGTCAGACTAAAACTTGCTAAGCTAATACCAGGCAGAGTTTTTTTTTACCTCCTTTTACAGGAGTTGAGGATCTTCTCACCACACAGCTAGGGCTGAGAAGATGGAAGAGATAACTGGCATCTTTCTGTAAACAGGTGGTGCATAGTGCTGTTCTTGCCTATGAAAACTTAATACTGAATTAACTCCTTTTTCTTTCACAGTTGGAACAATCCCAGAGCAGCCCAGCCAGACTGTTACCCCGTCTTCTCTTGGAGCAGAGCAATGAAGCCGTGTTCCTGCTGTTCCTGCTGCCAGTGCGTTGGTCCTTGCCTTCCTTTGTTATTCCTATGGATAAAGCCAGAACTGTAGTCTCAGGGCATTCTAGGCTGGGTTGGTTGTTTCAGCAGCTTCTCTGGATGTTTGGCCAACCAGGATCTCTGTGTGCTGGTGAGAGTTGGTCCATTCCCATCCCATCAGCCAGCATCTTCCAGTGCTGACAGACCCTGTGTTGCAAAAACTGAAATTTGGGCCTTGGAAGCCAATGGACTGAGTGAAGGAAAAACAACTCAAAACCTCCAACACTCCCTTTGCCAGGAGTCCTGCTTGATGTGTAGTTCCCTTGCTGCTGAGCTCTTACAGTCAGGGTCTCTGTCTCTGAATGAAAGAAAGAAGCTGTGCTTTTATTTCCCTGTTGTTCATATCTCATCCTCCCACAGACTCAAAACATGACCAGGCCTGACAGTGCTGTGGCTCTGCCCAGTACCATGCTTAGCCATAGAAGGTTTTGATCTGCAGCTGTTTGAGCTGTGGATCCTGGTCTCAGGCTGTCTCTCAGTGTTAGAGCCAGGCAGTGATGTGGTTTGTCACTCTGTGCCCTCCAGGTTCCTTGGCTCCTGAACAGTCTCCTCGAGGGATGGGCTCCCGGCTCCACAGTGCTCCCAACCTGTCGGATTTGCATTCCTGCAGGCAGAAGATAACCAAGCAGCACTCTGATCCTCTTGTTGCTCACTTTGGTCATAGCCCAGTCAGCCAGCCTCTGCAGATTCATGGCTTGCAGCACTGCCGGCAGCTCCGATCCTCACCGAAGCTCTCCGAGTTCATGCAGAGAAGCCCTTTGCCAACAATAATGGGCTCCCCTACAAAGGTGTGCCCAGGAGTCTGCTTTTGGGCCTCTCACAGCTTGATCTTCTGGGTGATATGGGGATGAGCTGCTGCAGGAGCAGATAACTCTGACCTGGATTTATCAGCACTTGCTCCTATCCTGTGAGGGCTGTGCAGTGATCTGTGTGAAATGGGCTGGTGCCCTACTTACCGTGGGCAGCTCTGCCCTGGCAGCAGCCCTCAGCAGCTGAGCAGAGCCTGGCTTGGGAGCAGGCAGGGGAAGGAGCTGCCCCAATGGCTGGAGTCTGGCCCCTGGGGACACAGTGACCCGCCTACGACACCAGTGTGTGTCCAGCAGGAATCCCCAGCAGAGGCAGCAGCCTGTGACAGCCCTGTGCCTCATGGGGAGTGGGCACTGTGACAGCATTTCCTCTGCTTACAGAATTCTCAGCAGTTCATTGTCCTTTTGTTTTAGACTTTCTAGGATTAGGGACAAATAACTGTTCGGGGTGGGATTTCTACCATTATTTCAGGCAGGTTGTTAAACAGTTTAATTTTGATAAACAAATGGGGACCAAGAGGAACCTTCCTCCTTCATTTTAAATACAGATCTCTGTTCTTTCTGTTCTTCTTAGGCTGTGTCCCCATTTGAGTTTCCCAAAACCCCAAGTTCCCAGAATCTCCTCACCCTGTTGGCCCATCAGGGGGTCATGATGACTCCTACACGGAACAAGACCTTGCCAGATCTGAAGGAGATGGGTCATTTCCACTGCCAGCAAACTGGGTTGGGATTGAGGCCTGTGGAAGAGATCAAGGGCAGGTGAGCTGCAGTCTGCTTCATACGGTGGTGCTTCACTCCTCAATACAGGACAGATGGGGCAAATTTCAGACCCCAGCTGATGCTGAAGTTGCAGTGAGGCATCTGTAAACATTGTGTAGTTATCTGCTAGCATCTTTGGATTGCAAACTGGTATGGAGCAGACTTTAAAATTCTACTTCTAAAGGGACAGGCCATGGTCTGTGTTTTTTAAAATGAGAGCTTATCTGCATCTTCACACTGTGTTTAGTGTGCAGAGTTTCATCAAGTGGAGATGCAGGACTTTGTTACCAGACAAGCAATTGCTCAGATTGCTTGCTCTCTGTGGGGCCTGTCATGAGGAGAAGCTGTTCTGGGTGTTCCTCCTCCATCAAACAGTGGCACAGGTCTTCAGAAGAGAGATCTGTTGGAAAGCCACAAAGCCACGTGCTGGCTGTCATGAGCACTGCAGGACAGAAAGTCACTCAGGTGCTGCTGTTAAGTTTTTCTTACGTGCCTCTCTGCACACTGCAGCTTTCCCCAGTGTTATTGGAAAAGTCCTCTGATATTAATTTCCATTCCTTTCAACAAAAACAAATTGTGTTGTATTAATGTAGTGAGGACTTGCTTCACTGCTGTTAGTCATGATAGTTTTGTGCTTTCTACAAGTAGCAGGAGGTGCTTCAGATACTCTGTTGAAAGAGTGGTTTTTTCAGCTCCAGACTGTTTACTCTGTGTAGTGTTAAGTGGCTGTGGACCAGGAATAGTACAAAGAAGTGAAGTTAGCTGACACCTTGCACCTGTTGACTTTCAGCATCACGTTGTATGAACTCTTTTTAGATCTCTGAGCACGGGCAGGCTCACTGACCTGCTTCTGAAGGCAGCCTTTGGGGCACAGATCTCGGAAGCTGGCAGCAGCGACAGCCTGAACAATGAGAAGCCAATGGAAATTGCAGGTAAGTGGGGAGGCCAGGCAGATCTGGCAGGATGTCCTGGGTTGGGGTTTGCCTACACCCCTCCTGCAAATGGGAGGCTGCTTTGCTCTGGTGGCTCTTGGCACAGGAAGCGAGTGCCGTGTGTGAGGAGTGCAGTGGTGTTTGCTTTCCCCTGCTCTGTGGGCTGTGTGTGCTGTGGAACTGCTGGATAGTGCTGTGATTTTTGTAGGCAGGGCTTCCTCTTCTGGCCCCTTCTGAGTGTGATACCCCGTGGAAGTGGTGGCTTGTTGCCAGGCAGCTTGCGTGTGAATGGCTCTGCAGGGGTGGGTGTTCTGGGCCTGCAGGCCAGGCAGCGAGGAGGGAGAGCAGCTGCAGCAGTGGCTGGCGCTGCCCAGGCTCTGTCCTGTGGCCCGTGGTGCTGGGGATGCCTCAGGGGCCTGTGCTGGTACTCAGTGTGTCCCAGGAGAGGCTGCAGGAGCACACCTGCCAGGCGAGGCACCTGTGCTCTGAGTGACCTTCCTGTAACTCCGGTCTGCACCTTTCAACTGTCTCCCCAGCTCCCTCAGGTGCTTACGGAGGGACCCTGCACTCTGGTGCCCGGGCTGGGGGCTCTGCCAGCCCATCCCCAGTGATTTTTACTGTCGGATCCCCTCCCAGTGGAACAACCCCCCCACAGACCACGAGGACCAGGATGTTTTCAGGTAAAGGGCCGATACCTACCTGCCTGTTCCAGTGGGAATGCCTGGGGGCAGAGAGATGTGTTGCATTCCTTGCTGCAGGACACTGGTGATGGCAGAAGGCTGCTCAGAGCAATCTGTAGAGCTCAGCTGGTCTCAGCACCTTTGAGGTTCTAGTGCTGGCGCCTGCCAACCCCAGATGTTGCTGCTAACTGTTGGCACTGGCATTAGTGCTAGAGAGTGGTTTTCCAGTATTGTAAGAGACAGGCAAACTTTTACTTTATTGCTGTCTGCTTCAGGAATAGTGCTGCAGCTGTTCACAGAACCACTGTTTCTGAGAGGGCAACAAATGTAAAGATTGTGTTGTGTTCTGATTGTTCTCGCCATGGTTTTGGATGAGATATAAAAGATGAGCATGACTATCTGTGCCCAACAATTTCAGTGCACAGGGTCTGTTGGGAAAGGGCCAGGAGGGCTCTGTGTGCAAAACTATTAGAGGTTTTACTTATGCTCTGAGCTGCTTAGGTAGGAGATGGGGAAATGCACTCCTGCTTGACAGATACTCCTTGTAAAACACCAGTGCTCTGGCCCTGTCAGCCAGCAATTGAGGCTGTAGTAATTGGCCCTTTTGGGATAGAATGTCTGGGAGTTGGAGTCTGTGTTCAGTTTAAGAAAATATTCGGACACATTTTGATTTGCATATTTCGCTTGTTTGTTTTTTTGTCTTGGCTGTTCCTCATCTGAATATATTTGACTCTGTTGTTCTCAATTACTGCAGGGAAAGTTTGGATGTGGCCATGAATAAGCTGCTTGACTGGGATAGGGGCACATGTGGGCTTGGTTCCTGTGTATAACTTGCATTTCCATCCTAACTAAAACCACTCATGTCTTTGCCTGGCAGATTGGAACCACAATTCTTTCTTTGTCTCATTTATTTGGAGAGTGAGTTTTAATACTCTTAAATAAAACTGTATGAGGGGACTGTAGCACAGTGGGGTTACTGTCCTGGCTACAGCCTCCAGATACTACTGCAATGTGATGGATAGAGGATTCAGACTTCCTGTGTTGCTTTTCAGGGATAGTAGCAATCTGGAAGCAGATCCAAGCACCAGATTTTAGCAGGTTGGTACTCAGGTGCTGAAGGGTCTGCCCAACAGTCAGGATGTCAGATGGGAGGCCTGGGATAGGCTGTTGAAAGTGAACCTGCAGCACACACACAGTGTTAGGTCAGGGTGACCAAAGCAGTGCTGCAGGACAGGCTTTGTTTATTAGGCCTGTGCAGGAACTCCTCATGTTATAGTTAATGCACAAAGTTAATGGTGAAAAGGGGAGATTTGCAAGCTGAAACTTTTCACCCCAAGTGCTTGGCAAGCCATGAGTAAGGACAGTACTAAAGGCAGGACCTTTCTGTGAGTCATCCCAACAATTTCTGCAAACAGCCTCGTGGGATTACAGGGCACCCAGAATGTGATGATGTAGGTCCTCTCCTCTCCTGTCTCAGAGACAACTGGCAATGCTCTGCCTGCCTTTGATGATCCACTTAGCTTTGAAGCATTGCTGCCAACATGGAGAGAGCTTTTGGGAGGAAAAGAGGCTGTGCCTCTCTGCAGATCAGTTGTGCATTATTATATTGCTGAACCTTTTGAGGGCAGGGTAGGGCAGTAAATTAAACTTGTGGTTAGAAGAGAAACATCTTCCTCCAAAGGACCAGTGAGAGTGGAGAATACCACCTGGGTAGAATTAGCAGAGTGTTGGAGCTGGTATTGGCATCCCCCATCAGACAGAATGTTTCCCTCTGTGGCAGTGTGTCACAGGTAGGAAAGCCTCTGGAAGTGGTGAATGTATTGAGAATACTCTGAGACAAAATTTTCTTTGTGCTCCTAGAGTGAATTCAGTGGTCAAGAAGGGGAAAAGCTGATGGGGAGGGAATTGTCTGATGGACACCATACCTACAGGGTCTCCAGAACCCTGGGGTTAGGGTCTTGACTCAGCTGGTCACTCATTCTCTGCCCAGCCTCTTATTTATAAAGAGGGGAAAGCAAAAGTGCAGAGCATTTAATGGAAAACTCTCCTGGCTTGCCTACAGGATGTTCTAGAGCTATCACTTAAGAGGGTGCTCATTCAGTGACAGTAATAGCAAAAAGGAAGGGAGCCAGGGTTCCAACTGTGCTGCTCCATGGTGGGGAGGCTGGCTATGATAGTGCATGATAAAGATCAGCCCAAGATATTGTGGCAGGATTCAGAAAGGGTTTAGCCAAAAAAAGGGAAAAGAATTTCTTCTGAATTGTCTCTGTAAATGATTGTCCTTCTGGAAGGTGCATTAAATCTGCCTGAGCTTGTAAGCTGGTCTGCCTGAGTCACTAAGGAGCTTATGGTGGGGACTGGTTGTTCTGCATCCAGGGTCCTTGCATCTTTCTCCAAAGTACCTCTTGCTGTCTCCTGTCAGATCCAGGATCCCAAATCCTACAGAATTCTCTCTCCTGCATGAGGACTGTCTACCTGGCCTGCTGTCAATACCTCCAGTTAATTCCTTTGTTTGTTTTTCTTCACAGTGGGGTCTTCCAGCTCTCTCAGTTCTGGAGGCTCCTTCAGTGGGAGGCACTTGGCAGTGGGAGCTGCAGGGGAGGCTCTGGAGGGCCCCTCGAGTCTCCGGTACACTTTTGCTGATCCCATCACTGCCAACCTGGAAGGTGCTGTTACATTTGAGGCACCAGAGCTGCCTGAAGAGACCCTCATGGAGGTGGGTATATCCCAGGGGCAAAGGACAGGGGAATAAAAATAAAGCAAATCCAGAGAACTCCATGCTTTGCTTCCGAAGGTGGAGCAGACAAGGCAGCAAGTTCCAAGAGAGCAAGGCCAGGGAAGTGTTCAGAAAGCCTGGGGCATATTTAGCACGAAGCCGTTTAGCCCGTGTAACAGCCCGTGACTGGGGTTAAAATTCTCCATTTCCAAAGTTGAAATTGCAGGTTGGAAGATCAGTTATCCAATGCATTCTGTATTGAGGGCCTCTGAAGCAAACCTGCCTGCTTTAGGCCTCTCCTTTTTCAAAAGGCTCAGCATTAGCACTGGCTGAGCTGAGAACGTGAGTAGCTCAGTGTGTCAGGTGCCTGCCTGGTGCACTTGGGGAGTCAGCAGTGACATGGTCTCTGCTGAAAGGATCTGAAAACAAACTAAACCTGACACTTCTGTTCCTGCTGGGGGCAGGGAGGACACCGTGTTCTGTACCAGAAGAGCTGAACCAGATTGTGGAGCTGAAAGGATGCCAGGCTCCCCTTTTCTGCAGGCTGGAGCACAGCAAATGCTGTTATAGCTGAGATATATTTGAAATGTAGGTCAGGCTGCCCATTTGCAGTGGAGGTGGGAGGCAGATTCAGTCACACTTTTGGCTCTGTTTGTGATACCACCTTGGACTGTCTGGGACTGGAGAATGCTCTTTGTGTCTGACACTTGTTGGTAGTGCTGAAAACCCCAAGATACCAAGAGAGATATGCACACATTGTTTTAAGGATGTGGGTTTGCTCTTCTACTTCAGATTTTGTTGAGCTCATTTTTTCTGTCAGTTCTGCATTGGATTGCATTTGTTGGCTTCATTACCTGTAAAGCCACAGGACAAAGGCTCCCAGCAATGATGTGATCACAATAGCAGTCAGTTTAACTGAGCATCCTACCTGTGTGAGGTGACAGAAGTTTGGGGCTCTGCCAGCTGCCACCACTTCAGATGCTGGTCAGAAGAGAGGTGTCCTAAGGAAGTATCAGTTGATCTTGGAATAGCACTCAGCTTCTCTGGCTGTAATGAGTCATTTGGCTTCAGTTGTTGTTTCTGCTAAGCACAGTAATCCTTTTGCATGTCACAAAACCTTTACAGCAGATTTCAAGACCCTTTTGTGCTCTGTGGAGTTGGCCAGAATGCAAACCTGGCAGGTTTTCTGATTTCTGCTCATCTTTCAGGGCACTGAAGTCTTACTGTTTAAGTGCCCTTGTTTATCTTGAGCAGTGTTGTTGCCTTTGGATGGGTGATTCTTCTGTCTTTTGTGAAAGTTTCTTTAGGTGCAGACAAGGCATACTGGAGACTGGGGTTTAGTTTCTTTTGCTCTAAAAACACGATACAGAGATGGCTACAGAAGACTTGTGATTGCAAATGAGGCCATAAATGCCAGCACAGTTAACAGAAGCTGACTGTAGGCAGAGGAAGGACAGCCTTTGGGTTAGAGATAAGAGGCTGAGACCTGCAAGACCTCAGCAGTTTCCTGCTCTGCCACAAACTTCTTGTATGACTTGGTAATTACTTAATCTCCAAGTTCCTCCTCTGCTTTTAAAGAAAATTGAGGAAGGTGGAGATAACACTTCCTCACTGTACTGGACTGTCCAGGTAGCAAGGTAGTGGGAGGGAGAGATTCATGTTCCAGATAGTTAAAGCTGCCTGAGCAGCCAAGTGTCTGAGCCTGTAAAGGAAAAAAGGAAGCTCTCAGATCTTGATCATTGGGGTTTTCTGGTAAATTCATGCAGGAAATATCCTTACCACCTTTGAGAGAACTGAGCCAGTGGA
This sequence comes from Illadopsis cleaveri, assembly GCA_013399915.1. Lineage (NCBI taxonomy): Eukaryota > Metazoa > Chordata > Aves > Passeriformes > Timaliidae > Illadopsis > Illadopsis cleaveri. The sequence goes on along the minus strand of VXBB01003786.1, from coordinate 205,806 downwards.
TCTTTGAAGACCAGGTTACCCACTTCTCAACAGAGAGTACAAACAATGAAGTTTGGCATCAGACCCAGGCAGCAATTCACTTTGCAGACCCACAGGCATTCAGTTTTCCCACAAATACTAACTTCCCAGAACTGGTTGCAGTGACTTAAGCAATGCAGCTTCCCAGAAATGGGATAATCCCCTTTGATCTGTAATAGCAGAGGAAAAACTACTTTGAAATGACCACAGCACTTGGTGTGAGCACTTCCCTCACCAGCTGGGCAGGAGTTGCAGATAAAAGGTTGTTCTTGCTGGCTCCTGAAAGAACCTCACCCACAGCTCACTGCACTGAACTGGGAGGGGATGAAGGCTGGGATGTAGGGTGGGAGACACTTTGTTGGCAGTTTTTTGTGGTGTAGGAGGTTTTCACTCTCATGAAATCCACATTGGCATTGCTGTAGTGGGAATAAGAGCTGGGCCTATGGTGCAGATGGTCTCTCCCCGTTCCTGGCTGACTTGTGAAAGAATCCCACAGAGCTGGGATGCTCCTTGGGAAGGGGGCTGGTAATGTTAGAGTAACTCTCACCAGCTTCTCCAGGGAGCTGTCTAGAAAGTTCTGGCCTGGGGCTGTTTTTTGCTGTTGTTACTGTGGAAGAGGAACCATTGCAGGCTCCAGGCTGAGTTTGGCCTAAAGCAGAGGTGTAAGGGTGTCTGGGGGTGAGGTGTTGTTTCTGTGAGCTGGAGTGGGTTGCTAGCACAGCTCAGGTGAGAGCAGCTTTCCCTGTAACCCTCCCTTGGCATCCCTTCAACAGCAGGAGCACACGGACATCCTGCGCAGCCTGCGCTTCACGCTGGCCTTCGTGCACTACGTGATGGAGATCGCTGCTCTCAAGGGCAGCTCCAGTGACATGAGCAGCTCGGTGACATCTGAGTACCAGCTCCAGGAGAGCGTGGTGGCCGACCAGATCAGCCTCCTGAGCCGGGAGTGGAGGTAAGGACAGGCAGAGCTGCCCAGCTCCCAGGGCTTCTCCCTCCCACCCCACACATCCTCATGTACCCACAGTCCTTGGGGACACGGAGCTGCTGTCACACTGAGCTGTCTGCTTTCTTTGCAGCTATGCAGAGCAGCTCGTGCTGTACCTGAAGGTGGCAGAACTTCTGTCCTCGGGGCTGCAGATGGCCATAGAGCAGATCAAAGCTGGCAAGCTGTGCCTCTCCTCCACTGTCAAGCAAGGTAAGGGGCTGCTGCTCTCATGGGTGAAAGGGCTCACCTAGAACGGAACTATTACCCTGTAAACAGAGGGGATGGAGGGGATGGAGTGAGTGTGAACCCCACCAGGGTGGGGGGGGCTCATTTGTGATTGTCCCTTTGTGCAGCCGTGTCTTTATTCACACTGAACGTTCTTCTCTTCACATTGACCTTATGGCTCAGAGCTATTGTCATGCTCCTGGGAGACTCTTCAGCACTAATTGTAAGGGGAGGATGTATCTTACCTGATTCCTTGTGTATCTGTCTTAGGTGCTATTTAGGCTGGATATTAGGAAGAAGTTTTTCACTGAGAGAGTGGTAAAGTACTGGAATGGTTTGCCCAGGGAGGTGGTGGAGTCACCATCCCTGGATGTGTTTAAAAAAAGACTGGATGAGGCACTTGGGGCCGTAATCTAGTTGAGGTGTTGGAGCATGGGTTGGACTCGATGATCTTGAAGGTCTCTTCCAACCTAAAAATTCTGTGATTCTGTGATTGTGTACTTGATGTAAGCCCACCTTAATTACACAGTGCATGTCCTAGGAAGTGCTTACTCAGCAAATAGAGACTTGTCCTGGCACTGATGATTTTTCAAGCAAAACAAAAACACAGGAAGTGAAGTACTGATAATGTCAGAGTCACTTCTTTGCTGGTGTTACAGCTTTACATTTGCATCTGACTGGCTGTGGTGAGAGCTGGCTGTGAGTCAGTGATTAGAAAAAATAATTTCAAAACTCCCATTGTAATATTACTGAGGGAGCTTCTTGAGGCATTTGAAATACTTGACCCACCACCCACCTACCCCAAGAGCTTTGTCTTTGCAAGTATTTGTGCTGCCTTGGGATGAGGTGTAAAAAAATGGAAGTTAAATATGATGAGCACACATATGTTGTAGCAGGCAGTGTGGAGCAAAATACACCAGATTTAGCTACACATCTTCCACAAGTTCAAGGCTAACAGGAAAGTTGTCATAACCCAAATAAATCACTTCTTTTCAGAGCAGATTGCAGCTTCTAGATTTGTAGTGTCGTTTGTCCTTCAGTGTGTGGGAATTGGGCAAGGGTGGCTTGTCTTGTTTCATGCAGTGTGGGGATTTTCAAATGTGTGTGTAGGAGTTAGCACTCAGCAGATGTTGGTGGGAGTTTGTGTTCAGTATTCTGTGTAGATCATGCCATGTAGCTAGGGAGACTCAGCCTGTGGCATCCCTTGCAGTTGTGGATTGTTATTTAATCGCTCAGAGGCAGATTTAATTCCTGATTCCTTATTCCAAAACCTTCCTGCACGAGCTGCTGTGGTTCAGGAGAGGAGGTGGCCCTTCACAAAACCACAAGGAGGTGGCCTTGCTGTCTTCTCTTAGTGGGACAGCAGAGTCCCAGGAGAGACTCCCTTGCTTAGTCAGGGCTGCTGATCCACGCTCCAAGAGCTCCCATGTGTGAGCCACGCTCCCCTTCACAGCACATCATCACCCATCAAGGAGCAGAAGCTCTGTATCTGCTGCTGGTGTGTGAGACATCCTGTACAGAGCAAACTGCTCCTGCCTTGTGACTGCTGAGGGAGACAAAAATAGACCCGGCCTCAGGTGAACCAGACATGTGTAGGAGTTGCCATGTACAAGCTTATAACTGGTGAAGGTGACAGAGGAAAAGGAAAAGACCTTCTTGGTGTAGGGTTTTCCTGCCAGTCTCTTGGCTTTAACAGAGCCCTGTTGTCTCCAGGTTAATCCTTTGGGGTCCTGCACGTGGAGATATGAGGCACAGGGAGAACTGTGAGTAGTGCCTAAAGCATTTCTTTCTTTTACTGTAGTTGTGAAGAAGCTAAATGAGCTTTACAAATCCAGTGTATCTTCCTGCCACTGCCTCAACATGAGACTGCAGAGGTTCTTCTTGGACAAACAGAAGCTGATGGATCGGATCAACAGCATCACTGCAGAGAAGCTCATCTTCAGCTACGCTGTGCAAATGGTAAAAACCTCACTGTGCCTGGGACTGGGGTTAGCACACAGCCACAGTGCTGGGCATTCGTGCTTCCTGCTGGTGGCCTTAGCAGATGGTTCCCCTCATGATGCTCCCCTCTGGAGGCTGGGCAAGGGGGGTGTCCACACAGCTGAGGGACTGTGCTGGGAAAGCTGGGTCTGCTCTGGGAGTAAGCTCTTGGCACTGGGTTGTTGCCCTCAGGTGCAGTCTGCAGCACTGGATGAGATGTTCCACCACAGAGAGGACTGTGCACAGAGGTACCACAAGGCTCTGCTGCTAATGGAGGGGCTCCTGAACATCATCACTGAACAGGGAGACATAGAAAACATCAGTAAATGTGAGTATTAGGTGACTTTTTGTTTTTTCCCCAGCTAGAACCTGTGGGCTTTTTAGCTGCATGGATCAGAAATTTCAATTGCCAGCACCATTTTTTTTCCTTTGGCTGCATCTTGGTGGACATAGCAGAGATCTCTTGGCTTGTTACAGCTCCTCACAGCCTGGCCTCCTGCTTTTCCAACAGAAAAACTGTTAGAAATGCAGGTCCCTGTTCTGAGCCACATTTTGAGAGCTTCCCATGCAGAGCAATAGCCAGCACTTAGTTGGAGCTTCCCATGTGTAAAAGAAATCGCTGCAGGAAGTGGTTTGGCAGCAGCAGGGGCCTGGCCTTGGGTTCCAGCCAGAACCATCCCTTTGCACAGAGCACTTGGGAGTGTGAACCTGCAGTGGCTGCAGGGCAGAGACGGCTGGTCAGCACAGCAAGGGCTCCTTCCAGCACATCTCTAACCAGGACTGCTCACCTGCCTGCTTCCCCAGCCCTAAGCCTGGCTGGGAAGGCAACAGACACAAACTCCTCTCACCAGAAAGTGCTTGCTGTAGCAGTGAGAGCTGAGCTCTGACCTGCGTGCTGTCCTTGGGCCTCCTCTCCCAGGGAGTCTGCTGCTCTGAGCTGTCCCCTCTCCAGTGCTCTCCCCGTCCCCTGAGGGGTGTCACTCTCCATCTGGAGGGGAAAGGACTGACTCACTGCTCTGAGCACACTTTCCCTGCCCTTATGGCTGGGCTTTAATCACCTCTGTCACCTCTTGCTGTGGGTGGTGGGAAGAGGGGATGAGGAATAACCATCATCTCTAGGAGCAGCTTGGCTTGGCCTGGGCTCTGCTCCACCACAGCCATCCCAGCCCACCTGCAGCAGTCCCAGCAGTGTCCCTGTGGCCACTGCTGGCAGACCATGTGCCAGTCCCCTCTGCTGGCCACCCACTGCCTGCCTTGGGCCAGCATCCAGAGCACTGGACAGCTCTAGGTGTCCATGGAGGCAGAGCCCTTGGATAGGTAATGAGAGGAGAGATCTCTGGCTCCCAGGCAATCAGTCAGCTAATTATCACCAACTTTCACAGCTGACAGGAGGCTCACTGAAGGAGAACAAAGGGAAATGGGCAGGTGGTGTGTGGTACTGGAGGGCTAAGTGAATAGGGAATACTAAGTAGTTTCTGTTGTGCTGTTTCTTACCAAGCCTAGATCCCATCTTTTGATCCAGAGGTACAGTTAATGTGTGCAACAGATTTCTTTTCCCGGTTGTTATCCTGGTATTGCAAGTTCCAGCTTCCTGATTGAGCTGTTCCCTGATAGGCAGTAGTGGCTGTGTGTTTCATTTTAGATCTCAGGTCTATGATTACACATTTCTGAAAAGTAAAATGATGAACCTAGAAATACAGCAAGTGTTCCTGTGAGAGGCATGAATTCCACCAGACATTTAGCTTTTGAAAGATTCTTTCCTTCAGGTGATGAGAGCCTGGTGCTGACGATGCTGGATGGGCTCTCCCAGTGTAAGCCATGGCAAATGGCACTGGAGACCCTGAATCATTTTGCCTGCTGGCAAAAGCTGCCCCAGTAACTGGAAGTGAATAAATTCTTCCGGGAGGATGGTGATCCTTTGTAAAATCTTGATACCCCTGTCTGCTACCCCCAGAACTGCTGCCTCTGAGCTTTCACTGTCAGATCTCTGACTCTGCAGCCCTCTGACCTGTCCCTTCCCAGCAGGATGTTCCTGGTCAGGTCTTCGCTGGCCTCATCAGTACCTGGTAATGATTCTCAAAGTTCTGCTTAGATTTGTTCAAATTCTACTGTCTGTTTTCCCTTTCTTCTTCAGTCTCCAGTGGTGGTCTTTCCATTGGCAGGAAAATGAGAAGCTGATTGCTTGTGCTGGTTTTTTTTCCCCAGGTAAGCTGTGCATCGAGCGCAGGCTGTCAGCTCTGCTGTCGGGGTTCTGTGCCTGACCTCAGTGCTGTTGTCCTTCACACACCTCGCCCCAGCTGATTGCTTCACTCCCAACAGCCTATGCTGTGGTGGGAAACCATTCTGGCAGTAGGACACCTGGAGGATGGACTGCTCACTGTTCTGTTTCTGGACGTTTTGGGAAGTTGTTCCACAGACTCAGATTCCTTTGTGGGGACGTGTGACTGCAGCAAGCACAAATACTTCCCTGCCCAAAGGCCTGGGTGAAGACATAGCTGATGTGGAAAGGTCTCCCTCGTTGTCAGAGGGGGTGAAGGATAGAAGTCTGCTTCTTCCCAGCACTTTGAAGGATAAGATTGCTGCCTATCCCTCTTGCTTCAGAACAGGGTATTCCAGTGCTGTGTCCATTGCAGGCAATGGATGTGCTGAAACTGCTGGCTTCAGTTGATGTCCGAGTGTGTCATTCAGACATAAAGGCCAGTCTGTGTGCTTTCCCCTTCCCAGCTGAGAGCCAGGCATCTTCAAGCTCCCTGGCAACTGGAGGCTCCCCTCCACTCTCTCCTTTGTCCTTTCTCCTTGTGTTTATGCCTTGGAGTGCTTGGAGAGGAGGGAGTTGGCGTTGTGAAGTAGCTCCCACCTCTACAGACTCGCTGAGTGAGGCGGAGGACGTGTGGCTGCTGGGAAGCTTGGAAATCTCATGGCTGCTGTGTGGGCTCCCCGTCTGCCTGCCTGGATGGGCAAACAATGCAGGGAAAGGGGCTGTGCAGGAAACAGGAGGGCAGCAGAAAGCGTCACACTCCTGTGTTCGTAAGAAGCCAAAATGAATCCGTTCCTCCCTTGGTCCCCCGGCTCAGTGGGATCAATGTGAAAGACTCGTGGCTGTTGAGCTCGGCCTGTCAGCACGTACCTACCTGGAGGAAGCACTGCGCTGTCCTGCTTTCAGCTGTTGGCTCAATAACCCCTTCCCTGGAGCCCCCCAAACTGAAAACACTAGCTTTGTGAATCAAAGGAGCACTTTACACACTATGGGAACTTTGAGAAGTTGACTTTGCATCACACAACAACCCAGGAACGTCACGACTGTTAGGAATGCTGTTCTTTTTATTCCTTTCCTTGCTTCCTGGTTGTTTTATTGCACTACGTGTGTGCGTTTATTAATATGTATTCCTGAGAGTGAATATGTATTGATATTGATATGGTTTGTGTGTAACTGTACGTATTTAACTGTACTGTATCTCGTGAGTGTGAGGCAAAGAGCACTGCAGAGTCTGTGCTGTTCCTCCTCCACACCAGGCAAAGCTCACTTGCAGTCTGGCAGTACCAAGATTTGTTTTTTTATTTAAATGTTCTTTTAAGGACAGTCATTACAAAGCTCCGTGCTTTTTAAGAGCTGAAGAACAGGCGTTAGGATCCCACGCACTTGGAAACGCATTTTTAAAGAAGTGTTATTTGCTGCTTTGTTTTTGTTTGTTGGGTTTGTTTCGTTTTTGGTTTTTTGGTTTTTTTTTATAAAGAAATCCCATAGCGTTCAGTTTTATGTTCAGCATTTCTTTCAAGGAGACTCTGTAGCCAAATGTGGGTGCGAGTGGCTGGAGTTCTGGCTGAGGCTTCGGGTGCTGTGAGCATGTGTGTGAGAGGGGAGCTGCCTGCCCTCGATCTGTCTGTGANTTTGTTTGTTGGGTTTGTTTCGTTTTTGGTTTTTTGGTTTTTTTTTATAAAGAAATCCCATAGCGTTCAGTTTTATGTTCAGCATTTCTTTCAAGGAGACTCTGTAGCCAAATGTGGGTGCGAGTGGCTGGAGTTCTGGCTGAGGCTTCGGGTGCTGTGAGCATGTGTGTGAGAGGGGAGCTGCCTGCCTCCATCTGTCTGTGAGAGCGTGACTGTGACGTCGCAGAGTCGTGGCAGTGTTGTAGTAGCGCTGGGCAGAAAAACATCTTCGAAAGCAACTCGAAACCTCAGGCTTAGTTTTTGGGGATCTAAAAACATTTTGCACACGGTGGTTAAGTCCTCATTGCTTTTTTTTTCCTCTCGAGATTGGCACATTCAGTGTGATACTTCACAAGGGTTTCAGGAGCAACTTCATAGGCTTTGGAGCTGGCACTGCGTTTGGCATCATGGGTGTTTCTGTTCACAGAGCAGAAGTGCCAATAAAGAAGTTTAAAAATATTTCCAATTGCCCCGACCAGGGAAGCTTAAGCGTAGCTTTCACAAATGCTTCAGTATTTGGCTCACAGTCTGCTGCTTCTGTGGCCGTTTGTGCTTGCGCCTGGGAAAAAAAGAGAAAAAAAAAAAAAAAAAGACAGAAACAACCACCCCCCCCAGCCTGTTGTGGACAGAAATGCCGAGGAGACCCAGACTGCTTCACCAAGGTTTTGGCCAGCTGTGCAAAGGGCTGTGCTGCAGCACAGAAAGCCCAAGCCAGGACTGACTCTGCAGTACCAAGCCCTGCAGCCCAGAGCCCCCAGGGGCTCCTGGCCAGGAGAGGCCCAGCCTGGAATCCACTGCACCCCAGTGAGCCGTGTGTGGCAAGCTCAGCACTAACCTTCCAGCTGTACTTCATTACTTGAATGTATCAAAATCGTCCACATTCAATGTACACAAGTATATATTGCTCCAAAAAAAACAAAAACAAAAAAACAACAAAATAAGAATTGTGGTTTACAGACCTACAACTGATATATATGTATGTGTTTGTGTATATACATGCAAGGCTGTATGTGTGTGTGTATATGTGTGTGCATGGGTAGAGATACACACACAAACACAAACGTGTATATATGTTTTTTTTTCTCTCAATACTTGAAACTTAGCCACTGTGCTTGAATTAAAAAAAAAAAGAAAAAAGAAAAAAATGACAAAAAACCGACAAAAAACTGACACAAAATAACCCCAAAAGTAGGGGAGAAAAAAAAAGAAAAAAAAAAAAGAAAAATCTGACCGTTGATTTATTTTTCCATCACTTTGGTGACTTTCTTTTTTATCTAACTGCATGTAGCGTGAAACCAACTTTTTTGGTGAAAAATATTTATTGCTTTGTAGATGATAAGGTATGCAAAAAAAAAAAGGAAAAAAAAAAAGAAAGAAAACACCCCAAAAACCAACCCCCAACCATTGCTGAAGTTGCTGGTGTAGTCCACCTGCTATTGTCATGGCTTTGTTGCTGTTGCAGCATTTGTGTCTGGCGTCTTTAATAGATTTCAAGAAACCTCAGTCTAATTACACGTACCTTCAGGTTTGTGAGAGCGTATGATGATGTTCTTTATAAGGTAATGCTTGATACTTTGTCAACATTTTTTATTTGTGTTTTGTGTGACTTTTTTTTTTTTTGGCTTTAAATTGTACAACACCAATTTAAGACAATAAAATTGATTTGAAATTGTTAGTGGCCTGTTTTCAGTCCTTTATGATTCATGTGGCATCTGAGGCTTTTAGAATGCGTGTTGTTCTGCTGGCCTTGACTTTTGGGCAAAAATGGGCTGTTTTCTGCCCCTTATCACAGCAGGTGAAGCTTGGGGCAGAAGAGCCACCTTGCCTGTATCCACATGAAGCCTGTGAATTTGGGAAAGCAGAAGCCAGTTGCTGGGTGGGAGATGTAGTTCCTGGTTTCTCTGTCCCTATTACCTGTCCTCTCTTCCTGCAGCAGTTAGGAACTGTCACAAGTTGATAGCAGACCCCTCCCCAGCCAGCTGGATGCTTAAATTCCATCCATATTTGTAGGATTACACTGTCAGAATCAGCAAGCTTGTTGCTGAACAAAAAAGGGACTTGAAGTGTGATATCATGATAACATTTGGGTATTTTTAATTAAGATGAAATATTTTCCTGCTGTGTTTGTATGCATTGAAATTTTGATTTTTGATCACAGCAGGCACATGGCTTAAAATTCTCTTGCCCATGTAGCTTTGCAAAAAGTCACTGAACATGGCAAAAGGGACAGTGAGGGTGCTGAGAGTGTTGGTCCTGACTTCAGGTGCAGGACAGGTCCCTGTGCTGTCTGGATTGGAATACTCCAGGAGGAGTAAGCCCTGCATCTGGCATGTGGGAGAGGTGCTGAATTATTAGTCCAGTCCTTCCATTCTTGCAGAAATTTCAGCAACACAGCTGTAAACTTTCAGAAGTCAAATACTGTAATTCCACCAAACATTTCCCAAAACTCCACTTACTGAACTCTGTGTGTTATTGTTGCCCGTGAGCATCACTGGGGAAAGTCCTGCCTGCCAGGCTGTGTGATGCAATATCATCCCACAGTTACTGCACAGTGTTGTGGTTTTTTTAAGAAAAAATCTAATTTCAAAATCATAATTTATCATGAATTGGAATTGTTTTTCTTCTTGCTCTGCCCTGTTCATAACCTCTGTTTCCTGCCCCTGCCTTTCCCACCCCAGGGAATTGCCCTGTGAGAACTGTCCTGCCCAGAAACGCTGGGCTCTTGTTGATGCTGACTCACATGCAGGGACAGTCGATCCTTTCTCCCTGCAGAGCTGCAGCACCATCAGTGCTGGGGACAACTCTGAGAAACTGCACTTCTGTGTGCTGAAAATGTGCTGGGCAAGACCCCATGGCAGCCCTTGGGAAGCTGGTCAGAGCTGAATTATTACAAATGCTGCTGTTTCTTAAAATTTGACAGCTCAGCACACGTGGGTCTTTGTTTTTTGAGAGTTTGGGGATTTTTGTTTTGTTTTTTTTTTAGCATTTTTTCCCTTTTGTAGAAAACCCTTGTGTATGTTTGTTCCCTGCAGCATGGGATAGTAGTTAATAATATATACATGGAGAAGTTTCTGATGCTGAGGGGAAGGGAGGGGGGTTTCTATTGAAGATGCCCATGAAGGATTTCAAAGGTTCAGGTGAAAACACTGTAGCCAAATGAAAGATGGACCCTGTGTATCACATGCCTGTGTAGATAGAGAACTCTTTGCTGAATCCATAGGACTCTTTCACAGGCAGCAGAGCAGAGGGGGAAAGTGCTAGCTGGGAAAACTTCAACAACAGAAACACACAGTCTCTTCTAAAAGCACTGAACCATGGGACCTGAACAGTTCAAAAGCACCAGTGGAAATTGCACAACTTTCTAGATGTTGACTGTGATGTCATGCTGCTGTTGATTCTAGGAGAAAACAAACCAGAGCAATTCTTCCAGGGCATTTGGCTTTGTTCCTGCATTTTATATTTAGTTGTTGGTAAGTACGTCAGCAAAAACACACTCATTCAACTCTGAAAGATCAGAGGTGACAATGACATCAAGGAAGCAGAAACGGGTGGGTGTGTGTTGAACCAAGGCCATGCAAAGATCAATTATTCTCCTTCCAGCTCTTTGAAAGCTTTATTTCCCAAGGAGTTAACTCCTTCCCAGCAGGTTTGAGCTCTCTGAAGTTTAACTTCATGTTGGTTTCTCTGCAGGTGCCCACTGTGTCTGGTCACCTCACACTCCAGGGAGGGGAAGGGTTGTGTGCAGGGAGACCAGACCCTGGCATAGCTCTGCAGGGCAGCACCTAATGCTCCCCAGAGAAATGCTAGCAGTTGGATTTATTTAGATTTATTTCCATAAATGTAGCACTAAGCATGGGTGCCATTCCCTGGGTGAGGAGTGGCACGTAGTGCAGGGATGCAAACTTCCCTGGGACATTTCTTTCTAAAAACAGCTTTTTTAGAGACAATAGAGTCAGAACCACCCCCCCTCCTGGGAGATGAAACCTGGCAAGGGTAGTGAATGCTTTTAGAAAACATAAATAGTGTAAATAGTGTATTTCTAAGAAGGAGCTGAAACATATGTCAAACACAGGTTTCCCCTTACCATGGACAGAGGGTAACCGAGTTCCCAGATGTGCACAATCTTTCTTCATGTTTCCAGCTAATGCCCAACACACAACTGCTGGGGAGGAGCAGAATAAGGTGCTCTTTGTCTCTTGAGTTCAGCATGTCACCAGTTCCCAATATGGATGTAAATGGCTTTTAACTACAACATTTGGTATCTCCTGATCTTCCAGTGCTGTGCAGCAAATCCCTTAAACTCACTGAGCATCAGTTAGCAGTTTTTTCCTTCCCTTTAACAGAAAAGAAATGGAAGGAAACGTCTTTCATAACACAATGTTCCCTTGGAGCCTTTTTTATTGATTCAAAATACATTTTATTTCTCTGTGAATTGAAAGCAAATCCTGTTGAAACAAATACCTCCTTTTCCAAAGCAGGCCTTGGGGAGGAAGATGAGAAAGTTGCTTGGGTGACATTGCCACAGTAGCGGAGGAACAGGCTGCTCAGGGAGGGGACAGTCAGCTGCAGTGGGGGCGTGGGCCCTGCTCTGCCACTCGGAGGGGACAGCCAGCAGTGTCCCCGGGCTGGGAGGAGTGGGAGGAGTGGCAGAGGTGCCTGGCAGGGGACAGCCGTGCGGTCAGGGCTGTGGCTGTTCCCAGGACAGGCAGGGAGGTGGCGGTGAGCGTTGCCAGAGCCCCATCTGCAGGCGACCGCTGCCCGGGCACCCCGCGCAGTTTGGGGTGAGGAGCGGGGCTGATATCGTTACGAGAATTAAATTAACTGCCTCCAAAAAACAAGCCAAACCCCCGTTCTGCAGCCATTCTGCTGCCCGTTCGACAAAGGTCAGTTGTCTTGGTACCTAGATGATGGTTGGTACCCAGAGAGCTCTGACGATGCTGATTTCAGTGCCGAGAGAACTCGAGACCTCCCGAGGGTCTGACTGCCCCAGAACGCACCGGCAGCGGCAACTCTGGCGAGTCACCTCCACTTCTCCTTGCTTCTGGTAGCAAGATAAAATGCAAAAATTATACATAGGTGTTTCAAGATGAAATAGCTAAGTTAAAAAAAGGAAGAGGTAGTGCATGCTGTGGCAGGTTGAGAGCACAGCTTGTGCTGCCAGTTTTGAAGCTTCTTGGCTGCTCTTAGAAGGGGTAAGGAGCTGGGATATCAGTGCTTTTTTCCTCATGGGATATCCATGCAAGTCTTTGTCCTATCCCATCACTGTTTTCCATATTGATTGGCACCTTCTTCCCTCTCTAACATTTACTGAAATGAACCAAACTCAGAAATCAGGGCAGGGAAGGAGAAGGAAGGGATGTGGCGGACAGACAGGTCAATTGCATAAGCTCCACTTCCTAAGGAAATGAGGCAAAAAAAGATTCAGATACCCTGGTTGCAGTGATAGAGAAATTTGTATTCCTGTTTCCCTTGGCAGCAGCACTGCACTGTGACGGGCCATCTTTTATCACTTCTTTAAGCAAAGTGTGGCTGGGATCCTGTGATAAATCTTCCCTTTGCTCCATCCCACTCCTGAAATAACTCAGAAGCGTCAGTTCGAAAAAGGACGTGCTGAATTTCTTCCCCTTATTAGCTGAAATAACAGGCCTGCGATAATCTGGCCTGCTTGGAAGTGTCAACCTTTCCATGTTCCATCTGAATGGATAAATGAAGCTCTCCTACAATAATCTCACAAAGTGCCAGGGAAACCACATCGTCACTGGGTAGCTCCATCTTCCAGACCACTGGAGCTCTGTAAAAAAACCCTGTTCCAGGTGCATTTGGTTTTTTGGGAGGTACATGCTGTGGGCTGCTAAGGGCCCCTGTTGTGCTCAGCTTCCCCGCGAAGTGCATCACTGCAGATAAAACTTACTGCACAAAACATGAGCACAAGGATTGCCTGAGCAAGCTGGCTGGAGGAAAACCTGAGGGGAAAGTGGAGCCAGAGGTGCTCATGGTTGACACTGGCACAAAGAGAAGCTGTGTGGAAAAGGGGACCAATGTGACATCCCTCTGGGAAGGGAACCGTGGGCTTTTACTGCAGACCTGTGTGCCTTGGGAACTATTCCCTCCCCTCGTCCTCGCCTCACTGGGACTGCAGTGCTGTCAGTGCCTGTTTCCCCATGGATAAGGAAAGATGGGCTGCTTTACTTACACAGCCACCATGCACCGCCGGAATGTTAGTTTGCCTTTTCCTCTGCTTTTCCGCGGTTTAACAATATGACAATTTTTAGGTGTGTTGGCACCAGAGAGCTCGTGTTCGAGAGGTGGTGCTGAGCAGGGCAATACCCCCACCCCGGTCACTGCCAGCACTGGAGAAGGGCACGCTCTCCAGGCTGGGAACCCTGGAGCAGAGCTGGCTCTACGCGCCATCCCTTTTTCCCCTCAGAGGGAGATCCGGGAANTAGCACCGGGCCGTGCTCTGCCCCGCTCCGGGGACGGGTCAGGCCGGGTGGGCCCATCGCCACTCGCCCTGCCGGCCCTCCCAGCCGGCCCGCCGGGTGTCCAGGCAGCGCGGGCCCTGCCTGCCTCCTGCAGGGAATGGTGACACGGCCTAGCGGGGAACGGGAGTGCTCGCCCTTCCTTCCTCCGACTTGTTCATGTGTCCTTCTGCGGCCCCAGGGGATGGAGCTGTCGCTTTCTGCCCGAGTTTCGTGCTATTCATGCTCGTCCCCTCTGCGGTTGTTTCCCTTGCAGGTTCTTACAATGGCTGAGGATTTGATAGCAGCGGTTGCCAGCCAGACAAAGAGACTCAACAGCAGCAGTGAGGTGGTTCAAAGGCTGGAAGAAAACGGGCATCAGAACAAAAAGTTGAAGAGCGATGCGGATGAGGAAGATGCAGAGGATCAGAATAAGAAGTTACCCAAAAGGAAGATTGTGCTGTTGATGGCATATTCAGGGAAAGGCTACCATGGCATGCAAGTATGTGGTTAGGCAGCGCAGCATCTCCAGCTTATTTTTTGTTTTGGGGTCTGTTAGGTTTAGTCAGAGAGCCTGGGTGAGGAAACAGTTGAGTATTTGCAGTGTGAAAAACCGGGGGGAACCGTGTATGAATGGGTTCAAATGGTTTGGTAGTAACTTAATTTTAAAAAGTCGGTGGTGCATTTCTGATGATTCCAGGAACAGTGCTGTGTCATAGCACCAGACCTGCCTGTGCAGGGTGATCGGTGACACAGAGCTGGCAGTGAGAGGGTGATCCTGCTCCATCTGCTGCTCCTCTCCACGTACTGCAAGCTCCATATACTTAAAGAATACGTCAAAAGCTCCAGGGGATGACTGACAATCCTGCACACAGACAGGGAAAGGAGTCTTTCATGCTTACACAACAAAGGAGTTTTTTTCACCAGCAGTAAACCTCATGCTTACAGGCACATAAGGTGAACAGAGGTAAAGAACCCAATCTGATTTCTAGATGCAAAATTTGCAGAGGCTGGATTTGGAGCAGCAACTGTTAACTTGCAGGCACTAGGACGGTATTGCAGTTGAAGGAATCATCAAAAACCTCCAAAGTGTTGCACAGTGAAATTGGAAATGAGCCCTTATTTGCCATAACAGTAATAGCTGAATCAGAATGATGTTTTATTAACACTCTCTGGTAAAGTGCAGTTAGGTTTGTTAGAGAATGGCTCTTAAAGCTGCAGAGGGAAGACTTTTAAATAATTTCACAACAATGTTTGATTAACAAAATTTCCATCTTTACTTATCCAGTTATTGCATTTGTTCTATTTCTTATTTTTACTACATATGGCCTCTTAGAGAAACGTGGGATCTTCACAGTTCAAGACAATTGAAGATGACCTAGTCTCTGCCCTTGTTCAGTCAGGATGCATCCCAGAAAACCATGGGGAAGATATGAAGAAGATGTCTTTCCAGAGGTGTGCTCGAACAGATAAGGTAGGTTGGGCAGGGCTGTGCTCTCCTAAACTCTGGGGTTTACACACCTGTGCTGCTGGGATGGTCTGGTAAGCATTATACAGAGGGAGATCCAGCAGCAAGTGCTATTCACTGAATGTTGTTTGAAACTTCTCCTTTTGTTCACTATTAAGTTAAATTACAAGCAAATAAACTTGTTATTCAGCTATTTCAGTTCTGCAAGTGCTGTCGTAGAGCTTCTAAAGTACATAATTATGTGGGGTTTTGTGATTGATGGTTTTTGCAGGGTGTGTCTGCAGCTGGACAGATTGTGTCACTGAAGGTCAGGCTAATAGATGACATCTTAGAAAAGATCAATAATCATCTTCCATCTCACATCAGAATTCTGGGTAAGAACACTGAAATGTGCAGAGAAAATGTTTTCAAGAAAAGCTTTCTCCTGCAGAAGGTCTCTCCCTTACCATTATAATTTTACTTCCAAGGGGTTTTGTTTAAGACTCTTCTATTAGCTTGAGATTGGTTTTGAACAAATCTATTTTTTGTTTGTATTTTGTTTAAAAATATTAAAAATTGAGATCACAGTCAATCTGTAACCTCCTGATTCAAAAACCTAATGTCACTTTTAAATCCAGGCCTGAAGAGAGTCACTGGGGGATTCAACTCCAAGAACAAATGTGATGCCAGAACCTACTCTTACATGCTGCCAACGTTTGCCTTTGCCCACAAGGACCAGGATGTGCAGGAAGAGCTCTATAGGCTGGACAGAGAGACCCTTGAGAGGGTCAATAAACTGCTGGCCTGCTACAAAGGGACACACAACTTCCACAACTTCACGTCACAGAAGGGCCCCAGGGACCCCAGTGCCAAGAGGTACATCATGGAGATGTACTGTGGAGAGCCCTTCTTCAGGGAAAACGTGGAATTCGCAGTGATCCAAGTGAAAGGCCAGAGTTTCATGATGCACCAGATCAGGAAGATGATTGGGCTGGTGATAGCCATTGTGAAAGGTTATGCTGCTGAGTCCGTCATGGAACGCAGCTGGGGGGAGGAGAAGGTGGATGTCCCCAAAGCCCCGGGACTTGGGCTGGTTTTGGAGAAAGTGCACTTTGAAAAATACAACAGGCGTTTTGGGAATGATGGGCTGCATGAGCCGCTGGAATGGACAGAGGAGGAGGAGAAAATTGCTGTTTTCAAAGAGCAGTACATCTATCCTACCATTATCAACACAGAAAGGGAGGAGAAATCCATGGCAAACTGGCTAAACACCCTCCCCATTCATGACTTCAACTCATCTGCTGTTGAGATGCAAACTAACAACAAAGGTTCAAAGGTAATGACTGAAGCCATTATTTTACAAATGGAAGCTGTCAAGTTGAAGCATCTCTTCTTTGTAACATATTTGTTTTCCATGAAATGCCGTGGAAATGACAGTAATCTGGAGTAGGAAATGTGTATAGTCTTTTCTGTCTTTGTGCCCTTGATGATAGTGGAATGAACCGTACAAAGCATTGTTTTTGCAGGGTTTTACAGGGAATAGTTGAGGAGGGAGCAAGGAAAGCTTTAAGCACAAGCAATTTGCATAATCATAAACTAGCAACAGAATTTATGGACACAGTGCCAGCTTTTGGTGTTGTGAGAGTGTTTGGCAGTCTAGGTTTCAGGTTGACAATTTTGCTTTAAATACCTGCTGGCCTTTTGTATTCTCTGATTTTGGGCTAATTCTCATTTTGTTGCCAGATAAGGTTTGGGATCAGGGAAATTTAGGACCAGCTCTTTTAAATTAATCTGCCATGAGCCAAAATAGGCCATCAGAACAACTTCTGAGTAACTGGGATGTTGTGGAATTGGATTTGTGCCAACAGGAACTCCTGTCAGCTGTAAGGTGCAATACAACAGAGGTGTAAAATACATTTTTCCAAAAAGGACATTTCAGTTAAAGGCTGGCAAGTCCTTGAAGGATGAATGATGGACAGGGCTAAAACTTCTGTGTAGTGCAGCTCAGAAGGAAACAATGGCCTTTTCCCACTTAACAGAGTCCTTAAATTCAGCTTTATTTTGTGTAGCAGATGCAGAATCTTGTGTTTAATTACGTTTCTGTCATTTTTTGCTTGAATTCAAGAAGGAGTTTCATCGCATAATGTAGCACTTACACCCTTGTTGAATAGCACAAGCAAGATACCATAAGTTTCTCAGGGTTATTTTTGTACTTGTGGTAATTTTTTTCTGAATTCTGGATATGTGAGAGGGGTGTTTGTGACAGGGGGTCATGGCAAAAGCCACTTCAGTTTGGTTTAATGATACCCAAAGAGACCGTGTGGCAGAGAGTCCTGTACCTGGTGATGTTGGCAGGAGCTGTGCTGCCAGGTTCCCAATCCCGGATGTTTTCCTGGAAGGAGGCAGGTTCTGCTTCCTGCAGAGAGACCCGACCAAGTTTGGTTTTGGCATCAAGTTAGCACAAGCTGTCTGGGAAGGATAAATAAGGCATGGTATGACACACTCTGCTGAGATTTTGCAGGCTGTTTGCACTTCAGAGAGCTGTGCTGTTTGCACTTCAGTGAGCTGTGCTTGCTGGTATGAAGTCAACTGTGTGAGTGTCTTGGAATTTGTTTTGTAGTAGGATATTGAATTGCCAGTGTTAAATATGTGGGATTCAGTGTTTTCAGCAAGTGGTGATGAGGGGAAAAAAAAGGGTAACTACAGAGATACAGCCTATAGATATATACTATGCTAGATTCTCTTTATAAAAACACTTTGATATCAGTCATATCAGTTAAAATACTTGCTTCAAAAAATACATAAACCTCCCAAATTAATTGCACCTTACTGCCTTGCTCCTGAAGGAGTGGCTCCCAGAGAAGAACCCTTGACTTCAGTCTCCTTGTAAGTTTTTAGCATTTGTAGTTTTTCCTTAGTACTGCTTTGTGCAACTGACTTCACTTTTGAACAAGTATTAGTGAGCCCTGCCTTATCTGCAGTACAGGTTGGACATGAATCCTCTGCAGCAGACAAAATTCTGGAAGCTGGCTTTAGACAATGTAACAAGCTTAGCTTTTGAGGGACTTGCATAAAAAAACCATTTAACTTGTCTCACCTGCATTTATTTTAAATATCAGCATTTCATGTTAGTATCCCACTTTTAAGTTTCCTACATACTACAGGTTGCAATTATGGAGTTGTAAATGTAAGGGAAAAGAAATTTCCTCTGCTGCTAATTGTAAGCCAAAGTACATTTTTTATTACAAGAAGCACCTTTACCATCACAGATGTTTACTACAATAGATGGGTCTAACCCATGAAGTTGTGGTCCAGGACTATTTCCTTATACTGTGGAGAAGTTTAAAGTTCAGGTCAGTCTGTGGATGTAAATGCAACACTGACAAACCATTGTGTGTTTTGCTTTGCAGAAGAGCAGCGATCTCGAAGGCAGCGACGGTTGTGGCGATGATTCTGACTGAGCCAGCAAGTGGCTGGACGTGGGACCCTTGCTGCTTGCAGTTCCCTTTGTCTACAAAAAAGTGGCCTTTCTAAGTCAAAGAATCCAGTGAAACAGGAGTTTGTGTGCTTGGAAAATGAGAGCTGGATGCCCAGGAGAAACTGGGTGGGGAAGAGAGTGCAGCAGAAAAAACAGAAGCTTTTTATACCACTGACCAATTCACCTGACTGATATACTTGAAAACAGTGTAGTGGGAAAGCAGCTTTCTTAAAAAAATCTTGAACTGCAGGATATCTTAATTGTTATTTGAATAATGTTTTTATTATGTTTACTTGGAAAATAGTATTTTAAATATGTATAATCTCTACTTAAAGATGGGGCAAGTCATTTTAATATACTCTTTTTTATTATGAAGTTATGACTTCATGAGCTTTTGATTTTCTGGTAATAATTTACCTTTACTTAAACTGAATCTCTAGGCTTTTATTTTTCATGTCATCCATGGTTTTCCTATGGAATAACATGCATGACCCTGAGATTAACTCAGTTAGTTACAGTGTGGTGCTAAAAATGCCAAGTTTGTGCATTCAATCCCTTTATGGGCCCTTCACTTAAGAGTTGGACTTGGTGATCCTTGTGGCTCCCTTCCAACTCAGAATACTCTGTGATTTAGAAGTGGGGGAACTCATTATCATGCTGACTGCTATGAACTCTTTTGGTTTGGAAACAAATTTCTTTGTTTTCTAGAGCTTTGCAGGTCTAAAAGAAATTATTCCTTACTCAGTGAGAAGGCTTCAGTTTGGAATGTGGACTGAACCATGCATTCCAAGATGAGACCTTTTCTGTGGGAGGTGCCATCCTCCCAGCATTGCCCTCGTGCTTGGGCGGGTTTAAGGATATAAATCCACAGCTCCAGGTGTAGTTGGGCCTTTGCTGCCTGAGGTGTAACCCAGAAATCCTCTTGAGCCATCTGCAGGATCCAGAGTTAAATTGACTTCGCATGTGTGAAAGAAATGGTGCTGAATTCCCTGGGCTTTAATCAGGCCTGGGTTTGTGAACTCTGCAATCCCATCAAGCTCCTCAGAACAGGGAATGTGTGCAGTGATATGGGAAGCACATGTCTGAGCACTGCCATCCTCTGGGAATCAGTTTTAATTTTCTGTATTTTCAGGAATTGCATACTCTGGAGTTCATGCTCCTTTTTCTCTTCAGTGGTTTAACTTCTGGTTCTTGTTTCCAACTCTCTGTGGAGATGGTGGCTCCCTTCACACCCTCCTGCCTTACCAGCCTGCAGAACACTATTGAAGGGTTGGAGCAAGACTCCAAGCATTTGGCTATTGGTACAAGTGCTTGATACACTTCCCTTGCTGAGTCTGTGTGGAGACTGGCTTTGTAATATGGGACTCATTAAAATGAGAAGTCAACTCTTTGTTCCCACCTTTAGTGGTTTTTAGCCAAAGCCTTTAATTTTAAATTCCTTCTGGAATTATTCTTTTGGTTTTGCAGGGTTTTTTGGGTTGGTGGGGATTTGGGGGGATTTTTTGGGGGCACAGCTGTTTTTCAGAAAAGGGCTCCCATGCTCATTATATCTGGGTTTTCTTTAGAGGTTTTTTTTTTTTTATCATGAAGGCCTTGCTCGATTTTATGAGAGCAAGTGTGTAGAAGTGCCTGGAGAGAGTTTCTGCCTGGATTTTCATTNGCAGGTCAGGGTGTGCGGAGGTGGCACAGGGGACAGCCGTCGGTGGCGGGAGGTTGATGCCGGTGCGGGGGAACGGGGCACGCAGCGATGTGAGGGGCCAGGGCACCGCGCTCCCGGCGCTGCCGAGCGCTGTGTTAGCGCCTGCTCTGTTGCGAGGCAGCACCGACACGCCGCGCACCGCGC
>VXBB01003786.1:155031-185425 GCA_013399915.1 Illadopsis cleaveri | reverse complement strand
GGGGCAGGTCAGGGTGTGCGGAGGTGGCACAGAGGACAGCCGTCGGTGGCGGGAGGTTGATGCCGGGGCGGGGAACGGGGCACGCAGCGATGTGAGGGGCCAGGGCACCGCGCTCCCGGCGCTGTGTTGGCGCCTGCTCTGTTGCGAGGCAGCACCGACACGCCGCGCACCGCGCTGGAATGTCCTGTACAGCACGGACCGTCCCGCCCCGCTGCTTTATGGAACGGGAGGTCTGGAACTGGCCGGAGTGACACCAGGCAGAAGCACCCTCCTGTCACAGCTTCCGTCATCTCCCGTGCCTGTGACAGCGCCAGCCCCTCGCCGTGGCTGCAGCCCATCAGTCCGTGGGCTGGAGAAAGCCGAAAGCTTGACCATCCTGCATCTTCAAAGTACAAACATACCCAGTGCAGACTCAGAATGAGCTGCAGGAGCCCTCCAGGTGTGGCTGCTAGAGATAAAGCAACTGGATAAATCTACTGGGACGATAAAGAATTCAAGTGGTTAATTTGGGTTATAAGGTCAGTGACCATTGAGATCAGCTGCCTTTACAGTTGCGCAGGAGGCAATTCTGCAACAATAAACCCCATTTTGAGCAAAATAAAGTGTATGTAAAATTTAAATCAAGATATAAGAGTGGATAGAGCTTTGGAAGTGGTAGAAAATGCACCGTTTTATTGATAATGAGATCTTTATTAGGTTAACTTTATTTCTGTTCTAAAATAGTACTTCACAAAGAGACTCATAATTAGTTCTGACAGCAATTAAAAAAAAAAGTCACAAACTTTAAAATAATGCTGATACATCTAATGCTTATATTAATGACTCAAGATTAAGTGTTAAGTTTTAAGCTTTGTAATTAAAGATAATTGCTTTAATGAGATTTTTCTGTAATTGTAACATTATATCTAATACCAATTGTTACACATTTTAAAAACCCTCTGGAGAAAATCTTAGACATCCTAGTAAGTGCTGCACATCTCCTTTTCCAGGCATTGGGTTTAAATTTGTACCCTCTGAGCCTAATTTGTTGCTTTCCTTAATTAATGTTGTTGCATGAAATTTTTCCCTTTTGGTCATTTGATACCCTGATAGAGACTGGTTGTGTAGTTGTCAACTCTCTGCAGGGTGTTGTTTAGCAAAGATCCTGGCAGGTGGAAGAGTGGATAAGTACATCCTAGACTGGCATGCTGATTGTGTCACACCTTCAGGGCTTCCAGGCAGGCAGGTGTATTGGGGTGTGGTGGAAATGTAACAGGCTGTATTGCCACTTTCCTTGGTTCTATTTGTCATTTCACTCTTTCCTTTACTGAAATTGCGATTTTTAAAAGTGTCTCTCTGCAGGTGGAATGCCTCCTGTGCCTCAAGTGGCTCAGCAGATTAGCCAGGAGGAAAGCCAACAGCAAAATGGACCAAATTTGTCAAGTTTGCTTAATTCTTTACTTGCTGCACACAGCAGGAACCCAGTTCTGCCCCAGCAGGTACAACCAGCAGGCTGGGATAAGAACCATGTGCTTGTGGTCCCAGCTCCAGTTCCCTCACAACAACAGGTATATTTGGATATTATACAACGTTTATATTATACAACGTTTGTGTATTATCTTGTGTGGGAAGTGTTGACCTTGGTGTTTTGTGTGGAGACTTTGTGGGTGGCAGAACTTATCACTCCAGCCTGGGGAGAAAGGAGCAAATAATTGCAGTAGTTTTTGCAGATGGCTTTGCCAAGCCTGATAATTTGCTCCAGACAGCTGTGGTACAGCTCAGCTGGGTATCAGTCTTTCTTTGCAAAAAGACTTTGTATTCATTTAAATTTAGAATGCTCTGTGGATACCTGTGTCTCTCATTTGGTTTTAATTAGTGCTGCAGATATACATGATTTTTCTTGAGGAAAGCAAAGGGGTGAGAAGAAATAAGACACATTCTCTAGGGAAATAGCATTTGTTCTTGTAATGAAGTCCTAGAAGGAGATTTAATTAAACAGAATCCATTATTTTAAATATTTATGTTCCATTTTAGAAGAAGGGGAGAGGAGGGATGACAATGAAAATTTGTGCAGCTTATGCTGACTTGCCAGCAGTTGCAGGATACTTACATGTGTTAATAAAAATGCCAGAAGCTAAATGTGCTTTTATATAAACTTTTTAGAGAATTTTGTCCATCTGCCATCTGGCAGAATATTTAAATTCTGTGAAATTTCTCACTGAATGAGCCAGCACTTCCAATGAGAAGGTTACTAGATTTTAGGAGGAAAAACAAAAGTTCTCAAGACAGGGTAGCTCTGCATCCCAAGTTTCTCTACTGATTTCTCATATTACTGCTGCCTCACAAAGTCCTTCAGAGACTTTACTAAAAGCTGCACAAAATGCATTATTCATTATCTTTTAATAAAGTGCAACTTCAAACACCATGGAATCTTTCCAAATATTAAATAATCCTTTCTATCTATTATCCATGTAACATTTTAACATTTTTCACAGTGTCTGTCTTGCTTTTGTGTTTTGCATAGGAAATGTAAGTTTAATTATGTTTACTTGAAGGAAAATGAAATTCTGCAGTGGATAACAGCCCTGAGGAAAGAAGGTTTATGGTCTCTGAAACATCTGCCCAAACTCCATGAGTCCCCACAGCACAAATCACACCATGATTATCTTTTGGAAGAAACGCAGTGAATGGCAACTGATTTTTTTCAAGAAAGAAGATGAAAGATGGCAACTGCCAAGAGAGTAATGTGAATTTGATATTTTCAACCAGAGAAGAATAGGCAGCATTTTCATGGTTAGGATGTGATCACTGAGGATCTGGGAGTTTGGGGTTGCTTCTCCACTGTTTGTAAACTTTGAACAGTACTCCTAAAGGGATTGTAATTATTTTCTTTTTTTAGAAATGTGCTTTTTAGATAGAATTGAGTAAAAACTTAAAATAATTTTATGGTTTTAGGGTTAAATTGTCAAGGTGGGAATAGATGGCTCTGGAATGCCACTTCTACAAAGGGAAATGTTTTAATTACGAGCATTGAATCAACTGCAGAGCTTATCATTTGAGGGTGCTGCCCTGTTTGTGACTCCTGGTAACATGATCCCAATGCCCTATTTCCATGGTGTGGCTTCTTGGAGCCTTTTAAAGTAACGGCAGCTGCTCTCTGCAAAGTCACATGACACGGGGCTCTTCCACATTCCACTTTAATTCTGCCATCAGCTGGGAGCTTTCTCATCATTCTCAGGTACTGTGGTATTATTACTATTATGTTTTTTTAAACTACAGCTGAATAGTAGTAAAATATTTCTTTGCTTTGTGATTTTTTTAAATTATAACTTAAGCACACAGACTGGTCTCTCTTTGATGTGATTGGGATGGAAAACCAAATGACTTGCTACAAAGCACAAATGCTGCCAAAACTGAAGGTAACTGGAAAGCTTATTGAGGAGATTTCCTGCTCCCCTTCATCACCCAGACTTGAGCCAGTGAAGCTCAGACCAAATAGGTATGTAGTGTTCAGGTGATTGAATTATTTTTTATTGATTTTTTTTTTAAAGTAACAGATGAAAAAGAGTAATATTTTTGAGGGCTGAGAGGGTTCATTCAAAATTGTTTCTTTTTTAATCTTTTGCTTCCAAACTGATCACTGCTAAAGACTTTATGCCTTTAAAGTCTTCTCCCTCAGCCTTCTGAGGGAAAGCAGAGTGCTTCTTTCTGCTTAATAGTTCTTTTCATTTATGAAAGCTCAGTTTTGATCTTTCTGGCCACACTCAAGAGTTGAAGTCATTTGTGGTTTTGATCAAACACTGCAAATTACTTCTGGAGTAGAGTTTCCTAAGCAGAATAATTAAAATCTTCTCCTTTTAGTTAATTTTCAGATGTACTTGCAAAATTCTTATAAGATTTTTTTTTGGGGGGGGTGGGGGGTGGAGAGGGAGAGGGAAGGACAGAAGGAGAGAAAAAATGCTTTGTTAAATTTTGAGCTTATTTGTTTTTTACTCTTGATTCTTCCCTCAGAAGAGGTTAGGAGGGTTCAGTTTTGAGTCTTGGAGCAGATGTAATTCTGCTGTAGAGCAACACAGAGTTAAATTTTACAATAAATTAGCCTGATATGAGAAGAGTATATGGTTAGTATAAGAGTATGGAAGCCCAAGACAGCTTGTGTGACATGTGGCTGTGACAGGTGACAAGGAGGATGTCCTGCACTAGTGTTCTTAGGGAGTTCTGCCAGAAGAGAGCATTGGCAGTTAATGAAATTAAGGACTTGGAAGTGATAGTTGAAGTATATATGTAAAACAGAAAAAGAACTCATTCTTCTTCTGTTTAGGCATCTTTGGTTTCCTGGAAATAACATGCACAAAACAGTTACTGTGAAATCAGCTCTTACAACTGCAGTGTTTTTGAAACCATACCCATAGTTAAAGCTTTGCTCCATTAAGAAGTTTGATCCATATTAGCATCTTTTGGGGAGTTCTCCTGCTGTCTCCAGACTCCAAAGATGACTAAGGGATGTGGGAGTTCTGTTATGCCCCTTCCATGTAACCCTTCAGAGATGACTGGAGCATCAGAGCATTTGGTGTACTTGAATTTTACAGTATAGTGTGTTTCTTCTGTGTGTTGAGAGAAGCAGAATGCCTCCTGCCATATGCTTTTCAGCTGGGTACCTCTTTCAGCTCAGATTACTGACTAAAAATAATATTTTTGCCAGTAGGCAGAGAGTAGGAAAGCAGATTTATTTTTCATTGCAATACCAAAGCTAACATTTGTCCTTCTATCACAAGTGTCAGATTTTCTCCTGCTCTCTTCTCCATTCATAGAACTCTTGCATTAACTAAATTATCCTTATTTTCAACTTTGTTTTTTGCATAAGCTTTATCTGGTCACAATAGATTCAGAAAAGAATTTTGAATTTAAAGGGTACCCCAGGAGAAAAAAGACAACTAAAAGAGCAAAATATGCAACCTGGACAAAATATACTTCTGGGATGAACATCATTGATCCAGAACACCCCTGTATGGCAGAGACCTGTTGGAAACTTGCTCCTAGATCAGTGAAAGAAAAGTCTCTCAGCATTGTTCTGCCAGGATGAAGAAGTGGTGCTGGGCTGGCTTTGCAAATTGCCTTCTGTGTTCCAGCACTTCAGAGGCTCCAAGGCTCCATTGCAGGAATTAATTCTGACACTGAAACAGCCACAGACTGCCCTGAAGAATGTTATTACCAGGTAATTGATACAAATCCATGTGCAGTCCTTGCACAGCTTTGATGAGTGTGTGCTACCCTCCTAAACAGGGTATTTATGTGAACAACTCTAAATGATAAATGAAAAATAGGCTGCCTTGTTTTATCCTTTTTGCAGGTTACATTCCTCTATGCTGAACCTATTTGCATCTCAGATGTATAATTTTGGATCATTCTAGGATCTGAAACTCTCAGTAGTTCCATAGCAACTGTTATTAGTTACATAACAATTCTACTTTATTTTGACATATCTAGTATTTGTTGTGTTAATGCTGACAAAAAAAAAAAAGTAGGAGTTGTAATAAGCTTCTCTTGGAAGCTTTATGGATAGTGGTAATTTCCTCTTCTGTGTTTTTGCAGTTACTTGATGCCAACATAAAACTTCATGTCCTAATTTACTTCCTATTACCTTTAGCCAGGTGCTTTGTGCTTCTTTACAAATATTACTGCTCTTGAGCAGTTAATAGCCCAAGTGGTTAAAAATTAGTACAAAATGTTTTGTTTAGTTTAGTTTAGTTTTGTTTAGTTTAGTTTAGTTTTGTTTTGTGGAGACCTGTGTATGTTCCCAGCTGTAGCTGTTGCTCCTCCATGTTTGTATGGAGCAAATCCTTCTTCCACAGGGGCCCATGGAAGGAAGCTGTTGCAGTTCAGTCTGGAGGAACAGAGCTGGTGCAGTGTGAGTCAGGTTTGAAACACCCACCACTGGTTACCCCTGTGTGCAGGGGCTGTCTCTAGCTGTGGGTGTGACCTGCAGAACCTTCATAACCAGGCAAGCTGGAGCTCTGGCTGTCCTGCTTTGGAAGCTGAGAGCACAAGGGAGAGCAGGTGCTGGTTTTGACACAGATGATTGCAGTTCTCAACATCCTGGAGCTTTTCCTGAATTTCCTGAATTTCCATTTCCTCACGTGAGTGAGAGTTAGTGAGAGTGGAGCTCACTGGCATTGTCTGGTAAGAGGATCTCTTACCCAAGCTAATAGTGAGTACATGCTCATGGTGGGAAGGAAAATGCTAAAGGGAAGTCTAATACATTTGCAACATTCATTTGCATAATTTCCTTACTTATTGAAGCAAATTATGTATGTAGCTGTAGCACAAATATGTAATTATATATGAAATATGTCAGTCATATTACTGTTTGCTGAGGCATCCAGAGTGTTTCCAAGGAGGATGCCACTAGTTATCCTACATTTATGACCAATTTGTGCTTCAAATGCAGATTTTTTTTTTCACAATAGTAATTTGATTAATTGATTTGCTTTCATTATCTGTAGCTATTTACATTGTTAGTACTTTAAGTGTATTTAGTGTTTTTATGTTGGCAGTTCCTCAGCCTTACTCCAGGGGCTTTTATTTTTCGTAGAGTGCCCTGGCATTGCCTGAGGATAAATTGAAAGTATGCTCCTCTCCCTCCCCAGTAAGATTCTGTGTATCCTCTGGGGCCTACAATTTGAGCAAACATTACCAATATATTGAAGTTTTTCTTATTTTTTATTCCAAATTGCATCATTATGCTTTCTGTTAGATGCAGTATAAAACATAAAAGGACTCTTTGCCTTAAAGCAACACAAGGCAGCACAAGAGAAATGATTTGATTTAGTCAATAGACAAGAAAAATGATGGAAGACATACAGGAATAACAACTCAGTCAGGTGTGCTTAGTCATAGGACATGATGTGATTACTGTAATAGATCTTTATGTTTTTATCTGACACCATAAATTAATAGCTTTAATGGTAGATTAATTATGAATTGTGTAGATCTCTAATGTGGGCATTCAGATAACTTGAAATGTTTGAATGCTTAATATAGAGTGGGGAAGTAATAAGAAAGCAATTTTCCCAATCTTCTCACTCTGTTAAAAAATGTTTGTTTAGAGATTTATCCTTTATTATGTAGGAATTTGTAATGAAGTTGCTTGTTTCCCCATTTTATGAATTCATAAAACACTTCATTAAAAGTGATCCCTCTGTGCTATCCTGTCTTCCCACTCTGCTTCCACAGGTGTCAGTCACACAGATGTGATTGCTGTTGTCTTCTATGACACTGACTTGGATCTGCTGATGGACACAAAGACTAAGGGATGGTGTGACAAAATTGCAAGAGGCAGAGATATCCACACATACAGGTGAATTTCATGCTAAGAAATTGGTGTTTTAAAATTAAAAATAGAGAGGAGATGGTCTGGGGTGAAACTAAGATTTTTGGTTGAAGTCACCCTTCTAGTTTAAGTAACTTGGTCTTTCAAGATCCTTTCAAAGATTGTATCATACCCCTTCCTTCAGACTAGAGTGAAAATGAAAACCATGTCCTTTCCACACTGCTGCTTCTGTTCCTGTCTGTCCCTCCCTCTTTCATCTAACAAACCATCTGGGTTTCTGTGCTGGAACAGCCAAAATAAATGTGGGTGTTTTCAGCCCTTGATAAACAAGAAATGTCATTCTTGATTATCATTGGATTTCGGATCCACCAGTGCTGAGGTGCTGTTTGTGTGCTTCTAAGATGTATTTGAAAGCTTCTCTCAAGTGACTTTCTTTTCTTGGAAGGATATGCTGAGAGCACAAGGAATGTTGTAATGGGTTTCTTTGTTTTACAGGCTTGTAAGTGGTAATTCCATTGAAGAGAGGCTGTTGAAAAAGAGTATTAAACATATGATTCAAGAACTGGTTGCTCAGGGAGGGGATTGTTCAGAAGACTTTTTATCTCAGGTACTGTAACATTAAAAATGTTATTTAGGTTGAAACTTGGTTTGCCTTGTGAAGACCTGGGGGCTTCTAGGGTCTCTTTTTTTTTTCTTTTAACTCCTCACTGCTGTTAGAGTGCTACGTGAGTGTTTACTAAGCAGAAACATAACTAGATTTTAGAATTTTGAATAGCTTGGTATACAAGCAAATGTTAGTAAATACCTTCTCCTAACAGTATGACTAATAGAGGTTATATTTATGGCATTTCTATACACTTAGGAATAAGAATTTCCCCAATGTTATGGCCATATGACCATGGATGTATCATTTTGCACTACCAGTATGTTAAAAATAAAGGAGGGGAGCTGTTTATTTTAAGTGATAGGGTATGAATTGTCTTCAGTCACGACTATTGATAACTATGAATTTTGAGACAGGACACTTTTGATAATGTATTTTTGGTACCTAAGGCTTCACTTTGTATTTATCCCAGAATGTAGGTGGTCATCCTCTGTGTTAGACAAACCTGTGCCAAAGACCAGAATTCTGAGCGTATTCAAATCTCTATAAATCACTTCGAGTTGATGACAATGACTACTAGAAAAAGAAGTTCCTCAAATAGATTTCTGTAAGTTTACTTCTACTGTCAATAATTTTTCTCAGATTTAACAGTAAATCACTGGTGGTCTGATTGGTGAATTTGTTTTCTCTCACGCACGAATGTATTTCACGGGGGACCTTCTTCTTATCAAAAGCTCTGTGCTTTTAGCCTTAAGGTAAAGCAGTGTTTTCTGTCCAAGAATCAAATCTGTGCTCGTGCTGATGTAAAGAAAAGCCTGAAGTGCTTCAGCATCGCTCCATCCCATGTACCAGAAGTCTTTCCTCATGTCCTGTGGAACCTCCTGAGCATCAGTGCGTGGCCGCTGTCTCTTGTCCTGTTCCTGGCACCACAGGGCAGAGCCGGTCCTGCACAGAGGGCTGGGGTCCCCTCTCAGTCGCCTCTTCTCGAGGCTGAACAGCGCCGGCTCCCTCAGCCTCTCCCCGCACAAGAGCTGCCCCCGCGCCTTCACCACCTTTGTTTCCCTCGGCTGGCCCCGCTCCAGGCGCTGCCATCCTCTCCTGCCCTGAGGAGTACCAGCCCCGCGAGCTGCTACTGTGGATTTTCACACCGTGTCTTGACAGCCCTGCTCCCTGCGCGGACAGCAACTACCCTTTGTTGTGTCTTTACCCTCTCCTGCCTCTGCTACAATAAATATCATTTTTCTGCGCTGTCGCCGAGCCCGTTCCTATCGCGANTGTAATTAATTAAGTGTTTTCACTAGGGCCGTAAGTGGTAGTGAGGTGCGAGTAATTAAGATTCAAACGATACCACCAGCAACAAGGTCTTATTATTTTAATTATTTGGTATCGGCGCTGTGAAATAACCGCAATACCTCGAAGAATTGCAGTATTGTTAAAGCTTTTGGAAAAGGGGCCTGTAAAGTGCAGTTTTTTCCCCTTCCCGCTCTGCTGAGGGAGCTCGCTCAGGTTTGAGCTCCGGGGAGCGGGAGAGGCGAGACCCGCCGGGATGAGCCCCGGAGCGGGAGAGGCGGAACCCGCCCGGAGGAGCCGCTGTGCCCGCTTCGCTCCCCGGTACACCCGGCGCGGGAGGTCCCGGGCTCTCGGTCCCCTGTCGCTGCTGGCACGTGTGTGACAGCGCTGAGTTGCTCCACCTTCCCGGACAGCCGCCTCTTTCCCGGGGCAAGGAAGGGAATATCTCCATCCCCAGGGCTTGGGCAGATCGCTGCAGGTAGCGCAGGACAGGGGAGCGGAGGGTTGTGATGTGCTGCTGCCTGCCTGGGCGGCGGAGGAACGGGAGAGCCGGCAGCGCTCGCTGCGTCCCAGCGCTTCCCGGTAGTGCTGCCGTGCCGGTGTGCCGCTGCCTGTTGCCGCTTGCGACCAACTTGGAGTGAGGAACACAAAGGAGTGGCAGCATGTTTGTGTATGTTTGGCCTGGAATGCTAAAAATGAAAGTGTTGCTTTCAAAAAAGGAGAGAGATTTTGAAAGGGAAAAAAACACGAACAACTGATCAGGTTTCATTTTCTCTTGCTGCTATTTCTGTGTGACTCCCAGCCCTGAATTTACCTGTCAGTGCATGTCATTGGAAATTTTGTTTGTGTGTGATTGAAATACAAAACCAGAACGTTTTGGTATTTCTGGGGAGCTTGACTCAATAAACAGCATTTTAAGTGAAATGCAGATTTGGTTAATTCTCATCCCTTTATGTGTACTAAAGGAAAGAGAAGGCAAAGTTAAGCATCAAGTATAGTAGTTTTACATACATTTAGATGACTTGGCCTTCAGTAGCTTCAGCAATAAAGTTGAATAGTCTGTACATTTCCTTTTTTTAGTTGCCGTTGAAACAACGGACTATTCGTTTTAGCAATTATGTTTACAATAACTTTGTATTTAGAGTTAGAAGCACTGAAACATTGGTAATAATGAACACGAAAAAAGAATAGATGCCTTTGATACTGGAAACGGTCATTTCTTGAAGTTCCATAGCAAGGGAAAAAGTCCTGTTCATTCTTTTTTTTTATTATTTGAAGTCATTCTGCCTAGCTAAGGGGAAAGACTGCATATTTGCAGTTATTATTTCTTACAGCATTTGTAAGACTGTTCAATAGCAGTATTAGCTAGAGAAATTTATGAGGGATTTAAGTGAGATTTTGTTGTGCTGAGCGTTTTGGATCATTTGAAACATTTTAAGTAACTGCAAAGCCAGGATAACAGAGTTCTTACTATAAGGTAATCTTTCTAGGTGTAGCTAAATAGTTTCAGTTGCAGAAGAGCTTTTACCTTCCCTGAATGTCTGTTTTTGTGTATTTCTATAGAGTATACTGTAAAACCTTAGATCAGTGAGAATGCACCATGGCAATGGTCCTCAGAATGCCCAGCGCCAGCTCCAGAGATCCAGGTCCTTCACAGGCAGTGAGGGAGAAGAACAACAGACAAATTTACCCCAGTCCCCCGCGGCCTCTTTTGCTCCTTCTGCGAGTCCCTCAGCGCCGCAGTCTCCCAGTTACCAAATCCAGCAGTTTATCATGAGCCGGAGCCCCGTGGCCGGGCAGAACGTGAACATCACCCTGCAGAACGTGGGCCCGGTGGCCTCGGGGAACCAGCAGATAACGCTCACCCCGCTGCCGCTTCCCAACCCCACGTCTCCGAGCTTTCAGTTCAGCCCCCAGCAGAGGCGCTTTGAGCATGGATCCCCCTCGTACATCCAGGTCACCTCTCCGCTGCCTCAGCAGGTGCAGTCCCAGAGCCCCACCCAGCCCAACCCGGTGCCGGTGCAGGCGCTGCCCAACGTCCGGGCGGGCACTCCCGGGCCCGGCCTGGGCATGTGCAGCCAGAGCCCCACCAGAGGCTTTGTGGATGCCAGCGTGCTCGTGAGGCAGATCAGCCTCAGTCCTTCCAACGGTGGACACTTCGTGTACCAGGAAGGACCGGGGATTGCACAGATTGCTCAAGGAGCTGCTGCACAAGTGCAGCTCCCATCGTCTGGGGCGCCTGCCACGGTGAGGGAACGCCGGCTGTCGCAGCCTCACTCGCAGTCTGGGGGCACCATCCACCACCTGGGGCCTCAGAGCCCCGTGGCTAGCGGGGCAAATATGCAGTCTTTGACTAGCCCGGGCCACATCACAACGACCAGCTTGCCACCCCAAATCAGCAATATTATCCAGGGGCAACTTATGCAGCAGCAGCAGCAAGTGCTTCAAGGGCAGCAGCTGAGTAGACCCATTGGATTTGACAGGACTTCTGGTGGATTGATAGCAGGAGTTGGAGGACCGAGTGCGTTTGGAATGACATCACCTCCTCCTCCCACGAGTCCTTCACGGGCCACTGTGCCACAGGGGCTGTCGAGTCTTCCTCTCACTCCTACGGCTAACACAGCAGTGAAAAAACAGCCCAAAAAGTTGGAGGAGATTCCCCCTGCCAACCAAGAAACTGCTCAAATGAGAAAACTATGTTTGGATCATCACCACAAGCAGATGGAAATTCTTAAGGAAACTTTTAAGGAATGTTTGATTGAACTGTTTTTCCTGCAACATCTTCAAGGGAATATGATGGACTTTTTGGCTTTTAAGAAGAAACATTGTGTTCCTCTGCAAGCATACCTGAGACAAAATGACTTGGATCTGGAGGAGGAAGAAGAGGAAGAACAATCTGAGGTCATCAATGATGAGGTAAGAAACTTTGTTGTAATAAAATCATAGATGAAGTTGTAGCGCTGGGATTGTGAAGCATTAAAGAATGGGACAGGACATGAAAAATCATTTTTGCTTGATAACATATGGCAGTTTTTCATAAAATATTTGGCCTGAGGGAATGCAGTTCTGCTGGGTAGTGTGATTTGATTGGTTGGATTGAGTGTGCTGTTATATTTATGGATTTAAAGTAAAAGAATAGAGAGGGAGCTTTAACTGTCCTAGTTGCATATGAATAAAGATGATAGAAGTGTGGAAATGGTTTTAAGTTCTCAGAATGGTTATGACTAGGAATCATAGTTTGAATTTCACTTAACCAGACTTGGACAAACCAAAAAAGAATGAGCAAAAGCATTACAAGAGGTTAACCTGGCTCATGTGGCTTCTAATCACAGATGTTACTGAAGTTCAATGTCGCTGCAGCCAACAAAAAAAGTGAATTAATCTAATTAGTGAGGGAGAACATGTGTAAGGGTCCACAGGCATGTATTGCATTATTCAGGGTGCCCTGGAGCTCTGTGTGTGAGTTGCTGTTCAAAGGATTAACAACCTGCACTTACAGACTGGACATTGACAAGTTCACTTTGTTACTTATGCAAAGGTTTAAATTACTAACTAGCTCGAGTTCACTGTTTATTAATGGCAAAGAACTTGAAAGAAGCTTGCCACAAACAGGTGCTGTGCAGCTTTTCCTGCATGTTTGTACCCATCTGTGGGTTCTGGAGCACTGGTCTGGTGCAGAGCCTGCCCACAAGCCAACATGGCAAGTGGTTGCAGCAGGGTAGATAGAACTGCACCACTTGGCACTCATAAATATCTTCTAAAATTTGTGACAATATCTAAGGGTGTATAGGTGCCAGTTTGTAGAAGAACCAATATTATGTAAAGAACCTCGTGTTGCTTTCAATACCTGTGGGAAATGAGCGCCTTCACTGAAATTTGATGACTCTTAGGTATGAATAATTAGCAATCATGCCTTCAGCTGGAATTTGTGGGAAATTTTAACAGAATAATGGCTGAAGTTTAATTTATTCATTGCTTTGTTGTCTGAACTCCTTGATTAGGAAAATACATTTCTGCTTGCTACAGTTATTGACAGTTTTGAAGGAATCATTGCTTTATATGGTAACATAAAAGCTAGCATGTTACTGTAATTTATTGACAATGGATATTCAGTATTTTTTTTTTTTCACCTGGTTTGTGTTTTGTCAAATTGTTTAGGTGTTCTTGTTGGGTTGCGTGTTTGTCAGCTGAAATAACCAGGTATTTTTAACTACCATCTGCACACTTTTGAGGGATCTTTAGTGGGTGTAAATGGTACAGGTTCCTTGAAGTCAGTGGTGCTGCTACACTTTAAATGAGTTGAGGCTCTACCCTGTGGTGTGTCAGGTTGAGAATTTGCTGTACTTCGCTGCCTTCTCGTGGTGGATCCTCTTGTGTTTGTGGAAGCTGCTTCTCCCTGTAACTGCTGGAGAATTTTGTAATGTGCAACAGCAGAAGTCTTTATGTGTTTTCAAGTGATGAATCCTTCTGAAAGATTGACATCTTTTGAGTATGTTCTTTTTTTGTATTTTGTTGTCGCCTTCTGTTTTATTTCCCTCTCCCCCTCTTTATCACTTTCTGCTAAAGCAACGCGCTTCATCCCTTGCCTGGAAGGTTGATCTTTTTGGGAATTCCAGGGGAGAGTGAATGGTGGCTGTGCTCATTGCTTAAATAAATGTTGAAGCTCTCTTGCGTTCAAACTGTCTGTCATGCTAATTTGTTGTCCGTTAGCAGCAGCAATCATTAAATTTAAAACACACTTCTATGTTAACTGGATTTAAGAAAACGTTGTTTCCACTGACGAGAAGTCACAATAAACAGTCAAGGCTGTGCTCTGTTCTGCTATTAAAAGTAAGACAGAACTCTAAAAATGGGCTGTGCTCGAAACAAGCTGTACTGATGGTGGTATAGTTATTATCCCCTCTTCAGTGAGGTGCCATCAGTACCAAAGGAGTGTGTTGAACAGTTAAAAAAAAGAAAAACTTCTAAAAAGAAAATGATTCTCCCTTCTTTTTTTTTTTCCCAAAATATTTCTCTCAGGTAAAGGTTGTGACAGGAAAGGATGGGCAGACTGGTACTCCTGTCGCTATAGCAACCCAGCTTCCTCCAAATGTTTCTGCTGCTTTTTCATCCCAGCAGCAACCATTTCAGGTACTTTTCAATGGTTCTAAAATGTAGTTTCATCCCAGATTTTTTTTCTTCATTCAGATTTGATATTTCTTAGATGAATTAGAATTTTCCCAAGAGCCCATCCCTTATCATCTAAACAAAACCAAAAAACCTTTGCAGTCTTCAAATGCATCAATATAACTGAAGCCTTGAGGAAGTTAAAGCTTTGTCTCCAGGTTGCTGGCTTATTGCATTAACTTTCAGCTTGAATGTTTTCACTTTGGTTTGTTTGTCTTTTGTATCCCTAATGCATTTGGTTTATTTGTGCATTCTGCGTAGTGATAATATGGATTCTTTGTCTGTGGCATTGTAATTGTGGATTTCTTCTAAAACTCTTTTCTTTTTTTTTCTTCCCCTTATGTATTAAAGGTTTTGAGTGTGGCTACAGGAGGTTTTGGATTTGCCTTCCCTGAAATGTGT
The DNA here is from genome assembly GCA_013399915.1 of Illadopsis cleaveri. Lineage (NCBI taxonomy): Eukaryota > Metazoa > Chordata > Aves > Passeriformes > Timaliidae > Illadopsis > Illadopsis cleaveri. The sequence continues at coordinate 170,654 of VXBB01003786.1, read as the reverse complement.
TAAGCAACAGTACTAATCCTCTGACACAATTTGTTTTAAATAATTAACTGCTTTCCATTAGCTCTGCCATAAATGTTGGGAAGAAGAAACAGAAGTGCTTATTTTTATTATAAAAGTAATTTTAAACAACTTTTTTCTTTTTTCATGAGGAGTGCTGGAGAAAGCCAAGAAATAAATGTGATAATCAGTTAAAATTTTCTTGGATCAGTGATGATGCAACTTTTCAGTTCAATGTGGTTTTATGCAGCTGCCTTCAACTCTATTACCCAGACATCACTGCGTACATACCCTGAGAAGTAATATACCCTAATTCCATCTGCAACTAAAATATTTACGTTTTTGCTCAATGATATGCTTAGCAGGTGTTACAGGGTGAATTACTTTGCTGTACCACAGCAGCTGTACAGGCTGTGCTGCCTTCTGTAAGGCTTTGGAAATGGAAAGTGAAATGAAATACGAGATGGGTTGTGTACCTGTGTGTAACAAATGGGATGTTCCCTGTGATACTCGCTGGTACAAAGGAGTTGTGCAGCAAAGGGGATTGCACTGAGAGCTCTTCCTTAGTGCCAGTACTGACATCTCTTGGAGGTCTCTTTAGGTAGTCAGCCTTCATTTAGACTGTTTAAAATACCTAATATTATATCAGGTTATTTACTGTAGTGATTAGTGTTATCACCAAGCTGTAGCTGCAGCAGTGATGATACTTCTGAAGGTACTGTACCATGTCAGACCAGTTTCAGGGAAACTGGTTCATGCTGAGAATGTACAAAACTCTCTATGTGGTACTGACTTTTAACACAAACTGCTGACAAAAAGTGGCATTTCTTTCCATCAGTCTTGCTCTTTGCAACTGTTTATGGAGAAATAATGTGTCCCAATCAGCAGCACCATTCAAATCCCAGTGCAGAAGTGCAGCACTCAGAGTGATGAGAAGTGCACACACTCACTGTGTGTGTGCTACATAATCATGACCTCGGGACAGCTACGTTATTTTAATTAAAGCTGGGACAGTTTTAGTCTAATATTAGTGGTATGTGACTGCAATTTCTAAAGACATGATGTGTCTGCTTTCTGAAGAATCTGGCCTGAATTACACAGTGATAATGCAGACAGCTGGGAGGTATATTCTTAAGAAAATGTCAGTCAAAAATCCTTAAGTAGAGGTACAGCCTGGAACTGTGAGTATGCAGTCATCCAGAGGGAGAGAACAGGTGAAATAAATGCCATTGAATGTGGAGTTTGAAGAACAGAATTTCTTAAACTGATGTCCCAGTAGTATCTGATGCAAATGGGACATAAACCGAATTTGTTAGTCAATTTAGTAGCATTTACAAAACCAATTCTTGTGGCTTATTTTGAAAATTCTGTAAATGCCCAGGTCTGTGATGCTCTGCCAGACACTGGCTGTTAGACCTGAAATATGCTGCATGTCTACCTTGTGACAAGACAAATATTTGAAAGCTTAATCCCTAATTGAGTGTGAAGTGGCAGTGAACTGTGAATATGAGTCAGAGATGCTTAAAACCAGAATTTACATCTTAAGGCTGTGGCTGTATCACTGGAGTGGCCGCAAATGCCCTCAGAGCAGCAAAGAGATTAAGCGTTATTAATTCATAGCTATTGATTGAGTCTGAGGGGCATGAGATATATTCAGCTCAAAAAGGAGCATTTGAAACCCAGTCATTGTAGGTGATGTTGGCTGTGATTATTAATACTGTGCAGAGAAGCACTGAAGATGCAGGATGTCACTGCTGTAATTTTTTTCAGTGTAGACTAATGTTTACCTCCATGGGTTTAATTTACATTGGTAAAATTTCAGTTAAAATCAGACAAGAAAATACCTATGAATAAAGTAATTTTTTTAAATGGGAAATAACTGTCTTTCTATGTCATCATAAAAATTTTTCACAACTTTTTCAAACCCTTACTATACCTCAACATGTTTAAGGCTTTCACCATTAGAAAAGTACACCTTGAGAACTAGAGTGCTAAATTAATTAATTTACCAGGATGCAGAGACTACCATACATAAAGTCTGTGTTTGTATTTTCTGATGGTATCTCTTAAGACGTTTTTTGGAATAGCCCTTATTTTTCTCATATTAAGTTTCGTAGTAGAATATTTGGTACAGCATGGCCAAATATTGAGGAGAATTTAAACATGATTTGGAAACTCACTGAAAGGAATTGGACTTGCACAGACACTGATGGACATTAACAAGTACTTGCCAGTGTGCTGAGGGCCCGAAGAACATGAAAATTGTCATATACCCAAATTTGTTTTCCTCAGTAATCCTGTACGTGAACCTGTCAGCTGTGCTTGATGCTGAAAGGATTCTCTGGGTTAGGTTCTTGCCATCATTGCCAATATTAAATGTAGTGATTTAAAAATAAAGTTTGAATGCACTGTGTAATCTTACTGAAGCTAAATTCCAGCTTGCTGAATCAGAGCCCAGTGATTCCTTTTGCATCTTGATATCAATAGTGCTCTTCCATGCTTGTTAATTCATGGTTTGTGTGCTGTTTATCCTTAGACAAAATGGATAGTAATTTCTGGTGAGCTCTGATGTCACCTTAGCCTTATGGCAATATTGTTTCTCCTCACTGAGTTTATTCATGAGACTCATTTTGCCAGCTGTGCAAACAGGTACAAGTCCAGCATCTGGAAAACTGGAACTAGAACTTATGTACTTTGGCTGAGGTTCTTAATTCCATCTTCCTAGCTTTTTCCTGAAATATTTCAATAGTAACTCTCACAAAGCTCCATCCTGAGAGTGAGTGTGCTGGAGACCCAAATAACCTTAAACTGTTCTCAGGATGAGGAAGAATTTGTGTGTTACTGATGTTCCACATAGATGTAATACACTGATGAACATTTCCATTAATTAAAAAAAAAAAAGTAACAAAAATACTTTATTTTTTACATATCCCATTTTCCTGAGTTTGGTATCACTTAACAAAATGTAGGTGTGCATTATATATAACCAGCTTCATCACTGTAAAATTTAAACTCAACAAAGAGTATCTGTGCATTGTGGACAGCTGGAACTTCATAGCAGATATTGAATGAGTCTTGTTTCCTTTGTTGTACAGCTGTTCTGAAGGACTTATTCTGTGCTGGCCTCCTTAGATCCGTGTGTAAATTCTCTCCTGGTGTCAGACCATCTGCAGATTGAACTTCTGTGATTTGTTTTCTTTTCCCTGTAGCAAACGCATACAGGGACTCCAGCGACGGGGACTGTGAGCACCATAGAGATTGAAGCTTTTAAGAGACAGCAACAGGCCCTTGCACCAGCAGGTATGTTCCACAGGCACAATTCCACTTCCATCCTCTTTTTTTTTTCCAAACAGTGATTGGAGCCCACTGTTCTGTAACTCTTGGAATACATTTTTGCCTCACCTTGGGTATTGCCAGGTCCTTAGGGCTATCTGCTGTGACTGGTGCTGTGGGAAGAGTGCACTCCACTCCCAGTAGATAGGCCTGGATCTGACAGGCATGGAGACATGGTTAGGTTGATTGTTCTGGCTGAGAAGATTGGAGATGGCCAACTTGAAGTCAGAGGGACTCTGCCCCTGGAGCATGTTCTTCATAAGTGCTACACATGTACAGTAGTTGTAGCTTTCGGAGCTGATGTTGGAATCATGTGTAGTAGTTTGCTTTGTGAAATTGAACCCATTCCATTATACCATGCCATAAATGGAATTTGAATATCACAGATTCGTCTAAGAGACCACGAATTGAAGTGGGCCGTCATGGGATGGTTTTTCAGCACCCGGGTGTGGCTTCAGGAGTTCCTCTTCAACAGCTAATGCCAACGGCACAAGGTACTGTGTCACCACATGCCAGCTGCACATTAATTTCACAAGGAGATGTTGGTGATGGAACTAGAAACTTGGGCTTCTGGCCTGCCAAGATCCTAGTCCCACCACACACTTCTCCATGTAAATTAATACTTGGTATGCAATGCCTGGTTTGTTTAAGGAGCTGAGTGACGGGCTCCGAAGGTGCATGTGGGCATGGAAATACGTCACAGGTGCTGATGCAAAATGGCCAATCTGAGAATTCTGGAACTGAACCAATGATTTATGAAAAGGAAACCACCTAATTGGAACATCATGACAAATTTTTATTCATTAGTCATGCCAAGCTTTAGAATATGTATTAGAGTGAATGTGTTCTTAGAAAGAACTGCGTAGTGTGTAGACTTTATGCTGGTTTTTTAGGTTAAATTCCATTAGCTCACCAGTCCCTTTTTTTTTTTGAGTACACAAAATTTAGAAGACCTATAATGACATGCTCTTTTTTTAGTTGCTGTGCTCCAAATTCTAGTTGCAGTCCTGTGCATGAAGTACTTTGTTGTTTATTGTAATGGTGATTTATTTTGTGATTGTGATGTGGTATTTTCAAGTGATGGTGTCTTGTGGCAAAGTAAGTAACAAAACCACTCTCTTCGCAGTCGATTTCGTCCTGAAATCAGTAGAGAGCATAGGATGTTCTAATCTCACCTGGGCTGTGTCTTTTGCCCTGCAGGTGGGATGCCTCCCACTCCCCAGACGGTGCAGCTGACGGGGCAGAAGCAGAGCCAGCAGCAGTACGACCCCTCCAAGGGCCCTCCTGTGCAGAACGCGGCCAGCCTGCACACGCCGCCGCCGCAGCTGCCGGCGCGCCTGCAGCCTGCCAACGTCCCCATGGCCTCGCTCCCGGCCACCCTGCAGCTCCCGCAGCAGCAGCAGCCCCAGCTGGTGGAACCTCCGGCCCAGCCGCAGATCCAGGTGAAGATCCAGCCCCAAAGCGTGCCCCTGGCGGCCGCTCCGCTTCCAGCGCCGCTCCAGCAGCAGGTGCCACCAGCGATCCACGTGCAGGGACAGGCACCCAACCAAGTGTCACAGCCGCAGGCTACGATACAGCAGCAGGTACGGGAGCCTTAGTGAGGTGGGTGTGTGTTTGTTTGCATGGCCAGTAAAATCTGAGAACTCTTGTCTTCATCTTTTAGTTCCACTGAACACTTAAATCCTTTCCCTGTAAAAATGCAGGTGTACATTCGTTACTAAATGAGTCTCCGTTATGTTCTGCTGTAGTGTGGACTAAGTATTGAATCCTCAACTCCTCAGTAACCAGTGTGTTTCTTGGGCAGACCGTGGCTCTGACACGACCATCTGCAGATCCTGCTCAGAGTTCTCAGCGTCTTGCAGCAAATCCACTGCCACCTACCTCATCCATCGCTCCAGCAGCGATCCCAGGCACAACACCGCCTTCTCCATACCCAGTGCAAACAAACAGGACCTCTCCAGCAACAAACAAGTCCCTGTCTCCTGTTGCATCCAAGCCTCCTGGTGTAGCTGTAGCAGCAGCAGCACCTAAAACACAAAGTCCAGCTCAGAATGCAGCAGTGGTGCCGCAGGAAAACTCTCAAGACAAGCTGGCTGAGCAAGTCAAGCTGGTAAGATATTTTCTGTGCCATGCTTTTACACCTTTTCTTTTCCTGTCAATTAATTTAATGACGTGGGAGCAATTACTATTTTTCTCTGAGTCTGTGGCTTCAGGTGCTGCATTCTGCAGCTTCATTGTAAGTCTCTGTACTTCTTTTTAAGGAAAATCAAATCCATCAGCGGATAGCAGAACTGAGAAAGGAAGGTTTATGGTCCCCCAGAAGACTGCCTAAACTCCAAGAGGCTCCAAGACCAAAATCCCACTGGGACTATTTGCTGGAAGAAATGCAGTGGATGGCAACTGATTTTGCTCAGGAGAGAAAGTGGAAGATGGCAACTGCTAAGAAGGTACTTGAAAAACGTTTTATAACTCAGAACAATAAATGTTGATAACACTCAGTTTGGTAGCAAAGCTATTGAAATATCTTTTGCTACAGATAGAAGTAAAGGAAAGATGAGGCACTAACTTTCACCTCAAATGAGAAGTTGTGTTATCAGTTTTGGGTATAGCACCTGAGGTAGACTGGATAATTGTACAGATTGTGGATGCAAATAACAGTTTGTGGATTTTATTCCTCTGGAAATCAAATAGCTTGTTTAGGAACCCACTCAATATGTTGACTGGGTTATATTTAAATAAAAAACAGAGTTGTCATGCGTGTCTCACAAATGAGTTCTTTCCTGCCAATAAAGAGTAAATACAGAATTTTGTAAATAACTTCCATTGGGTGTGGTTGTCTGTCTAGTTCTTTTTTCTTAATCTCACAGAAAAATAAGATTAAAGACAGTAGTGGAAACATGGTAGAGAACTGTTTCCAAAGGGGAAGAGAGCAGCACAACAGGAATACAGCAGTAGAATGAAAATTCATATGGTGTGAGATGAAATATATAAAATCTGTTACAATTTACAGTAAGCAAGGGTTTTCTATGGATACCAGCAATGTTGCATCTTTTTTTTATACATTTATGACCAATTTAAAGTACTGAGGAGAGCAACTGAAGGTCGTTAGTTTAAATTGCCATGTTGTTTTCTACTGTATATTCTGAAATGATGGAAACTCAGAAGCAAAGTATTGAAATAAGTGTATTGTTTTGTACAATAAATATCTGCATTTTGAATATAATTTAAATCTGGATTTCCATTTGTGGCCAATGGTAGGTTTTTAAGAATAGGAGAAACAGGAAGGGCAAATCTGAAATGATCCTTCCCCTGGCACTATGCTTCAAACTTCTGGAAGTCAATGTTTTAGGGACCTCCTGAGCTAAAGGTTGCAATCAAGTCAATCTTAACAGCCATTGACTGATCTTTCACTCATGTATGTACACTCTTTTTGAACTCATTTTGGCTTTGGTCTCTGACATTTTGTGGTGTGATTTCTGTGACTTCATATGTGCTGTCTGAAAAAAAAAAGTTCTCTTTTGTGTGTTTGCTGCTAATTTCAGTGGATTTTTTTCTAGTTTTTGTATTCAGAGAGTGAATTAAGAGTTTCCTACTTGATTTCTTAGTTATAGTTGTGTTTTTTTTTTCTTTGTGTTTCGTGTTTGTTGCTTTACTGGCATGGTAAGAATTAAAAATATTGGCGGTAAGTGCTATGTGTGTAAAACTATGGTCAACATCTGGCTGCTGATAACTACTATAGTCTTAAGAAATGCAATGATGTGTATTTTGAGGTAACCTAATTCAGTATTTCATGGTATTTTAGATGGTAAGAACTGTGGCTCGTTACCATGAAGAAAAGAAACTTAATGAAGAGCGAGCTAAAAGGGAAGAACAGAACAAACTGAGGAGGATTGCAGCATCCATTGCTAGAGAAATAGAGTATTTCTGGTCTAACATTGAGCAGGTAAAGTACCCACTCACTAAGACTCTTGCAATTTGTGGTGATTCTTTCATCTTCAGCAGTTTATTTGTAAAATAAAAGTGCTTTATTAGACTTGCTTTACATTTCAGGTTGTTGAAATTAAACTGCAAATTGAATTTCAAGAGAAAAGGAAAAAAGCTTTGAATTTAAAGAGATTTTCAAGGAAAGGTAATTGTATTCCATTTCATAAGAAATATAGTCCGAATTCTGATTATATTGTTTTATATAATTCCACTCAGTGCAGGTTAATCTTGTTGGCAGTAAAATTGTGAGTTGGTAATAATAGGTTATGAATAGATCTGAATCATGAGTTATGGGTTTTTATGTTTTTGTGCTAGATTTTGTTAATACTTCTTGTGTTTTGCTTTGAATACATTTAAAAGCTTATGTAAGAAATGTAAAATTGCTAAGTGATGAATACATACATCAAGTGTAATAATTTTCCAGGTAAGGATACAAAAGAAGACCTTTATTTGGGAAAAGAAAGTGAAATGGTAAGTCTTTCTGTTTTTTGAAAAAGCTATCAAATTAGTTGAAATGTGACTACATATGTGAAAAAGTTTTGGTAAAGGTGTTTTTTTTCTAAAATACATGGAGATGACAAAAAGATTTCACTGTAGTTACTGACAAATGAACATTTAGTCACAAGCACAAGTAGTATTTTTCTTTTCGAGTTAGGAAGGGAAGTGGATTGTGGTTGGTACATGTCTTTAGTGGCTGTGAATCATTCTGAGATTGAAGACCGAAAAACTGTGCAAATTAGTTGCCAGACCTGGGCAGGAGTTTCATGTGCAGTAGCCAGGGGTAGACTTTGTGGGGCATGAAACGTATTTTCAGGTGTTCAGCAAAGATTTATCTGCTGAGAGATGAAGGTGTATGTTAGAAATGGATCAAACTGAATGCAACATGGATATCTTTTTCCCTGGATGAAATGTGTGTTAAGAACTCCTTGGCTGTGTCTGTGCAATTGGAAAAAAATGGACAAGGGATCTGAGGCCCTGAGCCATCTGTCATGGCACAGCTGATGCCCATGTGCTGAAATACTCCCCCTCCACCAAGCAGAATGCCTGCATCTGAATTTCCTGCTAGGAACAAGCCTTAGCATGTGTTATCAGCCAAACTGTGGCCTGGCACTGGCTGTGAGAGTTAATTGGCACAGGCTAAACAATTCTACACAGGGCAATGGACAGCTGAGACAGTTGTAGGCCTATGCCCTATCCCTTTTTTATTGACTAGTGAAAATATTTAGTTCTTGAGCCAGCCTGGATAAAAGTTTTGTACCACAGCTGGACCTGAATAATTTGACCCACAGCAGTGGAAGTGGCTGACTGCACACTCCCATCAGTTCAGAAGCAGAGTTTCTGTTTTTGCATGACCAGGGAAGTGTTAATAGGTGTTAAGTGTCTGTCAGCAAATGCTTTTGGGACTGGAAGGCATGTTTTGTTGTCTTTAAAAAACAAACAAAGCCCCCTGCTTATCTTTTGTTTTCTATGATTTTAAATATTACAATTATTTAATGCTAGGGGGGTTCATCATCTGGAAGGAAAAGAAAGGCAAGCACGTCTTTGACTGATGAGGAAGGTAAGTCACTTCTCAAAATTTTGCATCTATAGCATAGTACATAAGTTGAATATTAAACCCACAGGTTTTTAGTCTCTTCCTGTGTGCAGTGCTTTTCATACACCAAATACCAACCTTCATGTATTTCTTAGAGACATTAGATAGTCAATTAAATAGCAAATTATCCCTAAAAGGTCCCCAGTGAAAATTTGAAAATAACATTTTCCTGGAAATTATAGTGCCATCATTATTGGTGAATTTTAATTCTTTCTGTCCTCATTACTTCATTTGTCAGGCCTTACTAATGGTCTTGAAGTTCTTTTGAGGATTTTAGACTGAAATACCCATCTACTTTGGGTCCTTTCTTGTGGTGACCACTCTGTCATGTTCCTGAAAAAGGAACTCCCCTGCTTAAAGCTACAGAGCAACCTGTGGTGAACAATGTCAATCAACACTTAACTGCCTTCTGTCCTGAGGCAGAAATGCTTCTCTCCTGTTCATTTATCTTTTAAGTACTGCATATAGTTGCTCTCAGATTATCTTGTGTTCCATACATGTTTAATTCTTTTTAAATCCTGCAGACTTTGAATATTCTGTGCTTGTTCACTTTAGGGGTATAGAATTAAAAGCCTCCTGAATTATTGTATAATTTTAATCCAATTTGTATTTGTTTTTCCTGTAGTTGAAGATGAAGAAGAAACAATTGAAGAACAAGAAGCTAAAGAAGGAAACATAAACCATCAAACTGAATTGTCTAATCTAGCCAAAGAAGGTAGGCATGTGGCTTGATTTTTCTCTGAGCTGGACTCTGAAACAGCAGTTGGAAACACACAGCACTTGTTAGATTTGTAGAGAGGATTAGAGGTGGAAAATTGAGTGCATTCAGATATTCAGTCCTGTGCAGTCTGTATTTAGTTTTTTCTGTTTGGAAAGCTGCAGCAGTTTATGGGATGGTGATGGACGTCTGTGCTTTACAAAGCAGTCCTAGTTATCACATCAGGTGGCTTGAGAAAAAGTAGTTCTCTAGTGAAGCAATGCATTAAAACCTTACACCAAGACCACAACTTGAGTTCTAGGAGTGCATGATAAACACTTAAAACCATGGTTGTATCAGATTGGACATGGAAATTTTATCATCGACTGTCTTGAGTATCTCAGAAGAGTTTTGTGACTGATTTGGTAGGTCCAAAAGGGCACTTAAGTGCTGATCTTGAAGGAGGGTATAAATATTTGAGGATAAGGGGCTTTTAGGGACAGTGGTCTGGCTGGCAGCTCTCTCATTAGCAATGTAATTGCTATGCTGAGCTTGGTGTGTGCAAAGTACCCCATAGAGATGTGTCACTTACCCTGGTAAAAGCAGATTTTTGGAGGCAGGCTGCCCATTAGGCTGAGCGTGCCTGGCGATGAACATGCTGTTTCCAAATCTGTTTGTTTGGTCTGTTTAGCAGCTTAGTGGCTGCAGTGAACTGGCCAATTGGAGGGATTATAACCCTTGGCCAGTCAGCCAAGTGCCTAATGAGAATGTTTGCTGATTGATTGGCCACTGTCAGCATGTACATTCCTACTTTAACAGCTCAGACAAGGGATCCTGGAGTTACAACTCAGTTTTGAAACTCAGTTTTGAAACTTTTGAAGTCTTGCATTCCAACCACTCAGCTTGATTTGATGCCCCTACCTTCCCAGCTGGGGGTTTACTGAGGGTTGTAGGGTGTGTTTGTAACACAATAAAAAGCAAGGTATGAGAACAAACTACTTGGTGTAATGCCAAATGTTCTCTGTAATCAAGGTTATTAAATAAATACTGCCATCATTCACTTAATAATTACCTCTGAAGTTAACTTCTGATTAGAGAACTGGCTTTATGCAATTGTGAAGAACGTAATGGGATTATAATTAATTGTATCTATTGTTCCAAGTTTTAGTATTTTTAAACTTCCATCCTTTTATGACCTTCAGCTGAATTGCCTCTGGAAGATTTGGTAAAGATGTATGAAGGTGCCTTTGCAGAAAATTTTCACTGGCCCCAGCCGAAGCCTGACAGTGAAGAGGAGAGCAGTGAGGAAGGTAAATTACTCTATGCTCAGAAGGAGTTGTGCTGATTTACAAGGTGAATAAGTTGCTTGGCTATTCAGGACTCTGTGAAAAGACATTTATTTCTAAGGGAAAACACATATTGAGTGAATCACATTTAAAATTTCACAGTTTGTGAAAAGAGGGCAGTGTTTGCCTGTCTTAAAGTGAAGATGTGTGAGATTTTCAAGAACAATGATGAGGTGTAGAAAAGCCTCTCTACACTGAATTAAACAACACACTTCATAGGTAGCTATCATTACACCTCTGTTCTATGCTAACATGATGATAGAATTACATACTTGAAGATAGGTTTTAAATAGAATGAGAGGACCTCCCTAGAAGTTATGAAAAGCTGATGGTCATGTTAGCCTAGCTAGTGTGAATGTCCAGAACATGTACATGAATCTGAGCTTATGCTGTTTGCATTTTAGCTGGACTAGCTTGAAAATCATAACATTGCTTTTAAAAGTTAGCTACCCCCTTTAGACCCATGTCTGAATCCTGGTTATCTCAGTTCCTTTGGCTAACTGCTACTAAAGTTTGTTTTAGATACCACTGTAATTTTTTGTTCTCTCCCAGAAATGGAAGACCACATGTCTGATAGGGAAAGTCCCCAGAAAGAAGTTGTCCTCATAGACTCCCTTCTCAGCATTGACCAGTACAAGGGCATGGACAGATCGAGTCCTCCCAAGAAGAACGTGCGAGACATAGCGGAAGTCGCTGCTGCAGCAGAGATGTTGTTACCTAAAGGCAGCTCCAGGATAACGACAGCAGTAAGAATCCCTATTTTCTGCTACTCTGTGTGCTCATGTTTGCATAAACAATGCTTTTGTCTTCATTATTTTGTAGCTTTTAGCAAGAAATGGCATTTTTTTTCTTTTTGCGTTACCTATAGAATGTTTATGCTTTATGCCATGCTCTGTGAATTTAACTCAGGAAAAAATATCATGTTACAGGTAAAATACAACACTCCATCACTGTTGTATGGGTCTCTCAGAGAATATCAGAAGATTGGGCTGGATTGGCTGGCAAAGCTGTACAGGAAGAATCTCAATGGCATCCTGGCAGATGAGGCAGGGCTTGGAAAAACAGTGCAAATTATTGCATTTTTTGCCCATTTGGCTTGTAATGAAGGTAAGTTCGTTTGGCTAACAGTTTTAGACAGGTGCTGGACCAGCATTATCTTTGTAAATTGTAGGCTAGGGTCACTTTTTCGTCCCTACTGAACCATATCAGGCTTTAGTTAATGATAGGAGTAAGACTGTGTCAGAATAACTTTCTGATAATTTGTGACAAGGGTGCTATCTAGTCAAGTATAGTGTCTGATCAACCTGTTACCCTCTAGAGATTCTTCTGAATACTTCTAAGTTCTTACTAGTACAGAAAAGTGTTGCAAATTGTTTAATGACCAGGAGTAGATTAGTCATTAAAATACCTCTGTTGTTATTGGATTTCACTTTTAATGTTTAAGTTAGAGCAATGCACTTAAAAAATCAAGGGAGAATATAAGCGACATGCATTGTAAGGAGTCTCCTTCCAGTGTTAACTGCTGTGTTTCCCCTTCTGTAGGGAACTGGGGCCCTCACCTTGTCGTTGTCCGGAGCTGTAACATACTGAAATGGGAGCTGGAATTGAAACGCTGGTGCCCAGGGTTGAAAATACTTCTGTACTTTGGGAGCCAAAGAGAACTTAGGGCAAAAAGACAGGTGCTGTATTTTGCAACTCTTACACTGTTGCCTGAGACATTTAGCCTGTATATATCTGTCTTATTTGTCTTCTTTTAATGAAGAAAAGTAGCTGATTATAAGGTATTTGAGAGTTCTGCCTTAACTTTTCTGTCTCATCCTTTCTTTCCTTTTCCATAGGAATGGACAGAACCCAACAGCTTCAATGTGTGCATCACTTCCTACAAGCAGCTGTTCAAAGGCCACACAGCATTCATGAAAATGCGCTGGAAATACTTAATAGTAGATGAGATGCAGCAAATAAAGAATATGACTGAGAAACACTGGGAGGCACTTTTCAATCTCCGCAGGTACAGAGCAGAGAATTGATTTCCTGCTGCCAGTGGGTTTTTCTCTTTTCATGTCACACAATTCTCTTAAAACTGATTATAAAAAACCCTCTTGTATTGGTCTGCCCAAATTCCTGAGCAACATTCACCTATAGAGAAGTGCTTTTATTTGAAACTATCAGGATTCATAGAAATGCTTGAGATTTTTTTGTTTCCACTATCATATCACTGTAATTCTCCTTTGCTGGTGTTCTGTGCTCCCAAACAGATTCCCTTGTATGTTCTGATACTCTGCAATGAAGAAGCTATTTGGTGGTATATTCAAGATTTAAAAGATACTTTATCCTAGGATTAATTTCATTATATCTACATAATTGTTCTGTGTATCTGACAAACGTAAAAGCACTGTAATCAGTCAATTAAAAATCTTCTTTTGTTCACAGCCAGCATCGTTTGCTTCTGATAGACACTCCTTTGCATAACACACTGATGGAGCTGTGGACCATGGTACATTTTTTGATTCCGGGAATTTCCAGACCTTACCTGGATTTTCCAGTAAAAGCACCTAATGAGGAGAACCAGGATTATTGCCATAAACTGGTCATCAGGTTGCACAGAGTATGTTGTCATTTTTTCTCTTTTGTCCTACTACAGTAGTAATGCTGTTGAGGAGAGGAGGAATAAAAATATGTGGTTCAGATTAGAATTTGTGTCCTTTCTTAACACTTTCTTCAGTTTAGACAGAAAATCCTGCTGAATGCAGAGGGTTCTGCTACTAGAAGAGTGTGGAGATTTCTTTTAAAAATAATACAGGGCTCAGGTTTTGAAGCATGACGTGCAGAAATTAAAGAGCAAATTAATGTCTGTACAACTGTGTGCATAGCACTAGTATGATTATATATAGCATATGCAGTTTATCACATCAAATCTGTTGGGTGTGAATAAGTTTAGCTTCCTGTTACAAACTCTTTGAAGTGAGAATTTTTTTCCTCTCAATTCTGAAACGTTTCAGATGATTCAGCCGTTTATTTTGCGGAGATCAAAGAGGGATGTTGAAAAGCAGCTCACAAAGAAATACGAACACGTGCTCAAGTGCCGTCTGTCTAGTCGACAAAAAGCCATGTATGAGGATGTCATATTACAGCCAGGGTAAGGGCTTGAAACAGTAACTATAAAGTGCTGTCACTTGTAGTGCTTAAGCAAGGAAAGAAATGATTGTCATGGGGAGAAGTGTTTTAGTGTTTCTCTGAAATTTTCCGTTATGACCTGTGAGTAAAATGCGATTGCATTATAGACTAGAATTACAGCAGATGATGCTATGGCCTTGTGAAAAACATGCATTTACCTCTGGGACCTGGGAATTGAGTTATGATGGTCAGGTCTTCTGCTACATTGTTTTAACATTTGTCTCTAATGAGTGGTTCTTCATTTTTTTAAAGCCCAGAGTTTTTCCTCAGCACCCCCCCACCAGTGGTAATTGATAGGTGCAGGGATGAAACAGAAACAAAGCAAGGAGAGGATAGGGAGCTGGATAAGTTGTATTTGATTGTAAGGCAGCACTGGGTCTTTAGGTTTCACTTTTCCAAATTTACTTTTGGTACAGTGCTGCCTAAAATACTGCAGAAGACCTTGGTGAAATCTAAACTTGTTCTAAGACTTTTGCATAACATACTGCATTGCTCATTCTCACCTTGCTGATTTAGGGACAGCTCCATAAAAGCTGCGCATCAATCAATGTCTTTCTGTATAATTTATTTGGTAGAACCCAGGAAGCCCTCAAAAGTGGACACTTCATCAGTGTCCTGCATGTCCTGATGCAGCTGCAGCGGATTTGTAACCACCCTGATCTGATAAACCCCCGGCTTTCAAGCTCCTCTTTTGTATCAGAAACACTGGAATACAGAACAGCCTCTCTGGTGCTGCGAGCCCTGGAAAGGGATATTTGGAAGGTCAGTAGAAAAGTTAAGGTTTTTTTCCTTTCTTAGTGCCCTGGCAGAATTTCAGTGCTTACTGTTGTTTTCTTATATGTGTGTTTTCTTATACTAAGTATGTTCTTGCTGCATCTCTTGTTTTGTCATAGTGGTTTGAACATTTCAAGTGGTTTGTAAACAATAATTTTTCATGAACTACTTGGTCAAAGCGAAATTACCTTTGCTTTCATTATGCTCATGTTTGCAGGAATTTTCCAGCACTGAAGTGACTCTGGGTAGCACTGTGCTTATTTATGGCATTCTGCAATTTTCTTTTTGCTTTCACCAGCTGAAGGAAAGCAAGACTTTTTCACATAAACATTCTGTTACAATGACTAAATTAGTACCCTTCTGTCAATCCATTTGAAGTACCACTATTTCTGTTATTGTTAAACAAGTGATCCCACTCCTTGACATGATGAAAAATATAGAAGAAGTATGAGTAATGGAGCAGCTGACATTTTTTATTTCCATACTTCATATTTTTCTACTCCTAAATTATAGTTTGGCATTTAAGCTTGATAGTTAACCTTCAAAGAGTTCTATTTAATTCTTTGGAAACTATGATATATGAAGAATTGTTAAATGTGTTTTGCTTTAATTTCCATAACTGGCTAATGATTTCGGTTCTTTTTCTTCTAATGCTTAAAATGGTACTGTCAGTTTAAGATTTATTTCCAAGGTTTCTAGACAGTTTTGGCTACTAATTAATAGT
>VXBB01003786.1:129704-154998 GCA_013399915.1 Illadopsis cleaveri | reverse complement strand
CACTGTTGTGTAAGAGACATATGAATTTTTATAGCAGTACATTTTTTTAAAGTATATTTCCTCTAGTGAAGTAGTGTTCTCAAAGTAATGTAGAACTGTCTTTCTAATGCAAGAGAGAGCTGCCTGATGACCCGCAGCATATTGATGTCTCTCTGGAGCTTATATGGGAGCCCTTTTTTTCAGATATCTTCAGATATATCTTTTTCCAGATATTGACCTAGCCTCTTTNAAGCTGCGCATAAATCAATGTCTTTCTGTATAATTTATTTGGTAGAACCCAGGAAGCCCTCAAAAGTGGACACTTCATCAGTGTCCTGCATGTCCTGATGCAGCTGCAGCGGATTTGTAACCACCCTGATCTGATAAACCCCCGGCTTTCAAGCTCCTCTTTTGTATCAGAAACACTGGAATACAGAACAGCCTCTCTGGTGCTGCGAGCCCTGGAAAGGGATATTTGGAAGGTCAGTAGAAAAGTTAAGGTTTTTTTCCTTTCTTAGTGCCCTGGCAGAATTTCAGTGCTTACTGTTGTTTTCTTATACTAAGTATGTTCTTGCTGCATCTCTTGTTTTGTCATAGTGGTTTGAACATTTCAAGTGGTTTGTAAACAATAATTTTTCATGAACTACTTGGTCAAAGCGAAATTACCTTTGCTTTCATTATGCTCATGTTTGCAGGAATTTTCCAGCACTGAAGTGACTCTGGGTAGCACTGTGCTTATTTATGGCATTCTGCAATTTTCTTTTTGCTTTCACCAGCTGAAGGAAAGCAAGACTTTTTCACATAAACATTCTGTTACAATGACTAAATTAGTACCCTTCTGTCAATCCATTTGAAGTACCACTATTTCTGTTATTGTTAAACAAGTGATCCCACTCCTTGACATGATGAAAAATATAGAAGAAGTATGAGTAATGGAGCAGCTGACATTTTTTATTTCCATACTTCATATTTTTCTACTCCTAAATTATAGTTTGGCATTTAAGCTTGATAGTTAACCTTCAAAGAGTTCTATTTAATTCTTTGGAAACTATGATATATGAAGAATTGTTAAATGTGTTTTGCTTTAATTTCCATAACTGGCTAATGATTTCGGTTCTTTTTCTTCTAATGCTTAAAATGGGACTGTCAGTTTAAGATTTATTTCCAAGGTTTCTAGACAGTTTTGGCTACTAATTAATAGTTTATTTCTTAAACTTACACCATTTATTTCAAGTTAAAAAGTAAATATATAGAAATTTAATTCAGCATTGAACATAAAGAGGACTTAACTGTTTGGGTCATCACGTAAAACAATTAATTTTCTGAAATCCCTAGGAATCGGACCTGTCTCTTTTTGATCTCATTGGAATGGAAGACAAAATGACTCATTATGAAGCACAAATGTTGCCAAAACAAAAGGTTACTAGAAAGTTGATTGAAGAAATCTACAGCTCCCCTCCACCACCGGCGAGGCCTAACCCAGTGAAGCTCAAACCAAGCAGGTGTGTACACCTGTACTCCTTCTAAGCTAGAATTACAGCAGCAAAAGGTGGATCTGTTGCAATCTTTACTGAGTTCTCTTTGCTAATGGGATTCACACAAAACCTGAGGCTTACCTTTGCGTTTAATTTTTCTCTTGCTTTTGTGTTTACCTCCGAAAATAAGAATTCTGTTCTTTGAGGCATGCAATTCCATTTGAAGTTTGTTGATGGATTTCCCATAGTCCTTACTTCAGCAGCAGATGAGCTTTGTTCTTGGACCTTGTTTATGGCAATTGAGTGTTGTTTTGCAGAATTAGCAAATTAGGAGGATAATTCAAGACTAAATTGGATCTGCAGTGTCTGCTCTCACTGTTGTGTAAGAGACATATGAATTTTTATAGCAGTACATTTTTTTAAAGTGTATTTCCTCTAGTGAAGTAGTGTTCTTAAAGTAATGTAGAACTGTTTTTCTAATGCAAGAGAGACCTGCCTGATGACCTGCAGCATATTGATGTCTCTGGAGCTTATATGGGAGCTCTTTTTTTCAGATACCTTCAGATACATCTTTTTCCAGATACTGACCTAGCCTCTTCAAGATGTTTGCTGTAATTCTGAAGCATCCTGCTGTAAGCTGGGTTTACAGCAATGAAAGTTTTCTTTCTTTGATTTAACAAAATCACTTTCTACAATGTTTACTCAGGAAGCTTGTGAAGTGATGAGTCTTCTGCAGGAAGATTAGCATCTGACATGATCGGTTTATATGTTCCTCGGGGAACAGAGTTTGTTTCTAAAGGCCAAACTATGATCTTGCTATAGACTTTGACTTTCCCTGCTCTTGCCAGGTTGTTCCAGCCCGTTCAGTATGGTCAGAAGCCCGAGGGCAGGACTGTAGTTTTCCCAAGCACTCAAGTCCAACGCACAGTGACCACGGCGACGGTGACTCAACAGGGCCAAGTGCGAGGCAGATCCCCCATAGCTACGGTGTCTTCAAATCAAGGTAAGGGAGTCAGTGCCACCCTGGTCACCTGCACCTCAGCGTAGACAGATACAAGTTAGGCTGTTTAATAGAACTCCTTTTCCCTCTAGCTTAATGGTCTAGAATACTAATGGCTTAAAAATACCAACAGACTAATTGCCAGTAAAATTCCCCGCTAGTTTCTCCAGTATGATCTGCCAGTAAAATGCAAAACTAAGCTTTGTGTAACCTGTTAGCATATGGAGTAAATATGCCACAGTTGGTATTTAAAGCCCGACCACGTGTAATGTTCTGTCAGAGATGGGAATGTACAGTGCTTCTCTGTATTTATTTAGCCTTTAAACAATGATTTCCAAGTAGATAATATTGTAAAAATAGGATGGAGTAAGAGGTGTGGCTAGAAATCCCAGTCTGTAAGGACAAAGCCGTTCTTGTAGCCGTTTGATTATCCTGTTGGAAGGTTTCTTTTTAATGCAGGTTGTTTAAAAAGAGCGGAGTTAAAACCTCTAACAGCTTGCACAAACAACCCTTATCGATTGCAGCCGCAGCAGCACAGTTTCAGACAACTCAGGCTTCCACCAGTGCTCCAAGACACCAGCCCGCAGCGACCTTCACCACAGCAACTAGCGCAGCCAACCCTGTGAAACCGCGGGGCCAGACCTCTGCGCCGGCCCCGCAGCCGGGCCAGCCCCAGCCACAGCCACAGCCCCCCCCGCACACCATCCAACAGAGTGTGCTGCCTCAGAGGCTCGTACTGACCTCTCAGGCCCAGGCACGGTTGCCTAGTAAGTGGCCTCCCCTTTCAAGGTTTCTCCCACCTTTGTACTACAATGAGGTTAAGTTACTAGGCACCCTAAAATGTGTACAGAATCGTTGTTTTTTTTTCACTCTTCTGATTAGCCTTGCTCAGTACGTTGCTTTATGACCAAGGAAAATCGAAAATTGGATAAGAAACAATAGAATTGCTGTGGACATACATTAGCGGTGTCAACTTAATCTCCTGTTTCTGCATGTTTCTTCTGCTGGCAAGACTTCCTTCAGACCAAATGTTTTAGCTCTCTCCTAATTATTCCTTTCATGTTAAACACTAATCCATCTGCTAAAGGCCTCTCTGGCGGAGAGGAGCGTCGACACTGTTAGGCAGAGAAAAGCGATGAGGCTTTGCTTTAAGGTTGTATGTGCACTGCCTATTAGCATGTGTAGAGAGTACTGAGCACTGATGTATTAATTTTATCTCTGGGGTAATGCACTGCCTTTACAAAAGCTGAATTTTCACACCAGTATTTTCTCAATATCGTAAAACTTGATGCCGAAATGCCTCTAACCTTTCTGCATTTAAATCACAAAAAGCTTGGTCCTTGCCACTTCAAAGCTTTTTGGTTTGTTTAAATGCAGATTGCTTAAAATAAATCATGTTTCATCAGCAAATTTCAAGTGTGCATTTAATGTGCCACACATAGGAATATTTTAATTTCTTCCGTAAACCTTCCTTCATGCTCTTGAAAAGGCAGTGGAAATTCACTTTAATGTCTATACTTGTTCTGTTACAAAGTGTCACATGAGTTTTCAGGTAGCTCTTAACTTTATGGCTAATGAAAGTGGTAATTTCTAAAATGTTGATGTTCTTACCTTTAAACAATCAGCTTCTTTCCAGTTTGTCCAACAAATATAGAAAGCAATACCTGCTTAACTTCTATATGACACTTTTGATGCACTAATTATAATTATGCATGGAAGGCGCTTCAGCACCAGTTTACTAACCAAAATGTAGAATTGTGAATATTGAACAATTCGCCTCCCACTTTGATTTTTTTTAATGCCTGTTTCCCTCCTTAACAGGTGGTGAGGTAGTAAAAATAGCCCAGCTGGCTTCTATAGCAGGAGCACAAGGCAGGATCGCTCAGCCAGAGACCCCAGTGACTCTGCAGTTCCAAGGGAACAAGTTCACTTTGTCACACAGTCAGCTCCGCCAGCTCACTGCAGGGCAGCCCCTGCAGCTACAAGGTACTTACTTTAACACAGGCAGTTTTCCATTATTCAGAATGCTCATGTTTTGATGTGGGCACTGTGTTCCTTGTTGTTGGAGATTTTTCTGTCCCCAGTGCTTATACTGTCCTGCTCTTCCTATTTTCTGTGAACCAAGGTAGCCCTGGTTTGAAAGATAAATGCCAATCAAATGAAAGACATGGTTACTTTCTTTTTCTGTATTGTATTTCAAAAATGTTAGTAATTGATTTGTTTTCACACCCATGCAGTGCAGCTAAAGTAAGGTGAGGCATTATTTGATATGAGCTCCCTGCTGAGCAGAAACAGAAAAACTGAGAACATTCTTGGCTTATTCTGAAATTGTGTAAATAGTACTTCAAGATCGGCATGCTTCTGAATTTTGGCCCAACTACTGCCCTGGGCTGAATGCTCTACCTACAATCCATTTTGTTCTCAAATCTCCCTTGCTGTCGGTGTGTAGTGCCAACTTTAGGAGAGCCAGCATATCTTGATTCTCTGTGGCCAACAAAATAAATAGAGGGAAAGTTAAGTGAAGATTTGTTGTTTGATTGGATTTTGTCCAAATTCTATATAGATGCCTAGATTAGAATGATACCCCTGTGCCATGCAACTCCTCTTCAGCTATGAATAATTGGGTGTTTCCCTCATTTTTGGTAGATTGGTGTAATCAGCCTGTCTGGTAAAATTTGACATAGTTTGAAGCAGTAATGATCAACTTGCAACACTAATAGATTTTGCTAGAGAACACTTACTCTTTTCCACTCTCTCCACCCTAATGTGTGTTAAAATCCTCCACTGCAGGAAGTGTCCTTCAGATTGTGTCAGCCCCTGGGCAGCAGTACCTGAGGCCTCAGGGCCCCGTGGTCATGCAGACAGTTTCCCAGGCAGGAACTGTGCAGAATGCCCTGAACGCTTTAGGAAACCAGCACCAGGCAGGTGTCCCAACTTCCACTGCAGTCACACAGCAAGGTGAGTTCTCCAGCCTGAAGAAATGTCCAACTATTCAATTGCTAAAATCACATTCGTGTATAACTCCAACTTGTTGAACATCATAATTCTGTAAGTTGAGCTCAGAAGTGGGTGAACTATGAGGCAAATCCTTCCAGTTTGTGCTTGGTGTGTGCTGGAGTATTAATAAAATTTTTAGTACAAACTTGTGAGAGCATATAACTTAATTACAGATTTTTTTTTAACCAGTTTAGTCTTTGGTCAGTTTTTTTTGCAGGGGAAAGAACTAAATTTAAAATACTTTGTTAATTTTTGCAAGGAAAAAACAAGAGTGATAAATTTTTATACTGGCAGAGAATGTCCAGTGATTCTCTCTATTTTTCCACATTGATTTTGCTTTTATCTAATTTCTTTCACTTCTCTAGCTGATTGAGCTACAGTTTTCCACATCCCTCTGCAAACGTTGCTTGGCTATTTGGTGCCTTGGTGTAAATATGATCAGTTCCTTGCTTAAAAACACAACCAAGATGTTGATCAAAAATAATGGAGAAATTAATGCATTTACAACAAAACAGCAGATTATTAAATGAAGATAAATATAACATTAGGAGTTCATTCCCTGAAAATGGCCATCTGCTGTAATTGATTTGGGGTATAAAAAACCATTCCTAGAAAATGCTGTGGTGTTCTTACAGTGTAGTTAACTGGGTAAACATCTGCTAAGAGTTGAAATCACAAGAATGCTATTGAGATTCCATCATATGATTTCACCAATTTGTAGATACACTCAATTGATGTGTTTTCTGAAAAACCTTGGATGATTTGCTCAAGATAAGTTAAAACAATCTTTCCCTGAATTAGAACATTTTCTATTTTCTATTGTGTTCATATTAACATTTTCTAAATGTCATTGTGTATTTCACCATACACGACATTTTGAATAAAGTACAAATGGAGCACAGCACTTTGCCTTGTACAAAGCAAACTAAAATTCCATTGATCTATCTCAGATTTTTGTGAGAACAGTTAGTGTAAATATCTGTCAGAGATCTGATGTACAACAAAGTACAAATTTGCAATACTCAGTGGACATTTAGACTAAAAATTCATCTGCAGCAATGATGTGTTACAGCTATGAAATGTCTACTTATTGAATATAATAAAGAGACCAATTTTCAGACTAATAAATTTATAAACACAAGGTTTATCCTCAGTTTGTATTCCAGGTAGAGCTACAGTTACTAACTTGCCATCTGGTGATATGGGAGCAGTGTTAAAACCAGCACCTTTGCATGGACAGTCACAGGTACTCAATTTTTTATTTTTTTTGTGGAAACACAACTTTTTGGAATCAATAATAAGTCTACGTAATAGTAGAAACCTACAACTTGCAAAGCTGGAATTAATTAGGAACTTTGATGATTACAGAGTAGGTAAATATCCCAGCTTCTTTCCATGTTTCAGGTTGACAGATCTGATGCATTTGCATTTGTAATGCGTAGATAAAATAATCTGGTGTATAAAAGCAGCTGACAGCTTTCTTGTGCTGTGATAGACAGGTTCTTGTAATTGTAGTGTGTTTTAATTATGTAGTAATGCATAAATAAAGAAATCATGTGGGTTTTTTGTGTTTTGAACACAATGGCAATTGTGCAAATTTTTATAGATTTCTAATCTTAACAAGTTTTTAGAAGAGTTCCTCAAGCAACTTACAAAGCATAGGGAAACACCAAGAATATATCAAAAGCTGCTAAAATTTACCTTTAAAAAGCTAGAAGACACTAAACTAAGGTAGAACTGACTCTTTAATATGAACTGAATTCAGCTGTAGTCTTCAGATTTTATCTGAAATGTATACCTTTAATAATTAGTCTAAGTAGTAGTTCTACTCTAGGATCTGTACTCTGACCCTGATAGTTTCATTCTAAAGAACCTCAAATCCCTCACTGATTGTGATGAGCAGCAAATGTGGTTTTCACTCACCTTCTCTTGGCAAAGGAGACGTTTGAGGAGAGGAACCGGCTCTTGAAGGAGCGCCTGGACAGGATCTTCTCGGGCAACGAGCGCCGCTGCTCGCGGGCCCCGATGTACGGCCGGGACGTGCTGAGTGTTTGCTCCCTGGCTGGGGACAGAAAGGCCTCCCAGCTGCCTTCCAGTGAAGGCAACAGCTGGAGGTGGGCTGGCTTTGTCAACTGCTGCCTTTCCTCAAGTGCCTCCGGAGGCCCAAGTAGCCCCTTGCGGGAAATGATCCTGGGCTTGGTTCAGCAACAGGAATCTCTAAAGGATCTTATTAACAGGTAATGTGTGACTCTGCCTAACAAACCTTTACACATCTCATTATTCTAAAGCACTTTTCAAAAAGGCTTAAAACCTTGTTTCTGTTGATGAACTTATTTGGTTTAGACTGGTTTATTTAGCAGTAAATGATGTGCAGCATGGAAGTAAAAATAAGTCACTTCTGTTTCATTTGGATCTTTATAAGTAAGTGTTTTCAGTGCCTCCTTCCTAATTTCAAGCCCAAGTTCAGCTGACCATACTTAGGCTTACATTCTTATGCTTTGGGTTCACTTGAATAGGTACTGCTTGGACCCAGCTAACAAGAGTTAAGACCCAGAGATGCAGGCAGAAGCTAGTTTAGCCAAGACTGACTTTTATTGCTGTAGCTATTGATGATTATTGATGATCATTTTGTGTGTAACTTTTTAAATCGATATTGCCTTGTTTTGATGCTTTTCACAGGGCTCTCTTCGTGTTGCCAGCTGCAGTTGCTGCTCCCCCATGCTTCTATGTAGCAAATCCTCCCCCTTCATACAGTCACAGACTGAAACTCCTTAAGCACAGCCTGAGGCAGAAGGCAACTCCACACTTGCATCAGTTGCAACAGCTGACAACTCCTCACTTGCTGCAGTTCCCTGACCTCCGGCTGGTGCAGTATGACTCAGGTAAAGGACATTTGCTGGCAAGATTTCAGTAATTTCCTCTATCACATGAATGGAATTTCTATATAAAACAATCACTGATTTTTGTGTTTGAATTATAGGAAAATTAGAAGCTCTTGCTGTCTTGCTTCAGAAGTTGAAATCTGAAGGGCGCCGTGTGCTGATTTTGTCGCAGATGATTCTGATGCTGGACATACTGGAGTTGTTCCTGAATTTCCATTTCCTCACCTTTGTGAGGATTGATGAATATGCCACCCAGGAACAACGACAGGTAAGTGTTCCCTACCAGCTGCCCACTGGTACAGCAATATGTGCTGCCCAGGTTTTTATTCCCTACAGCAGGGAAAGGAAATTTACCTTGTTTTGTACTCAGTTTGAAACACTTGATGTGCTTTCATCCGTTTTTGTATTAGACTATAGTGAATTTGGTGTGGTATTTTATTTTGGTGTATGGTTTATTTAGTCCTCGCTTTTATTCTGTTTATGTAGGAGCTGATGAAAATTTTCAACAGAGACAAGCGCATTTTCTGTGCTATCCTCTCCTCTCACAGCCGTTCCACAGGAGTCAGTCTTGTTGAGGCAGACACTGTTGTGTTCTATGACAATGATCTGAACCCAGTGATGGATGCAAAAGCTCAGGAATGGTGTGACAGAATTGGGAGATGTAAAGATATCCATATATACAGGTGATGGTGACAGTCAACATCTGCTCTTTAACATGTTTTAATGTGAGGTTAGTTCAGATAGTGCTGCCTTGTATGATCTGGAGTAAAGTGGAAACAGTGCTGAAAACCACCTCCCTTCAATAAAAAAGATGCCAAGGTATCCTGTGAAAAAGTATGGAGGGGTTAACACCAAATGTAAGACATTAATCATACCTGCATGGGTTTTCTCTGTCAGTCTACATGGAATTTTTTGGGTGTTGTTTTTTTTTTAATTACATAGATTATTAAAACAAAGCTCTAAATTAAAGGTGGTAGTGTGTTTTTTCTCGGCCTGCAACTAAAAAAACTCCCACATATGACCACATTTTAAGTGTTTAGTAGTAATCTCTAAGGATAGTTTGTCTTTTTGTTTCTGAAAGCTGGTTTGGAAATTACTTACCAGATTTCTACATTTTTTTCCTTCTTTTTTTTAGGCTTGTCAGTGGTAATTCTGTAGAAGAGAAACTTTTGAAAAATGGCACAAAGGACTTGATCAGAGAAGTTGCTGCTCAGGGAAATGACTATTCAATGGCCTTTTTAACACAGGTAAGTTAATATTCAGAATGCATTGAAACACCCATGTTGCAGAGTTTAATAAATTCAAGCATCTGTGTTGGATTGTTTCATAGCAGTTTAGTAGAAGTCTGTCTGGGCTAGAATTAATAAGAAAGCATATTGGATTTCATGATTGCTTGAACTCTCAGTGTTGGGGCCACATTCTTTCAAATACTGTCCATCTGTTTTGTTCTGTTATTTGCATAGTGATGCACAGACATCACCCCTGACTTAATATATTGTGGTTTCTTCACCCTGCTGCGAAATTTTGCAGTGCTTGTAAGGGTGAAGGTCTCAACAGCTTTAAAAATGTGAAATAAGTTTGGATATTTAGAGAGATAGACTCTGAGTTGCTGCTCTGAAGATACACAAGACAGTGACTGCACTGGTGAAGCCAGACTATCCCAGCTGGCACCCTGATATTGAAAAAAAAAAAAATAGAATGCTCCCAAAAACTGAATGTATTTCTCTTTTTCCCTTCTATTTACCAAGCAAACAATTCAGGAATTGTTTGAGGTTCATTCTCCTATGGAGGATTCTGGATTTAGAGTGAAAGCAGAAGAATTTGTAGTACTTTCTCAAGAGCCGTCTCCAGCAGAAAATATTTCACCTAAAGTTGCAAGACCATTCATAGAGGTAATGATTAACACACACATTAAAAACACAGCCATACAACATCAGTATTAAACAGCTGACTAATCCCATTTCATTTGGGTAAATTTTGTCAGTCTCTTTTTCTGGTAGTTTTATGCTCTTTTGTCATTTGTCTTGTGACAAAACTTCCAAAGGCCCAAAGCTGAGTTTTATAATTTCTGAGATTGTTTCTCTTGTTGCAGCAGAGACTTCAGAAATTTGTGTTGCATTTCAGTGAACTCCTTACAGAGTTTCTTTTTGTATTTTTGAAGTCTTAATTATTTTTAATATATATCTCTCTGAAAGGCCCTCAACAGCATTGAACGAGAGGATGAGGAGTCAAATGATCACATACAAGAAATAGGATCTGAGTCAAGCATTGAACCTTTAATCTCAGAGCTCTGCGAGACAAAATACATTGAAGAGCCCTCACAGCTGCAGGAGTTAGTTGCTGTTGTGGATCAGGTACCCTGACTTCCCTTGAATATCTGGCTAAAAAGTAATGTTCAGTTCAAATGGTTCAACTTCTTTACAGTGTGACCTTAAAGCAACTTTGTTGTTTCTCCCATTAAATGGAAGGGAGATCTCCCACTGTTTTAAACAGTTAAGATGAGTTTTAAGGAGAGCTTTGATACTTCATGTAAGATTTCTTTTATTATCCTCAAAGTAACATTTTTTCATTTTTTCCCTTTGATACTTCCCTCAGCTGACTCCAATTGAGAAGTACGCTTTAAATTATCTGGAGCTCTTCCACGGTTCGATTGATGACAATGAGCCGCGGTTGAGTGAGGTAAAACAAATCTTTCTATTCCATGTCATTCTGTCACAAAACAACATTTATTATATTTTCAATATGAAATGGAAGTTTCTCCAATGATGTGGAATATATTGTAGGCACTTCTGTGATCTTTTCTTGCTATACCTTATGAACAGCATGATGTCTTACAGAGAGCTCATTATTTTGGGATTCTCTGGTTTAAGCAGGTGTCAGTTCTTAATTTTTTTTTTATAAAATGGGAATTGCTTTCAGCCCAGCTCAGCAAATATTTGTTGTACTCCATTGATGGCAGGGGAAAAAATTTCATTAATTCCAGAGCCTGTGTTCTGGTTGTCTTCATTGTTTAACTGAAATTCTTTGATTGCTTTATACTGATGGTTTAAAAACCCTCAACAAAGACCAAGAAGTATCTTCTAAATGATTGTGAAAGTATTTGTTAAGAAATTGCTATAAGATTCTTGTGTCTGAAAATGTCAAAGTTCAAGGTATTTATTTATAAAATTACAAATTGATGACTTCTAATCCAGTGCCTGTTACTATATGAAGTTTCTAAGGAGTCTGACTTTAATCTAGATGGATCTGAAAACTGCAAAAAAAGCCTGGGAAGTCCAGCATATGAAGGAGTTAAAGGAAAGAGAGCAAAGAATGCTTTGGGAGGATGAAGAGGATCTTCTAACCTACACTCGGGAGGATGCCTACAACAAAGTAATTGCTGATTAGTCTTGTTTTTCTAAATAGTTATTTCTGAACAGTTACTCTGAGAATACCTTTACCCTTCAGGTTTCAGTTGGATCATTTGAATTGTGTTCTCTTTTTGCTGTCTAGGAATATGTCTATGAAGGTCCAGATGGACAAACTGAAATTATGCCAGTAAGTAAAAGTAACTCCAGGCAGCCTAGACAGGCTTTTTATTTTATGAAACATAAAGCTCAGTGGACAGTTAACATTGCAGTAATCACAGACTTTATTCTCTGCAGCTCTGGACTCCTCCTACTCCACCTCAGGATGATAATGATATCTACATAGATTCTGTTATGTGCCTGATGTATGATACCACCCCCATTCCAGAGTCAAAATTGCCTCCAGTGTACGTCAGGAAGGAGCGTAAACGACACAAAACAGATCCCTCTGGTGAGTGTGTGCTCAAAACTGTTCTGAGATTTATTGCAGAAAGTTTAAAAAATCAGTGGGGGGGTTTCATACCTCCTATATGTCTGGTCCAATAAAGATCAAATCTGCATGGTTGAAGGGATGACAATTCTTGTCTCACCATGGCCTTGAAGCAGTGGAATCACTCGAAGGCTCAGTTCTTATGGTGTGTCTTCCCTTTGGACATAAAGGTGTTCTTAAAAGGACAGTTCTAGAAAGCACACATTCTGATTTGTCAGTTAGGACAGGGCTGATCTTACCTTATAACAGGCCCTGTTTAGTTCCTGACTGTGCTTTTCAGAGGCAGTGGGGAATACTCTGCACATGTATGAGCATTTTGCAGCTGAAGGCAGAGGAATCAAAGAATGACAGTATCTACCAATAATGCTTTGTTTTTTGTCTTAGCAGCAGGTAGAAAGAAGAAGCAACATCATGGGGAGACAGTTATCCCACCTCGTTCACTCTTTGATCGAGCAACTCCAGGGATGTTGAAAATGCGCCGAGAGGGCAAAGAGCAAAAGAAGAACATCTTGTTGAAACAACAGACACAGTTTGCAAAGCCTTTGCCAACTCTTGTCAAACCAGCTGCTGAGACTGGACAGGATAATCCAGAGTGGTTGATCAGTGAAGACTGGGCACTTCTGCAGGTCAGATGATACCTGCAGCTTCTGCTGCCATTATGTTTTTATTCCTGCATTTTATCTCTTCAGCATTATTTCTAATTCTTAATGGCATTTTGCTGTCATAACTTGGAACAGATTGCCTGCCATTTGTGCTCCTCTAAGGAGAAATTAAAGGCTAAGCTACAAAATGTATGATTAAGCCCCATGGTTGTTTTAGAAACCACTTACTGTTATTCAGATAAGTTATGCTGGCTGGACACTGGATAATGCAGCTAAGGTTCTTCCCACCTTTGAGGGGAGAGCAGCACTTGAATAGCAGCTCTCTGTCCCTCTCATACCAATCTCCAGCTGTTTCCCTAGACATCAGTCAGCATTAGGGCACCTTCTGCTTGTTTATTCTCTGTGACTAGCTGAACACAGAGCCTTAGCCCTGAGCTGTCCCACTCTGTAGTGGTGTGTGGGCACACACAGGTGAGGGAAGGTTTGGAAGATGGCAACGATTTCTCACCTGATGCATTTGTACCTTCCTGTGTTGCAGGCAGTGAAGCAGCTGCTGGAGCTTCCTTTAAACCTTGCTGTTGTGTCGCCAGCACACACTCCCAACTGGGACCTGGTCAGTGATGTTGTTAACTCCTGCAGCAGAGTCTATCGCTCGCCCAAGCAGTGCCGCAACCGCTACGAGAATGTCATAATCCCCAGGGAGGAGGGAAAGGTGAGTTCATGTGGAATGATGCGTCTTTTTTGTACTTTAAGTTGTAGAGTTTTTTTTCCTTATCTCCATAAACACTTGTGTTGTTTTTTTTTTTTGTTAAACGTTTCGACAGTGTAAATAAATAACTTTTAAAAGATCTTTTTAAATTATTCTCATCAGGATTTCCACTTATTTTATGTGATTTCTTTGAAAAGAAAAAGCACCTGAACAAAATCTTCCACAAAAGATCATCTAACTTTCCTTCTTATTTTACAGCTAATGTACGAAGCTAATCCTAAAAAGAAGACAAAAAGTATTTATAAGGTGTGCATTGGTATTCTTTCAAAATCAAATCTAGACACTGTGGTATTTAGCAGCAATGGAGGTGGGCAGATAATTCATATGAGATCCATGTTGAGTGTTACTTGAGTTCTGAAACATCAATTAAAATTCCAAATTTATTTTTCCTTTCTTTGTTGATACAGTGGATTGACACCAGACTTCAGCTTTTGGATTTGATAGATAAATTTTAGACCATGCAAGAAGTTTGTGATTTCACTTAAACTGCCACTTCGGTGGCATTTTTCCACCAAACCACCATGTATCTTATCCTGATGGTATTTAAGATCTGTAAGAGTGAACTTCATGCTAGAGTCTAAGTGGATTACAAATACATAGTGAATTTGATGCCTGAAACACCTTTTAGTAAATGAGGATGATAGGACGCTACAGAAACAAAAACACATTCCATGACTGTGAACACCTTCTTCCAAACCACACAGCAATTTAGTGACAGAGTTGGGTGGAGAATCCAGAACTTGTGGCTGTAGTCCCATTTTCTGACTGCTAAGGAGGTTTGTCCCTGACTGGCAGTTTCTGCTTAGGAGAAGCCAAATGTTAGACTGGCATGGTGTGTGGATGTTAACCTAGCTTTGTTGGGAGAGCAGTGCAGTGATGGTTTTGTTTTATCATCTTACGTGTGCGCTGTGCATAACTATAAACTAATGGGCTTTTGGTTTGGGTAATGAATTAAACTTGCAAAATCTAAACTAAAGCAAAGATTCTTTCTCAAATTAGAGTTTGCCATTTTGTATGTCCCCAAGTGCTGATGCCAGTGTGACCGTGAGAACTGCTCCTTATTTTGCTCTTTCTTTATATATTTCCCATAGAGTTTTGTGTGACAGTAAGTTATCAGTGACACGAGGCAGGAACCAGTCTGTGATAGATATGTTGGAGAGTGTTTTTAAATAATCTACGAGCGCGCCTTGTGTTTAAACGTAGACAAAATGCCCTGTTGGGTGAGTTTGCAATTGAAAGTTGGTTTGTTTTCTTTTTTTAGACCAAAAACAGTCGTCCACTTCGTACCAATCAGATCTATGCTCAAGATGAGGGTGCAACCCACACACAGCTTTATACTAATCATTTTGAGATGATGAAAATGATTGCAGGGAAAAGAAGTCCACCTATCAAACCTCTGTAAGTTTACCTGGGATCATTTGATCTCCTGGAAACTGTGTTTTGAATGGCTCTCAAAACCCTGAGTTATTCTACACTCTGTTTCTCTGTTCTTGATCTCTCTCTCTGTGTTCTGTTTTATTGGAAACACCTCCATATTTCATGTGTTTTGAGTCTCACTGCAGGAATTTGCTCTTTGTCATTAAGAGCAGAACTGCACTCAGTTGGGGATTTTTTTAAACTGCTTTATATCTATCCATTTGCCTAAACTGTAAACATTTTGCTATCTATGTTATTTAGTAGTACATTCTTTTCTATGTATCTTCCTGCAGTTTTTCTGTATTTATTTAGTATTTACTCTGAGTCTTTCTTAAATGTCTATCTGTATGCAGGCTCCAGTACTGGCAGGAATATCATGGAAACTCCACCAAAACTGCAGTGTTACATGCTAAAATATGTAAAATGAAATACTGTTTTTAAAGTTTTTCTGTCTCCAGTAATACAGTTTTACTCAATTTCAGACTTGGCATGAATCCTTTCCAGAAGAATCCAAAGCATGCATCGGTGCTTGCAGAAAGGTGAGCACTCTCTATCTTGAAGGAGTTACAAATTTCATAAAAGTGCTCTTTTTTATTTTCTTTTTTTTTTTTAGGTTTTAGTTATTTCTAAATATCGTGTGTTTTGTCTTATTATTGTTTCTAGTGGAATCAACTATGATAAGCCCCTCCCTCCAATTCAAGTCGCGTCCCTCCGAGCAGAACGCATTGCCAAAGAGAAAAAGGTATGGTCCCCTCTCTGCTGCACAAATGGCTGCAGTAATTAAAAAAGTAGGCAACAGATGAGGTACGAACAAAGCTGCCTCCTGGGAGAAGTTTGGCAGTACAGTGGATGTTGTGAGCAGCTGCACATTGTTCATGTACAGGGGTTTAGGTAGCCAAGGCCCAAAGTGAGACCTTTCCTTGGGCCTTTTGTCACACTCAGACGCCTTAAACAATGAGGGGCATATTTTTGCAAAAGATACTAAAACGTGTAAAAATCTTGTTTATTTCTTGACCATTCTGTAGCCTCTTTTCTTATATTATTCAGAAAGAATTACTTGTCCTTACTTGTGGGTGATACTTGTGCTGTGCTCTAAGCCATAAAACCATAAGTACAGCATGTAGTTTGAAACGAGTCAGGTTGTGTAACTTGTACTTGAAAAGTGAAGTCAGCTTTGTGGGCTGTCTCTGGTTAGAATTAAAGGGGTTTTATGGATAGAAATAAAGAAGTTTTGTCTGTTGCTTTATTTTGTTTGGAAACAACCACATCTTGCTTGTTCCATGCTTGAAGACTGAAGGTGCCCCTTGCCTTGCAGGCGCTGGCGGAGCAGCAGAGGGCCCAGCAGCAGACGGGCCCCCAGCCCCAGCAGCCCCAGGCGGGCCAGCAGCCCCCCCAGCAGCCCCCCGTGCAGCAGGCCCAGGCCCAGCCACAGCCACAGCCACAGGCACAGGTAGTTCAGCAGCCACAGGCAGTGGTGCAGACTGCAGTCACTACTGTGGCCAACACAGCAGTATTGGTAAGAAAGGGAGAGCTCAGTGCCTCTGATGTAGTCACTGCAGTTCTTCTGTGTGTGCTGTATTTGTGTCGTGTTTTCTCTGGAAAGAGAATTTTAGGTCAGTATAGCGAGATCAAAGATGTTTTTTCTTGTGTGCTTTCCCTGGTTATGCTGGGTGTCTTCTGGTTCCTTGATTTATTCAGTTTATCCATACCATTTTAGCAACAGGTCTTGGCATTCTGAGGTGGAAAAACACCATGCAAAGATGGTTTTTCCTTTTTCACTTTAGACTTTCGTTTAATGAAGTCTGAGTGAATAGATGTGCACGATCAGTGACAAGTGTTTGTACAGAGGACTTGCAGAATGCAGACAATAGAAGAGAAAGTAGCTGTAAGAACTACTCAGTTAATGAGCTTTAAAACAAAAGATTCATTAACCTTTGCAGGGCACGTGAAGTGATGCATCCTACAGGAAATACCATGGTGCTTTTACAACAGATTTGTGCAAAGTTTTCATGTCTTTCCTAAATCTAGAGTCTGAATGAATCTGATGACTGGTCTGTGGCTTTTGTATTTAGAGGCAATCCAGGTTGCATCATAATGTGTGCAGGCAGTGGTGGATTATTTTGCTTGTTGAAGAGCAAGAGTGCAACAGCTTTTGCAGAAAGACAGAGAGGATGTGTTCTGACCCACAAGCACTGCTGTATATGAAGTGCTCAGTGATGTTCCTGTATGAGTGGTTGTCTCTGGTGTGCCAGAGTAAGGTATTGCTCCCTTCTTCTGCTGATAGGGATGTCCAGTGACTGGGGTTTACCACACACTTGGCTGGTCTACAATTGCTCATTAGTGAGGCAGAATCCTGATATTTGTATGCATTAGTTGCTGTGATTTGTAGAGTCAATGAACAGCTGCAGAAATCTCTGTGTGTTCCATTGCATTTTTCTTTTTTTATCACTTCTGGAATACAGCATTGTGTTAAGCAATGCTCAGTTTCCTTTTATTGTTTTTCTGAACTGTTACCTTAATTGTCTTCTAATTAGGCAGGCACCATCAAAACAGCAGTGACGGGGACAAGCATCCAGACTGGTAAGGAACTTTGTAATTGGGCATAGGAGATGATGGGACGTTGGGATTTTCACTTTCAGAATCCCACATTTAATCCTGGCTTGCTTTCAGCTACAGTGAGTGGAAATGTGATCGTGAACACTGTTGCTGGGGTCCCTGCTGCTACCTTCCAGCCCATCAATAAACGTCTGGCCTCACCTGTTATACCTGGGACACTGACTGTGAGTAGATCCTGTCACTGGTTGTGTCCCTGGACACACTGGGTTGCATGTTGTACCAGCATATCTTTAGCTTTTCATGTTGTCAGAAATTCTGCTTCTTGCAAATGTTATGGGCATCTTGGGGTTCTTTGTCAAACCTCTCTCTCTTACCAAAACATCAGAACACACTGGAATGGTTTATCAGAAAAAAACCCACTTAATACTGTTAAAAATAGTTTATAGGCAAGTGCTGCTAAAAGCAATGTATTATGTCATTAACATTTTCAGCCTGTAACTGTTTTGTGCTTTATTAATTATGATCTTCATTATTATGTCAGTGGTTTAAGACTATGGAAGGTAAAGCAAAATATTGAAAGATGCTAAAATCAAATGTCTGTAATGGAGTGAAGGGTTTGGTGATCAGCCTGTTGGAAAAATTTTTCACAGAATCACCGAATCACAAAATTTGTAGGTTGGAAGAGACCTTCAAGATCATCGAGTCCAACCCATGCCCTAACACCTCAACTAGATTACGGCACCAAGTGCCACATCCAGACTTTTTTTAAACACGTCCAGGGATGGTGACTCCATCACCTCCCTGGGCAGACCATTCCAGTACTTTATCACTTTTTCCTTGAAAAACTTCCTAATATCCAACCTATGTTTAACCACATGCTGATTTTAAGACACATCCAAACAGATATATTAGACAGATTTGGGCCTTTTTTCCTTTTGCATTTTTCCTGCTTGTTTTTAAAATTGCCTAGAGGGCAGTTCCATTTCCAGAAGGTTCTGTAGCTGTACCTGAGGCACAGGGATGGGGCAGTAATGGCTGTGTTCCCTTGCAGACCTCGGGAGGCACCGCCACTGCCCAGGTGGTTCACAGCCAGCCCCGCGCGGCCGCAGCACCGGCAGCGTCCAGCGAGCTGGTGACCATCGCCTCCACCCAGGGCGTGCGTGCTGTGACATCTGTGACAGCCTCAGCCGTGGTCACCACCAACCTCACGCCTGTGCAGACGCAGACAAGGTCTCTGGTGACCCAGGTTACACCAGGTAATGATCCTGTGTTTAGGGACTTCACCCAGTAGTGCATAAAGGGCCCCAGGATTCCTGTAGATCCACCACCGCAGTCACACAATAGTGGAAGGTCTGGGACACAATTTTATTGTTGGTGCTCAGATCACATTTTTCTCCGATATTTCTGGATAAAGTATGTCAATAGAGAGCTTGGCCCCTAGGCATTGCAATTTAAAAATATTATTAACAATCCAGCAGTAAAATATTAGAATTGACTGCCTTGACTAAAAACCACTGTGAAGAAAGGCCCTTGTATTTTATGATCTACTCTGGTTTTACAGCATGCTCATGATAATGTGTTTTTACATGTAGTAAATCCACACAGTGTGCTGGAGCAGAAAAATAAGCATTTAACAGCTCGACTTCTCAGGTGAAATTAATGAGTTAAACTGAATGTTGAAAAGTATTCGTCATAACATTTTGGTTTTTCTTCATTCACAGCTACACCAACAGTCCAGCTGTCAGGCAAAACCATCACCCCTGCTCACTTCCAGCTTCTGAGGCAGCAGCAGCAGCAGGCTGCTCAGGTGCAGGTCCCACAGATCCAGGCTCAGGCACAAGCCCAGTCTCCAGCTCAATTAAAAGCTGTAGGGAAATTGTCACAGGTGAGGATATGCTGATGAAGTAATGTAGCACATTGCTGTCATTACTGTAAGCTTCCTTAGCAGTGTGTGTTGTGTCCTGTTTTCTTGGGCTAGAGTGAGATGTATTTCTCTCTTAGATTTCACCCTGCTAAAATTTCATGCAGGCAGTGATTCTGACAGCACTTTCACTAGTAGAGTAGTGCAGGATGGAAAGCATTTACTGTTACTCACTGGAAGCCATTGTGTAAAAGAGTTATGTTTTAGATACTTGATCTTAACTCTAATCTGGTACAGAATGTTTCTCCTTTTAAGCTTTGGATTCATCTCCATTTTTCTCCTGTAACATAAACCATTGGAAATGATGGAAGTGTTTGATTTTTGCAGGAGCAGCTGATCAAGTTGCAGAAGCAGAAGCTGCAGCTCCCCCAGCAGCAGTCAGCACAGCAGTCACAGCAAGGGGCACAGCAACAAACAGCACAAGTGCAAGTGCAGCAGCAGCAGCAAACTCAGCAGCTCACTGCTGTGACAGCCCCTCGTCCTGGTGCCGTCCTCACGGGCACTACAGTCACCAACCTGCAAGTGGCACGCCTGGTGAGTTGGCTTTGACTTGGCAAAAACAGTCTCAAACATCTCACTATTGGCTGGTTTAAATGAACTGGGCACTGATCATTCACACTCACAAGTGCTCTTTGCATTGCTCTTCAGAAGGAGCAGCTGTAACATAAATAGCTTTACATTGTACTTACCCATTGATACCATCTCTGAATTGTGTCACTGTACAGGAGCCATTACATTTAGAAACATTTACAGCTGTCACTTTGTAATCACTTGTTATATGCAGTAAATCTTTCTGTGCTGGTACAATAATCTTCATTCCTTACTGCTTAGACTCGTGTTCCTGCTTCCCAGCTCCAAGCACAAGGACAGATCCAGGCCCAAACTCCACAAGCAGCACAGGTTGCTCTGGCAAAGCCTCCAGTGGTGTCTGTTCCAGCTGCTGTTGTGTCATCTGCAGGAGTCACCACACTCCCTGTGACTGTTGCAGGCATTAGTGTTGCCATTGGGCAGCCACAGAAAGCAACAGGTATGTGAATGCAAGTTGGAAATAGGAAGAATTGTATTTTATAGCAGTCTCCTTCAGTATAGACATTTTTTTTGTTGTAGGAAGATTGTTGTTAGCTTACTCGTGCTCTTAGATAAGAAATTTTCTCCACTGTCAAAATCATGTCTTATTCCCATTAAAGTCAGTGGGTTGTTAGTGCTCAAAGCTGTGCAGATGTATGAGTCTGTAAAAGTAGAATCTGTGTTTGCAAGCTGTGATTATTGGGACAAAGCAATAAACTGAAGACTCTTACAGTTCATTATTTCTGTAATTTTCAGGAGGCCAGACAGTAGTTGCACAGCCACTGCATGTCCAGCAGCTGCTAAAACTCAAGCACCACCAAGCAGCACAGCAGCAGAAAGCCATCCAGCCCCAGGTTGCACAGGGACAGGCTACTGTGCAGCAAAAGGTATGTCTGCCCTCCCATTAACTTATTAAGTGGTTCTGTGGTTGTAAAACTTGGTTCTGGATGATCAGGACACTTCTAGAGAGTCAGCCAGGATTTCTAGGGGTGAATCTTAGGTGTATCTAGTGAGAACAGATTCTTAGTGCTTCATTTTTTCTGTAAAGTAGTTGGTTGTTTGGTAGTTTTTAGTAAGTGTGTTGTTGTGTGTGAGAGAGAAACTTTTCATTAAATACTTTAATCCTGAATACTTGTGTAAATGCATGAAGGCTTTCATCTAGTGCTCATTTTTATTGCTAATCCTGTGAGATTTTTTTTTCAGTAATTAAATGTAATTAATCATTTTTCCTGCTTACATGTTCTTTAAAATACACTTATCTTTTGTAGTCATTGATGCCTTTTTTCTCTTGTGCAGATAAATGCTCAACAGGTTACAGTCCAGACCCAACAGCAGACTTCACAGCAGCAAAAAGTAACTTATGCTACACAGCCTGCCATTAAAACACAGTTCTTAACAACTCCAATTTCCCAAACCCAGAAACCAGGTGGAACCCAGCAAGTGCAGGCCCAGATTCAGGTACAGGTAACACAGGTTTACACCTTTAAACTGTACTGGGACTGGAGAATTGTAAAGACAACAGGTGAGGTAGAATTCAGCACCCACTCACCCACTCATTTTAATTCTAGTCACACATTCATTTAAATGGACTTTTTAATATAATTCTCTGGTGCTGAATATGTGGCTGTACAGCAGGTCAGACCAAGTATGAGCTGCAAGTTTACTTTTCCTCTTTGAAATAAAATAATTGAGTCACTCCTTTTTATTAGGCAGTTGGATTCCATACTGTGTATTTTCCCTTTTTACTAGAGAAAATTCAGCCAGAGTTTTTCCTGTTTGTGGTGCTCCCTCACAGCCTAATCTCTGGTGAGGTGACAACTCATACATTTTCTTTTCTGGATAACTGGATCAGTCTAACCAAGGAAAAAGAAGGGGGTTAGGAACTGGAAGCCGTGCTCTTTCAAAACTATATCCCAGATAATGTAACCTGTTAAAACTCAAAAACGTGCTTCCTTCAATTTTATAGGAGGAAATGACTATGTTGTAGT
This sequence comes from Illadopsis cleaveri, assembly GCA_013399915.1. Taxonomy (NCBI): domain Eukaryota; kingdom Metazoa; phylum Chordata; class Aves; order Passeriformes; family Timaliidae; genus Illadopsis; species Illadopsis cleaveri. The sequence continues at coordinate 133,009 of VXBB01003786.1, read as the reverse complement.
TAAAATTGAAAATATTTCTCTTCCTCCCCTAGCAAAGTTCTTCAGTTCATGGGTCTAAAAGGTTTCACAAACATTCGGCTTCACTGAAAATGCCAAACTGCAACTTATCATGAACAGGCCTTTGTAAAGGTTTTCCCTTGGTAGAAGTTTTGCTAGATGTGGTGTTTTGCTGCTATCAGCAGCTTTTTATTTTGATCCAAACTTTCTTTATTTCATATTGCTACAGGTTGCAAAACTCCCACAAGTGGTTCAGCAACAGGCTACTGTTGCCAACATTCAGCAGATGGTTTCAGTTTCCCAACAGGTAGGTTTTGCTCTTGTCAAATATAGCACTAGAAATATGATCTTTAGAAAAGCTCATTTTTTTGGAATGTGTGTATTTTTCACCTTATGTGTAGCATAGGTAGTATTTTTAAAGGATATAGCAAGTACCTTTCTATAAAAATAAGTCTTGAATATTCAGTCAGCTGTGGTATATTCCCTGGTCTAAAACTTTTGTAGATGTAGCAATGTTTGTTCATCACTGTAGATAAGCTGAAAAACAGATTTTTAAAAATGTTTTCTAGAGCTGAAAGGATTTTAAAAAATTGGTTTCTGGTAATGTGTAAATAATTGAACTAATGAGTACTATCTGAGCTTTTTCTGCAAAAATTAGGACAAATTGAAGGTTACAAGTTGTTTTGTTTCAGTTCATAGAGCTGTGCCAAGTGCTCTGTAAAAGGCAGAAAGGTGTGGTAGCTGTTCTAAATGTGTGCTGGTAACACACGGGGCTGGGGCAGGAGAAGGTCAGGTGGTTTGGTTCCCCTTCCCTAAGGACCAGGCAGTTAATTAACACTGTTTAGAACAATGTCATCCAGACCATTAGCAGCAGGCGTAACTTAGGCAGTTGATTGGCAGGAATGATTTAACTTTGGAGGGTGGGTGAAGTTCTTGCCTTTGGTGCACAAAAATCTGGGCCAGTCAGCTCTTAACCTGCCACAGTTTACAGTGCAGTGCTTTAGTGCAGAATCAAATCTGTGACTGTTTATCTCAAAATGGTGATGAAGTGGTGTAAGCTGTCTGATAACCACCTCAGATGTGAATGTTTCAAGGGCAAAGTTGACAGCAGGAAGTAGAAACCTCATTAGTCAACACAAGTTGAGTTGCCCTCTGTAGTCAGGAAGAGCTCCTAGATCATTTTCAAAAGTCATCAATGGTGGCATAACTCTGGGACTGTTGGAGTCTGTGGCAAAAAGACAAATAGTTTCCCTCCCATGTACACCAGTGACTTCAGTGACAGTAGGTTTAGGCCATGATAAGCAATTTTAAAACTATGTTCTTTGTGTGTATGTGGCATTCTTTTTATCTGCATTTTTAGTGCTTCGCAGTGGAATCCTTTTGGATCATTCAGGAGTTAATTTTTCCCCTGAAGAAGCCCTAGCTTTGTTTGGCTTCTGCACCTGACAAAGGCAGCTGAAGCTGCTCAGTTTTCATTACCTTGTCCTCTGAACAAGGAGATGTTGATTTTTTTCCCCCTTGCTCTGGGTAGAGTTATGAAAATTAGATGTCTGGATGGAGTTCAAACTCTTCTGCCATAAATTGGCAATGGAGACTGGCAGCTGTAGTCTGAAAGGGTAATGGCAGAGACTGGTGGGAAGCCTCAGTGGCTGTATTTATTGTCACAATATGGGTGCAGAGTCAGCATTTTAATCTGTTTGATCCTCTGGCTATCCCTCTGTTCTTTTCCCTGCTCCTTCACCTCTGCAGAACGGGAATTTTCCTGTGTATCTGGTAGGGTTTCTATACCTTTCATCTGCCTTCTGAGTGTATCTAAGAGCATGTCCTTGGATTTGCACTGCAGAGACCTGAGTTACTGGCATCTTGGCTCTTAGTTCTGATTTTTAAGTCTCTAGAAGATGTGACAGAATGGTGTTTCTCAGTGAAATCACAGAGCCTATGTTCCCAGAATCATTGTCTGAGGTGTTTGTCAGTTAAGAGAGCAAATACTTAAGTAACTAGGATTCCTTCTGTAGAGCAGAAATGCAATGACTGCTCAGTTTAATGCCAAACTATTTTATAATTGCCTTTTCATCCTGATGTATAGGTACAAGCTCAGCCCCAAACTGTGACCCTTTCTCAGACGACAGCAGGTCAACAGCAGGTTCAGGTGATCCCTGCAACCACAGCCACTGCTCAGGTGGTGCAGCAGAAACTGATCCAGCAGCAGGTGGTGACCACAGCATCTCCCCAGGTTCAGGCTCCAGGTGTACAGAACCCAGCCCAGACACCAGCAACACCTGAAGCCCAGAGTCAGCAAGCAAAAGTACAAATGAGGACCCCGACTGTCAGATTAAAGGCTCCTACTAAACCAAGTTGAACTATTGCAATAACAGGGAAACACAGTATTTTGTGTTTGCTGAGACAAGTGAGAAGCTACTCCAAACATCCAAATGAAGACAAAACACCTCTATTTTTTTTTTTTTTTTTGTAGCAGAAGGTTTCTTGTTGATGAACATTTAAACATGGAAACTCACATGTAACTTCAGTGTATTAGCAACTGTTTAGCTCTCAAAACTCTGTACCAGATGCATTCTGCCTGTGTTCTCTGTGCTCATTCAAACCAGATAAAGCAAGTATTACTTAGGTTGAAATTCTGCCCAGCTTCTCAAAAGTGAAATGGTGACCTGCCATAAATGTCAGTGAAATCCATCTGTGTTGGAATACCACACCTGCCCTGTGGGAATGGGCAGCTCCTTGCTGTAGTTCAGTGTGTGCTCAGTACCCACAGTGAAGCCACGCAAAGAACCAGGTGTGGTTGATACAGCACAGTATTTTCCATCTGTACAAAAGCTCTGTGTTGTTCTTCCCTGTGGTAAACGCCCCTGGAAGATCTAACACAGACTTGAAGTGCTCCCTGCAAAGTTTATCCAATAAATGTGAAAACCTGTAAGTACATGTAATTAAAAAGGAAAAAAAAAAGGTTTCATTCTCCATTTTTGTAAGTCTTTTAAAATGTTTGTTAGTAGTTTTTGTGTACAGTTTACTGAATCACCCAACCTGTGTGCTCATTCTCATATTTCACTTTAAGATAATGAATATTTTAGGCATGAGCTGAGTAAATACTGTGTTGATAGTAGATGTGTATTAAAGTGTAGCCCATTTTTTTTTTTTGTAAAAGAATTGTTCAGTAGATCCAGCTAAACAGATGATCTATAGCTGTTTCTCATGGGACTTCTGTCACAAAAAATCTCCAGCTGATAAAATCTAATCTCTCAGTTTCATTCTGCTCTTGCAACATGTTTAAATGTTCAGTACTTTTTACACGG
>VXBB01003786.1:108281-129059 GCA_013399915.1 Illadopsis cleaveri | reverse complement strand
TGCCGTCTGTAGGGGGGGGGGAGGGCGGGCTGGGGCGGGTTCCCCTGGCGGGGCGGTGCTGGGTGGGAGGACGGACCGATCCCGATCCGGATCCCGACGCCGCTCGATCCCCGCCCCGCTGCCGGCCCCGCCTGCGGGCGGAGCGGCCGCGGCTCCTCCTCTCGGCTCCCGTGCGAGCATGGCGCGGGAGGCCGCGCTGGCCGCCTGCCTGGAGGCCGTGCTGGGCAGCCGCTCCAGCGCCAACCGCGTCTTCGAGCTGCTGGAGCCGCTGGCGGTGCGGGCCGGGCCGGGCCGGGGTAGCGGGCTGGGCTGAGGGAGGGCAGCGCGGCCGGGCCGCCGCTCTGACACGCTGTTCTCCAGGGCCAGGAGGAGCCGGAGGACATCGTGAGCGCCGCCAGGATCTGCAGCCGGCTGTTCGGGGCGCTGCTGGAGCGGCGGGGGGGGGNCTGCAGCCGGCTGTTCGGGGCGCTGCTGGAGCGGCGGGAGCTGTTCGTGGGGCCGCTGCCCGACCAGGATGCCGCTCTGGCCGGTGAGCACGGAGCGGGGCCCCGCGGCGCTGCCCGGGCCAGGCGCGGCCCTGCCCGAGCCCGGCCTGTGTGTGTGTCTGTCCCTCACAGAGAGCTACAGCGCCGAGGACAAGTACAGGATATGGATGAGGCACCGCTACAGGGACTGCGTGGGCTGCCTGGGGGAGCTCATGGGGCACGAAGCCTTCCAGGTCAAGGTAGGTCCTGAGCCCGCTGCTGACCCACGGGTTCACGGGGTGTCCCTTGAGGTTATNCTGTCCTACGGGTTCACGAGGTGTCCCTTGAGGTTATCGCCCAATATTTCATTGTATTGTGGCAGGGCAGGCAGTGCTGTAGGACAGCGCTGATGCTCTGACTCACCTCTGCTCACCAGCAGCGAGCATGCAGCTTTCTCAGGAAATAATACCTCATTTCATTCTTCCTCCTCTTGAAAGTTACCTCCTTTGGATTTCACCCCTGGTGTTCTTGTTTAGGTGGGAATTTTTTTTGTGATGTTGCTTTCTTGTTTTTTAAAGGAGTTGGCACTCTGCACGCTCATGAAGTTTGTCGAACTGGAGGCACAATATCCGTTGATCAAAATAGAATGGAAGGGAACTTTAACTTTTCCATGTGACCTTCTTAAGGTAAGCTACAGAACTGAAAACTCCCTCCTGTCAGCGACCTGATAGTATATGTGCCCTCAGCCGTCTCACTCTCTGCTCCAGTGCTGTAAGAGACTGACTTGTTGCTTTCCTTTCCAAACCCTTTGTTAGGTAGTTGTTGATGGTTTGCTTCCCACCGATGAGGACGCCTCACTCCTGATCTCCCGCTTCCAGGAGTACATGGAGTACGACGACGTGCGGTACTTTGTCATGAAGGCTGTCACTGCCAGCGTGGGGCAGGTCATGCAAAAGGCAAAGGAGGTAACAAATTGTTACTGCTCAGGTGGCTGTGGATCAGCTGCTCTGGGTTGTGTGTCTTGTGCATGAGGCAGGAGGGAATTAGTGGTATATGGAAATATTTGGAAGCCAGAGAAATAAGTGTGCCCACTGAAGGCATTGATTTTTTTCTTATATATGTCAGTATGCCAAGACTGGCTTTACTCTGAAATTGAAGGTATTTCAAGACACATACTGTTCTTTCTGGTCTAAGCTCTAGCTTCTGTTTTACTCAAATCTCCACAGCTTGGGTGACACACAGAGAACTTTAATTCTGTTTACTCTGGTGCAGAGGAAGAATCTGTTTTCTTCATTGGCTCCACCAGTTTTGTTAAACCAGAATAAATACAGAGATAGGTTTCATGTTGGATAAACAAGTAGTACTCCAGGTTGACGCTGCAACAGAGAATATACCAGTGTGTAGTTTAGTCATCAGCATTTTTCCTTTCTTTTTCCTAAATATATTCAGTACTTGGAAACAAGGCAATATTGAAGCCCAGCATCTTGGTATGTGTTGTGGAACTTGCTTCATGTTTGTTTATATGCTTTTTTCCTCAGAGGCCACTGCCTTTTTACCAGCAGAACGTATTTTCCCTCATCTCTCCTATTAACATGCCAAACAAAGAGTCTGAGATGGTCAAATTTATGGTCAAGCAAGGTTAGTAAACTCTGCATGATGAACTGTGTGTGAAAAGGATAATCAGGTTTAAGATTTTTAGTGTGTAAAGGCTTTATTATTGTTTGCTGATGAGGAATGTCTGCTTCTTTTATCACTGTGATTCTAAACAGTCTAAAAAATCCATATCCCTCAGTCTACAGGAGGGTCTGTTATGGCCTTGTATCAAATTAAGTGCTTCAGCCCAAGGTTTTAGAGCATCAAAGAACTAAGTTAAAAAGGGTCATCTTAGTTTTTTGAATATCCATTTCAAGTTCAACATCTGGTTTTCCTTTCTTCTTAGATAACCGTGAGGAGTTGAAACTTTCAAGGCTGCAGGTAACTGTTCATTTGGTGCATTAGAATTGAAATTTTATCTGCTTAAAATACAGCATTATCTGTACCAGTGTGTTTAATTCACTGTTTGCAATTCTGTTTTAAGGCACACAGACAGGTGTTTGAAAAAATGTGGCTGACTTTCTTGAAGCACAAGGTGAGTGTTACATCTGCCACTGATCTGCATTGCTCTTTAATTGAAGGATTGCTGATCCTTAGCAAGTGTGTCCAGCTTTGCACAAAGCTGCTGGTAGGACCCCAGCAGGGTTTGAGTGTTGGGTGGGAACAGCCCAGTGACCATTTCTGTTAGATCACTCTGCCAAGAAACCCTTGCCAAGACCTCATATGTGGCCTGCTTTTTCACCTTACTCTCAGTTTTTTCCTCTACCTTGAACATCTCTGCCCATAAGGCTGTATAACAATCTCTGCTCACAAGCTGAGGCTTCTCCAGCCATTTTCCTGGTGATTTTCCCCATCTGAGTGATGACACTGTTAGTGGTGAGCACCTGCTTCTTGAATCAACTTCGTTGGTGTCACTTGTAAACTCTCCCATTTGGGAACTGCTGCTGCAAGCTGTTCTGTATTTTCCTGGCTCATTCCTTTCTGCTTGTGCATTGCCTTTTTGAGCCACAGGTTGCTGCTGCTGTCTGAGTTCTCCCTGCAGTGCTTGTTTCTCTGTGTTGTTTTGTCCTCCACAGCTACCCACTGGCCTTTACAAGAAGGTTCTTGTCATTCTGCACGACTCTGTCCTGCCTTACATGAACGAGCCCACTCTCATGATGGACTTCCTGACAGTGGCCTATGGCATAGGTGAGTGAGAACAGCCTTTTATCCTTTGTGGCACCTCCAGCACAGGACAGATGGACTTGCAAGCTCTGCTGGATGCAGCACCACAACCTGGGTGATGGAACAGATGTACTTTTGGCTGGGATGGAGCTAAGGAAGTAGGGGAAACTCCATCGTCCCTGAAAGTGAGATGATTTTACCTGTGTTTGTCATTGTCCTTGCTCCTTGTGTGTAAGGAAAATCACATTTAAGGCTTTGGGGAAGAGTAGAATACTGGAGTGATTTATTTTAAATATAGAGTTCAGCCAGTGCTGGTGATCCAAACACAGGATGCACAGATTCCTGCAGAAATGTCCTTTCTGAGCAGACCTTTGCCTCCCAAGTGTGACTTTGCTGAGGAATTAGAGCAGCACATTTTTGTGTCTCAGTTGTTGAATGTCTGTTCTACTGAACTACAGCTTAATCTTTGTAAGAAACTTAGGGGCTTCTGGAAGGGTGTAGATGAAATTGTTTCACCTTTCAGCCATCACACTGGCTCTGATTTCAAGTCTTGAGTTTTGTGTTCCTTCTGGAAAGATTTTGTTATAGAAAAAACTTGAAGTTTTTTTTTTTTCTAGTTATTTCTCTTGTGTTGATATCTGCCTGTTTCTTACAGGTGGAGCAATCAGTCTTCTAGCCCTAAATGGGTTGTTTATCCTGATTCATCAGCATAATCTGTAAGTAGAAAGAGTATATTGTTTAAAGAAACATGGGTTTTTGCAGTTATGTCTTTATGTAAGGGGAACTGAAATGGATGCACCAGACCTTCAGGCTTTGAAATTCCCCCATGAGAAAGCCAAACTGCACAAGAGGCTCAGGCTGTTTGGATGCTGGGCTTTTTTGGCTGTCTGTTTTCTTTTACAACTGAGCCTAAATATTCTCTTCTCTAGACTGTGGTTGCTCAGCACTTAAAAATCCATTTCCATTGATCTGATTACAGAGTGAAGGCATAGTCTTTGGTGTCCTTTTCACAGCATCCTGTACCATTTGCAGTCACTGGATATGGCTTCACACCCTGAAGATGGCTGGGCACTGCAAGAGCCATAAATTCACCTTGCAGCTTGTTTTCAAGTGGTGACTGTAGAGGGAAGCCTAGGAGAGCTAAACAGAGCACAGCAGTGGGCTGGGGTGCTCTTAATAAAAGCACAAAAACATTTAGACACAGTCCCTCTGTACACCACTAATGGATGTTGTATTTTTCCTTTTTCTCAACAGGGAGTATCCTGACTTTTACAAAAAGCTGTACAGTCTGTTGGACCCTTCCATCTATCACGTGAAGTACCGAGCTCGCTTTTTCCACCTGACTGATCTGTTTTTGTCTTCATCGTAAGTAGCATCTTTATTATGTGTGCTCACATATTTTCCTCCTGCTTTTCTCTTCTTGAGCAGTCTCCCACACGTCTGGATTTAATGTATTCAGTGTGCCTGCTGGATTAGATACATTTTTATGGAGAAAACTGAATCCAAGATTATTATTGTAGTCCTGTGTAATTTTTCAAATGCTATTTTTGAAGATTTGCCTCACAGCCATAGATTTTCAGAGAGGAAGAATTGCAGTTAGCTATCAGAGTTTGAGCTGCAAGTGCTTATGGATGTGTTTTTGATCTCTGTTCCACTTTGGGTGAAAGTGATGAATTTTCTGTCTTGTCTTTGTAAAAATGGAAAAATAAAATTTGCAGACTTTTTATAGATCACAAAGCTGTTGATAAATGGGTGGCTTTTTGCAGACATAAAGCACTGAAATGTGAAGTGTTTGACAGCCTGTCTTGATGTTGTCAGTTCATTGTACACAGGGAAGGAACTGGATAGGCAGCTGGTCATATAGCTGCTGTCATATGTTATAAAATCAACCAAGAGTAACACTGCAGCAGGCACTTCATATCCAACCCCTTGTATTCCTGGTGTACTTTGGAGAGAGGGACAAGACCTGTGGGTAACTCTGTTGAGCCTTGCAGGTGTAGTGAACTCTGAGTGACTGAAAATTGTCATTTTCATCCTGACTCTTCTGACGTGAAGAAAGGGCCTAAATGAGCTGGTTGCTGTTAGAAATTTGCATTTTTACCATTAAAAAAAAAAAGAATTACGCTGCACGTCTACACTACACGGGAGCTTTATGTTCCCATTAACAGCTGCAGTGCTTGGAAGTGTTATGTAAATTTAGCACCATGGCCTCTGTGTTAATTAAACCCACAAAATGACATAAGAAGAATATAATTAAGGTTGCCTGGCCAAGCACTCAGAAGTTTATAAAAGGACTGAGTAAAGTTTGCCAGGAGAATGGCTGTGTACAGGGGCTGTGCTTGGCAAGGGTGCCACATGTCAGGATTGAATCTCACAGTGATCTGAGATTATTCATGCACTGAATATAAATTCCCCCCAAAATTTGTTCCAGCGAGCACACCATATATTGCTGTTTAAAAGCGAGATTCCTAAAGCTTCTCTTTAAAAAAAATAAAGAGAAAAAGCCTGATGAGCCCCCTGATCTCTAATCTGATGTGCTGTTAGGGTGGCTGAGGCTGCTGGCTCTCCTGCCAGGGCTGTAACGAGCTGCTCCCTCCTGTCCCCTGTCCCCAGGCACTTGCCAGCCTACCTGGTGGCTGCGTTCATCAAGCGGCTGTCCCGGCTGGCGCTCACAGCCCCTCCCGAGGCTCTCCTCATGATCATTCCCTTCATCTGCAACCTCTTCAGGAGGCACCCTGCCTGCAGGGTGCTGGTGCACAGACCAGGAGGGCCAGCAGGTAAGAGGGGAGCTGTGTTATGCCTTTAAGACAGCATAAAGAGGAGCATTCCTGTGGAGGAAAAGGAGAGGTTCCAGTTCTGAGGTCTGGAAGGATCCCTTTGTCCTGTCCCCTGAGTTTGTGAAAGGTCAGCAGGCTCCTGCTGTTGAGTTCAAAGCTGTTCCAAATGCCCTACTTCCTATGCTCTTTAAAAGTAACATGGTTCTGTAGGGCTGCCAGCAGTGACTCTTGGGTCATGCTGGGATGTGTCAGTTTGTCCCTGGACCATAAATGACTTGGGAAGGAGCAGCTGTGGCTGCAACACTGCTCTGGGCCTGTCTTCCCTTTGGGTTTATGTACATCACCCAGCAGGTATTAGCTCTGTATCTCCTATGTCCTTAGATATGTCAGAAGATCCATATGTTATGGAGGAGGAGGAGCCATCTAAAAGCAGGGCTTTGGAGAGCTCTCTCTGGGAGATTCAGGTATGTCATCCCAAGAAGAGCATCTGGGTCTGGTACGGGTCTCTTCCACCCTTGCTGCTTCTTTGACTTGTGTTGGCAGTGGACAGCCCCTCTCACAAGAACCTGCTTGACGTGTCTCTTGCAAATGAAGTGAGTTCTTTTACTCTGCATCATTTGCTATCCTAGCAAAGGATTCCATACACTGGAGAAATGTACATGCTGATTGGTGGGTGACATTTGAACTTTCAGTTCACAGCTGAAACAGACTAAATAGCTGCAAATGTGCCAGGCTTCTCATTTGCTTTGGAGGGGAGAGAGGAACTTGGTGAGCACTGATGGAAGGGAATTGAGTAGAGGCAGGTTATCCTCTAGAAATGGGTGAGGGGTTTGTGTAGGGAGCTGAAGCAGCAACAGAAATGATGTGCAGGAGCTGGAATCCTGGAGAGCTGGAGCCTGGGTGTGGCATGAGGGCACTGTGAGGCAGCAGAATTGGGTTATGCAGTGCAGGCATGGCCTGTGGATGAATTTGTCCTGAGCTGGATGTGACCATGTGAGAGGAGCCTTTGGCGTGTTTGAAAGATGCCTGAAATGAGGATTTCTTGGAGCTCTGTAGCATGGTGCAGTGAACTTGGATCTGATGGAATTTGGTGGTCACTGAAGATCTGACCAACAAATGGGCAGACTCCTGTGTGGGAATGCAGGTGGATGTGTGTTACCCTGTACTTATTAGATTATCTCCTGTTTATCTTGCTTTTTCAGTCTCTCCAGAACCATTACCACCCAGATGTGGCCAAGGCAGCTGCTGTCCTGAACCAGTCCCTGTCTGAAATGGAGGATGACATATCAGGGCTCCTGGAGCTCTCAGCTTATGAGGTAATGCTGCTGTGCCTTTATGAATGACTGGAACCAGAGGAAAGGAGATTCTGGATGCAGCAGCCATGTCCTTTTCATCTGCCTTGCTGCTGGGGAGGGAGCTACACTGACTTGGTTACCCAGAACCAGGGCAAACCAGGAAAATGGGCTGTTAAATAACGGCATGAGCAGCAGTGGTGACAGGGCTGACTTTTTGAAGTGTTTATTTTGCTGGATGTTTTGAGACTTTAGAGTGAGCAGTGTTATTGAGGTGAAGAGCTTGTACTGAATTTTGACAATATTTTCTGGGTTTTATTTTGCAGCTTTTTGATAAAGAAGTAAAGAAAAAGGCTGTTGATGTGCCCCTGGAGTTTGAGCAAGTACGAGGTCTGTTTGGGAAGAAAAATGATATTTTTGCAGAGCACTTCAGTTTAGACTGATGCCATCTCTTAGCAGAACACATCTGTCAGCAGCTGGATTTTAGGGACATGTGGAAAGCTCCCATGTGCTCAGCAGCCCTTCCCTGTGAGGAGAGCTGGACTGCTTGAGCTGCAGCCTTCTTCAGTGCCCCTTGCCACTGCCTCTGCATGGACTGTGCTGTGTTTCTCACACCTGCATACTGCCACCTGGTATTTGGGGGGAATTTTTCCATGGAGCAAAGGTCTCTGGACTTGTTCATGGCTGGGATCCCAGTCCTTCCCCCAGAACTGCTGGTGCTGGCTGTGACCAGGGGCTGCATCAACAGACATCTCACTGCTGTTCTGTGGGACTGAGGGGAACTGCATTCTCTGACTGCTCTTATTTTTCAGATGTTTGACTTTTATGAGAGAGATGACAGCCTGTTTGTAATAAATGTCTTCAATCCATAAGTGTAAACACCTGTTGTATTATAATTATATTTTTATATGCATTTTTAAGCTCATCTTCAGAGGGATGTTTATCTTCCATGTACTCAGCACTCCCACGTTCAAAGCACTGAAACTGGTGTGCCTAACAACTCAGAAGATGCTCAGTAAATCCCTCTATGAACTGTTGCTGGTGTTCCTTCCTGTACATCCATCTCATGCACTCAGGTTGCTGGATTCCAGATGCTCATGAGCTTTGAAAGTGAACATAATCCTGGTGCCTGCTGCAGCCAGGGAGGCCAGCTGATGTGCAGTGGGAGGCTAATCCTTGAGTTTTGCTTCAGAATGATAAGCAGCTTGGTGTGGTTTTGCTTGCAGCCTGCATGTGTTTTAGGAGCTCTGACCAGAGTGTATCCAGGGGCTAATAACTTTTTAACTCCACTGCTGCTGGATGCTTTTGTTAATTTTTCATATACTTCTAGAAGTCGTGCAGAAATTCCATTTGATGGGGTTCCACCCAAGGTTTTGAGATAAACTCATTATTAACAGCACAGGCAAACTCAGGACTTTTTTTAAACTAATTTTCAACAACTTAATGTTACCTCTTTAGATTAAACTCTGCTTGCATAATTTGAGATCATATTTTGTGGAAGAGTAAATTACAATCAAGAAAGCGGAGGCTGAGAAATCCAATTTCTGGCAGCCAAGTCTGGTTAAGTCAAGGAAAACTGCAGCTGTCTTGGAGACACTGAAGTGTTAAATTTTCTTCATCCAGTTTTTTTCATGCTTTCCAAGCAGTGGACATGTCCTCACACTGTAGAGCTCTACATCTTTTTTCCTTTCTGATGCCTTTAAATTCAGGTGGGGTGTTTCTGAGGATTGATATTTTTCCTCTTTTTCTTTGGAAGTCTTTTTCTTTGTTCTCTGGTGAAAAGGCAATGCTGCCTCCCCCTTGGCCAGCGTGCTTTTCTTCTTTCTTTGACTTCTGGTCTCTGAGGTAGGAAAGCAGAATGGTTGAGATGTAACTTTCAACTTGAGAGGCCTCAGTTCAGGTTCACCCAAGCCTTGTATTTCTTCTCTAAGATGAAATCCCTTTGTCATGGGGGTTTTGTCTGTATGTGTTTGGTAAACATCTTCAAGTGCTCTGCTGTAGCAATGAGAACCACATGGCTCACTTTGAAGGAAGTGTGTATCATCTCAGATGAAATGGATTACTGTATTTAAAAGAATGAAAGGCTTTCTCTGCATATTTTTATTCAGGTTGGCCCCAGTTATGTCTGTGTTAATTGGTGGTGAGCAGTGTCATTCGCTTCTGTTATATTGACACTCAGGAGTGTTGGGTTCTTTTTGAAAGCACAAATATCAAACCATTTGGGCATGGGGCAAATCTAGGTCTCAAAGTGCTGAAAATGAGGGATTTTGGTTGAGTTCTGTGTGGACAGAGGGTGCTCAGGGCTGTGTGACCTGTGTGCCTCTCTGTCCCTCTGGGGTCTCCTGGCACCTGACAGGGACACCCTGCTCGTGGGGCAGATGGATTGAATGGGGAGCACTGGAAAGCAGCAGCTCCTACCTTGTGTGGCCCTCTGCTGCCTGTGGGGAAAGCCTTGTGCCTGAGACCAACTGACCACAGCCTAAAGCATTATCCAAGCACCAGGAGAAGGGATGCCATGGGAAGGGCTGTTTTTCAGCAGGAGGACTGCAATGACACCAGCATTTCCAGCATTCCAGCAGCCATGGATCCCAAGCACCACACTGCATGAGCAGTGCCTGGATTGGAGCAGGATGCAATTTATGTTTCCCAGAGCATTCCCAGTGCCCGTGTGCTGCCCATGGCAGCTCCTGCTGACACTGAGGCAGAGGCTCAGGCTGACACAGGGTGTTTCCAGACTCCACAGCACATTTCAGTGCTGAGCTGGAAATGCTGTTAGTGCTTTACTTGGAGTATGTGCTGCTGGCCTGGAGTGACTTAATTATTTTGTGATGATGCCTGGCAGCCCCAGCACAGTCCCACTGTGCTTGGTGCAGACAATCAAACCACAGACAGCTCAGAGGAGCTTACAGCTGAAAGCCTGGGTGCACTTGAGACAAGCCTTGAAGGTCTTTCGGAGACTTCATCCCCCAGCTCTGATGCTGCACTTACTTGAGCAGCATTTTTAAACCAGCTCTTAGGCGGAGACAGCTTTAAGCCCCTGCCTGTCCTTGGAAAAACAGTCCATCTGGTCTTTCATCAAGCTTTTATCTTTCAACTTTCACCCCTTTCCCCTCAATAGGAGGCATCAAGAAAAAAAATCAGCAGTTATAAATATTAAAAGTTTCATCTGCACAAAGTGAGCAACCCTTATCAGGCTGCACACCTGCTGTTGCTCCTGCTCTACAGGTCTCCACAGACTGTAGATTATAGATGCTTTAATCATGGGGTGTATTAACTGGAAGGCCAGATTGAAGTACCAGACAGAGAGTGCATAAGTCACTCCTGTTATTATTTGATTTTTATCAGATGTGAGGAGGGGGTGAGGGCTGTTCTGGGGGTTTTTGTTGTTGTTGGGCTATTTCAGTGAGCATAAAAGATAGTTTTATGAAAACATTGACATAACCCCACAGCCTCCCCACCCATCACTGCCTTGGTCCCCCACCAGAGGGTAACAATAAGGTCTCTGATTTGATGGACTGCCCCTGGTTTGTTTTCCTGAGCTTCCATTCAAAGTCATCCCAGTCTGGCTGCAAAATAGAGCTGCTCACTGAGATCATGATATGGTTTATCTGGGGAGTCAAAGGTTGAGGTGCTCACAATGTTTGTGTTAATCAGCTTAGATTCTTACTTTTAAGATATTCATTGGATGATAGAGGGAAGTGCAAATTTACATCTGTAAATGGATGCTGCTATTAGCATTAAGGTGGTTTCATATCCCTGAGATAGTGAGAGCTGCAGTGCAGCCATAACCCCTATGTTTTCCTCTACCTAATTTTGAAAAACAAGATCTCTGTTAATTTACAGCCCTGCTCAGACAAAAAGAGCTACAGTTCAACTGACACTAGATTTTTCCAACACTATCATAATCAATATTCATTAACTGAAGCCTATTGTACTTGGAGATTTACTGCTATTAATAAGCTAGGAGTCTATCTTTGTGCAGTTTATGAAAAAAGTTTGAGGCCTGTTACTAAAAAGAATTGCTTTTCTGCAGTTTCTTTGCCCTGGGCCATACTTGCACCTCTAAAACGAGAGTTCTGGAGCATGTGAATAGAGCCAAAAGAGATAAAACCAAAGTGAAACTGCCTTCCTCTTCCAGGAAATAAGCCCCAGCAGACAGGATGCTCTGGTTGATGGTGCATGCAGAGATGTGAACGTCATCTCTGTCCTAACGGAGTTAAAAGCTGCAGACTCCATGTCCTGCTGGTTATCCCCATTTTGTTGATAAATGCACAGAGTGAATCTTATCAAAACGAGCAGGCTTCAGGCCTGCTAATGGAGCTGTGCTTGTGCTGAAGATAATTGATGCCTCAATAAGCTCCTGCGTTATCCAGAGAGCGGCTGGAGCCGTGTGTGAGGAGAAGCATCAATCACAGGTGCTCGTGTTTAACTTTTATCAAACATTTAGGTGGGTGGCAGGGCGCATTCTTGGGCTGCTCTCGGGGAAAGAGTGTTGGGCTCCGAGATACAAAGTGAATGAATCATCACATCCCTTTTCCTACATCAGTTCCTTGTACACGGGGAGTGTGAGGATTTACATTTGAGTCATCTCGGCTGGAGATGGGAGATCCCACGTGCTGCGGTGTTGGAAGCGGAGCTTCGATGGCCCGGAGCTGCAGCTGGCAATGGGGAGACAGCCCTGCTGGCATCGGGGTGACAGCTGCGGTGTCCCTGCGGGGATGGCAGTCCCGTCTCACCTGGATGGAGGGGCGGACAGGGGACCGCGCTGCAGGGCGGTCACAGCGCCCTGGGGAAAGGGGCTGCCCCGGCTCTGCCCCGGCTCTGCCCCGGCTCTGCCCCCGCTCTGCCNNNNCTGCCCCGGCTCTGCCCCGTGGCCAGTGAAGCGGGGCCGGTGGCCACTAGAGGACGGTGCAGACCGGGAGCGGTGCCCGCCGCGCTGCCGCGGCTCCGCGGGTTCCCTGAGTCTGTTCCCTCACACCTCACCTCCATCGCCCTCCTCCTGCAGCTCCCCGGGAATGCGGGTGCCCCCGGGCTGGGCATGGCCCCCGGGGATTGTGAGCACACAGGAGAGCAAATCCCGCAGCAAACCGAGGCTCCTGTGGTGGCCCTGCCCAAGGAAGCGATCCCGCAGTGCCGTGGGGATGGTGGCTTTGCAGGGCTGAGGGTGATGGAAAGAGGGAAAAACAGAGATCCAGGAGCAGCCGGGTGTGGTGGGGAGTGAGGAGAGTGCGGGGAGGTGAATGAGGTGACCTGAGCCAGGGTCCTGTCCCCTCGCTGGGGCTGTGGGGTGGGGGCAGGAGCTGGCCACAGCCTTTCTGAGTGGACAGTGCCGGTCCCTCCTGCCAGCGCTGCCCTGACAGTGTGACCAGCCCTCCAGCCCTCCCTCGGTGTGTCCCCCCGCAGTGTCTGAGCCCTGGCAGTGAGCGCTGTGCTGGCTGACACTGCTCTGCTGGGGGAACAGCCCTCCCCTGCTTCTTCCCAAAGAAGCCTCCTATGGCCTTTCATCCTTATGTTTTTAACCATGTCCTAAAAATGCTCAGTCCCAGATTAGAAAAAATATTCTGATTCAGGATAGCATTTAAATATTGATATGCTTTAAATATCTTGGCAAATGAAATGTAAATTTGTGCTTTAGAGCACTTGACTGTCTTTAACATTCCCCTGAATTCCTTTCTGGGAAACTGGGCTGCAAAGTGCCCACCAGAGAATGTCTGAGCAACACCCTAACAGGGCAAAGGCTGCAGCCCCAAGCACCAAGCTTATTCTCAGAGCTCTCTTCAACCTACACAGCAATTCCACCTCCAAAAACCTCATGGCAGACAAAGGACTCGGTGCAATGGTGCAGGAAATCTGCCTGAGAGGCTCTGTCCCCAGAGCTGCTGGTTGTATAGGGACCACTTTATCCCTCTATAATGCATCATAAAGGCTCTCCTGATTTTTTTTTTACTGCATACAGCAAAACAGATTTGGATTCTGCTTCTGTTTTAGCTGGTTCTAACACCATTCATCATTGCTCTATCTTAACAGGATCTTACTTTGATAATAGGACTCCAAGCAGTGATGAAATAAAGTGAGATTAAAATAACTACATAATAAAGTTCCAGATTAATCTGAAACTATGGTAAATCTGTCAGGGCTGTAGAAAGGCAATAGCTAAGCTACGTGGACTCAGTGTTCAGTGAATGACTGTGATAAAATATGTTGATGCACATTATAGCTTTATGTCTGTTTAGGTATAATAACCATAACTACAGTTCAGCTGCAGTTTGGCACCTAAAAAAGTCTCCTTTGAATTTATAACTTGTTGCATGTCTTTTGTTCAGCTTTTAAAATCTTCAAATATTTGGGAAAAAAAATTATATGTGATGAGTATTGACTCAGCACAGGGGCTGCTAAGCAAATGGGAAGGACAAAATCCTCTCCCCTGCTAGGAGCTCTTTGGTTGTCCTGATTCAGTGTGGGACCCCTGCAATCCTGATTTCAGAGTGTAGCTGTAAAGTAGAGGGAGGTGGAGGGTCACAGGGCTCTGCTGGTGCTGAATCTGAGGCTGCTGAGTTCCCTTTGCCCCTGCTCCCACACACAGAGCTGGGTGTCCCGGGTTTTACAGCTCTGCAGCTGGACATTTGTCCCTTTGTGGCAATCCAATGGCCCAAGCAGCCCCCTGGCCACTGATCCCATCAGGTGACTCATGGCTTTTGGTTGAGGGCTTGTCTTGGTTCCATGAAGAGAGGGTTCAGGGCAGGGAAGGTGAGCAGAGCATTGGGAACCAGGGGCTGTCTGTGCTCAGCTCAGGCTGCCTGTGCTGAGCCTTACACAAGAGCTGCAGTTCTCATTCCCTGCAGCAGCAATCTGGGCTGCAGCTCCTCCAGGCACAGCACAGCCCCGTTCCTCCTGCTCTCATCCTGCTGAGCTCACAGCACAGGCTTGCAAACCTGGGAGCTGAACTGCTCGCTGAACAAACTGCAGATCATGTTGCATTACAGAACCAATGGTATTTTTGTATTCTTTGGATTTACTGTTCATTCTTCCAGTTCAGAGCAGTGATCTGGCATCTGGCTCTGTTAGTGTATTGATTAGTCCAGAATCCCATCTGCCACTTCACTCCAGGATATTGTAAAGCTGTCATGAAACCCTGAAACATTTCTGAAGGAATATCAGAGCCTTGTGCTCTCTGTGCCAGTGAGCATTTCATGGACCAGCTCTGATGGTAGAAGGGGAGGAAGGTTACTGGACCAGGCTTTTAAAAGGAAGAGTAGAAATTATTTAGCAAGCTGATCCAGCCAGGAATCTCCCTCAGCCTGGGTCACATCAGCTCTCTTGTTGCTGGAGTTCTGCTCAATGAGATGAAGCCCCTGCAATGGCAGAGTGGCACAGCACATGGTGGACTCTCCCATTTGCAGTTTGTCAGTTGTGCTAAGCCCACCTCTCTCCCATTCCATGTCTCTGGCATTCAGCAGCTCTACAGCAGGGATCTGTGTGTCCCTTGAGGCTCGACATGGAAACCTGAGCATTGTGAAAAACCCTCAGGAGCCTTGTAGAGGCTTTGAGCAGGCATGGAAGGGAGGATCAGACTGCAGAGTTTGCTCAGAAAGGGGTTTTTCTCCACCCAGGCAGGAGTGGGAGGATGTGCCACAAGAAAGGGCCCAGCAGACACATCAGATGCAGAGCTTTGAATAGCTTGAGTGACATTAATAGAGAGGACTTTTGTTCCCCCTGCTCTGCACTGCTGCAGAGCACTCTCATCCTCTGGGATGGACCTGATGGGCATTGGGGCTGCTCCTAAGAGCCCAAGCAGATGGACAGACTGATGGACAGAGCTGTCTGTCATCCAGTTTCCCAGTCAGGTATGATGTGTAAGGCGCAGTGGTCAAATCCTTCTCCCCAGTGGAACATCCCTCTCCAAGGATCCTCTTTCTCTCCAGCCTCAGAGATGCATTTCAGTTCTTCTGAACCAGCTGATGTTAGAGAAGGAGAATGAATTTTGAACATGCAAAGAAATTACCCCTGTGGGCTTGAATTACTTATGGAGGATAAATGATGCTGGAATGTTAATGCACATTCCAGCACGCACATTCCGGAGGGGATGATAACTTCACTAAGTGCAGCCATGCTACACCAGAGATGAATTCAGCCTGGGGTGCATGCTGGCAAACACAGCACCATCCATCCCTGTTTACTCTCCCCAAACCCTCAAGTTTGTGTTGACCTGTGAGCCAGGAGCACTCCTGAAGAGAGCCAGGGAGTGGGAAATAACAAAGACATGTCTGTATATTGGAAAGGTAAATTGCTCCCTTGGAAAAAGTGATCCTGAGGGCTGGCAAGTCACTGGTAAGCAGAGCAGCAGGCTGCAGCTGGAGACAGTCCCTGGTAGCTGAGGATCAAGGCTGGAAGGCTGCTGTCAGCAGCACCAGGGTCCCCAGTGATCCGGGACTAATCCTGACCCTGCCTGAGACAGGCCAGCGTGGCTGGAAAGGGAAGGTTGATTTGCCTGGCAGAATGTGCATTTTAATTGCTCATTTTCTTGCCTTTTATATGTGATTTGATTGTGAATTATGTTTTCTGCATTTGTAATTAGAGGGTAGAGCAGATGGCGAGGTTTTGTCTGAAGTGATGTAGCTGTTGAAGTAACTCACACTCCTGGCTGATGCTTTCCTAGGAAGGGTGTGCTGTGACATGAAGATACCCTGGGAGTTGCTGGAAGGGAATGCCACTTTCTAAATAGTCTGGGACAGAAATTTAAATTATAGAAACCTGCACTGCCCCACTGAAATCAGTATCCAGGCTGGTTTACACCACCTGTGAAACTGTTCACTGGGGAGAAACTGTATTTCACTTACATCTAGAAATGCCTGCTCTCAGACTGTGCCTGCAGTGAGCTGTGCTGTATTTATTGACGTGTGACACATGTCACAGGCAGCCCACAAATGTCAGTGGGGTTTGCTTGTGACTCTGAAAGGGACTGGATGATGAAAGCTGCTCAGTGTTTGACAGAGCCCATGAGCAGTGGATTTTTCAGGAGGCAGAGGAGGAGGATGGTGAGCTGGATCTGGGGGGTTTGCAGCCTTTCCAGCCTCACCCTCTGAGGCTTTGGCTGCCCACAGCCTGTAAGAGCCACTCACTCAGCCACAGCCTGCTGGGACATGGGGTGCAAGCACAACCAACTCACCCACGAGGGACAGATCTTCACAGCCTTGGGACATGCCCTGTCCTCCTATCCTGCACTGGGAGGCAGTATCTTGTAATTCAAAACTTCCAAAAATTACAAAGTTGAAATTTGGGAAGGATAACTTGGAAAGCTGTGGGAGTTCCCTGAAGGCTGACATCACTTTGTGCCTCTCTGTGTCAACCAGACACTTCATTCATCAACTTCCCACTTGGTTGGTGATTTGCAGTGGAAATGTTGGAGTAGAGTCTCAAAACAGAACTGATCCTGACTATATTTTTGAAAAAGAGAGAAAATCCTTCCTAGAAAGTTGCTTAAATATGTTTTAACCTTTGATCCATGTCTTCTTTTATCAGACACAAGCTTTCAGTGATATGCCAGTAGGCAGAGCTGAGAGCTCAGCTAACAAACAGCTCCCAAAATAAGCTGTTCTGCCACCTTCCAGCCTCCCACCTTGGGAAGATGAGGTGTTTCCCATCCCACTGCCTTTCCCCACACAGTCAGACCTTCTGCTCCCCTTTAGAAATCCTCAGCACAGTGTGAGTCCAGTTAATGAGGCTCAGGAGATGCTGACATCCAGTTCCTTTCTGGAGGACATCAGTTTATGACGTTCATTTGTGATAAATAGAAGACATATGGAGTGTCACCCACGCTGGCTCTGGGGAGCACATGCTGAAATACTCGTAGGTGAATGTCTCACAGCCCTGTCCCACTTTATAGGAACTCCTTGTACAGTGCCACCCCTGTGTGGGATGGCACAGGGCAGTGCAACTGAAGGTGAAATTCAAGCTCTGACTACATAAATCCCTGAGGATCTGGGTTGCTCCACAGAAGCACCAGAACCATCTTGGTGTATCCTGACCTCCCTGCATGCCCTTATATCTAACCTGGAACCCGCCCCTCACTCCAGAGGCAGTGCTGATGCACAAAGGAGCTCTGAGAAGGTCCCATAATAAATCCAACCTGCTTACAGGGGTGTGTGCCTGCTCTGGCAGGGCTCTGGGAGGAGGGATTGGAGGTTTCCAAAGGGAGTTTGCTGGCTCTGGTGGCTGCAGTTAGATGGTCTGATGGCATCCTTCATCTTCTGGAGGGATGCAGTTACTTACCTGTCCTCTCCGGCTGCTGCTTGTAAACACTCACAGATTTTTATTTTTACTCCTTAATACAGCAGCACTGTGAGCTCTTCCATTTGTAAAATCCATCTGAGGAGGAAAAAAAGGAAATATATTTACAAATGCACTCTCAGGCACACACATTTCATTTAAGACAACAAATAACTAGGAAAGAAGAGCCAGTAGTAATTCACTCTCGTTTTCCTCTGATGTTTTTAAATGCCTCAAGTTTTCCTCTTATGGTTTACGATGCTATCATGCTCCTGTCTGAACTACCACCTTAAAATACATTCTACATGGTTATTTTCTCCATAAAATCCTGACAATAATAATTTCCCCTGTACTCCTACTTGCACTGTAATTTTGGATCTGCCAAGCCATCCACACCTATTTGATGGCCAGCAAATTGCAGCCTTGCAGGAATCTGCTTTCCCCGACCAGCACTTGTGGGTCACATTGCACCACTCTGATGACAAATTCCCTGAGCTGGCAGAGGTGGCCTTGGATCACCTCAGGTCACCAGCAAGGACTGCAGGACATCAAGAGGCTCAATTAATGAATTGTGTCCTTTCAATGTCAGTGGTGCTGCCCTGGGCCAGCTCATGCTGGTGACCTTGGGCAGGGCCTGGCTAAGGCTGGTGTGATGGCACGTGCCAGCTGTCCCACCTGATCCCACTCGTCCCTCAGGCTGTTCTCCAGCCCACATGGCTGCCAAATGTGTCATGCTGGAGCTCCAGCAGTAGCTTGTGCCTGGTTCTTGCCCTGCTCCCTCTTCCAGCTGTCGCTGCACTGATCCCTGGGCAGGGATTTGGGCCAGGAGCTGCCCAGAGCAGAGCTGTGCTGGGGCTGCCTTTAGCTGCAACACAAACCATTTAATGCAGCTTTGCTTTCCTGAGAATCTGAGCTGCCAATGAGTGCCCAGGAGCTGCAGCCCTCTCTGAGTGCTCTGTCCCAGGTGGAATGGGATGAGGATGGAATGTGGACCTTGAGGAGCAGCAGGTCAGTACCCAATGTCCTGTAATTTGTGCTTAGTAAAACCAGAGGTTTCTTGGAGCAAAATTCATCATCTATTGTAGCCTGGTGGATGTTTTTTCCTATACCTTTGGAAAAAATTGCCACATTAACCCTGTCCTGGTTAGATTTGAAGCAAAGGCTTTTTTCTCAATTACTGCTCTTGCCAGCTCATTTGTAGCAAGGAAAGAAACCCTGGGAGCATTGCCAAACCATGAGAACATCCTCACAGAGCCTGACACTGCTACTGCATGATATCATTTCTCCTCTAGGTTGTTTCAGCTCATCTGAGATAAGCGTAAGATTTTTAATTTTTTTTTTTTAGTTTTAGTTTTCAGTTTGATTTTTGGTTTGAACTTTCAGCTTACTGCATGGGATGTTTTGGGATCATCAGAGGTGCTATCTGGTCTTATCTCCAAAGCACACTGCTGAAAACCATCAGGGAGTGGGTCTGGCTTAAGCAGGAATTAAGGATTTTGAGATAGAAAAAGTGTAGCGTCCCACTGCTTGCATTTACCATTTGCTTTGTTCAGAAGTTGCTGCAGTCTAGGCCAGGGCACACAGAAACTCATTTGCTTTGTTCAGAAGTTTTCCATGTAGCCCAGATATTTGCTGTGTGCAGTCACACCCTGCATCCATGCACTAATGCCTTGCCCAAAAGTTATTATGGTTAATAATAATAATAATAACAATAATAACAACAATAACAACAGCAACAACAATAGTTATGGGGATATTATGAGAGATGGAATCACTGGGAGACATCTTAAAACTTGATTTATTGCTCTTCTTCTACAGTCTCATGAAGGGTGAGAACCTCATACACCAGGA
Organism: Illadopsis cleaveri; assembly: GCA_013399915.1. NCBI lineage: Eukaryota > Metazoa > Chordata > Aves > Passeriformes > Timaliidae > Illadopsis > Illadopsis cleaveri. The sequence continues at coordinate 109,652 of VXBB01003786.1, read as the reverse complement.
GTTTGTGGTCAGTGGTCACAAGACCACAGGTTACAAGGTCTCTTAAAGGTTAATTAGCCAATAAACTACTGCCACAAAGAATGTTTTTACTTTCACACCAATCCCTAATTTGTATCATGTCTTGCCACAATGCAAACCTTTTTAACCAACCATCTAATGACACAAAAATTTACAGAACAACACCTTAAAACTTCTTATTACTTTTTAAACTACTTCTATATCTTAATTTTAAAACCTTAAAACTCTCCACTACCTAGCTTAATATGTCTCTATCTATATTACAAACCCACATTCTTGCTTATGGTCTCTAAAGCTGGAAGCCTTTTCCAAGGCCTTAAGTCAAACCCTGTATTCATTTCTGTGTTTTGAGCCTGCATGCACAAGATTTTGAGAATTTTCTGTGCCTGGAATTCCCACAAACAGCGGTTGTGCCAGCCTTTACAGAAGAAGGGAGGGTAAGCAGGGGAAATGTTGACACTGGTTTGCCCAGGTCTAGGACCCTCACTTCTTTTTGCCCTTTGGTGGGAATCAGGAGGGGTTGATGCTGCTCCTCCCTTGCTAGCTCATGGCTGAGGGGGTTATTCCTGAGTGAGCAGAGGAGGAGGAAGAGGAGGGAAGCAGCCCTGTCTGCCCCAGTATTGAGGACCTGAGCAGTGAGTCAGGCCCTGCTTGCACAGAGGAGCTCAGGGCAGAGGGGCTGTGGGGTTCAGAGGGACCCCCCTGCTCCAAAGCCATTTGTTGGTTTGCTGGGTGAGGTGACAGAGGGGAAGGTGACTCTGGGTGGGCGTAAAGCAGCTCATGAGAGCAGGGGAAGGGGAAAAGGCATCTGCTGAAAAGGATAATGGACTGTTTGGAGCATCATGTGGGGGTCTGTATGTTAGATCTGCTGCTTTGCCTCAGATTAACTTCACTTGTGCTTGCAGAACTGAACTGAGTGAGGTTTTCTGCCTCATTTTGCCCTTGAAATGCTGATCCAGGGAGAAAATGTGCCTGCTGCACACTTTGGGCCATGCTGTGCTCTTGGAGGTTCCTCATTCCTGTTCTTTCTGGGTCAAGCTGTCCATCACCCCACAGGACNATATTAAGAATAAGGCCAAACCAACCATCTTACTCTAATCAAAGATCATTTTCCAAGGAAATGCTGTTGGTTTATCCTTGGGGTGTAAGTCCAAAGACCAGCATAGAAGCAGAGGTAACAGAAAAAAAAATATACAGCACATTGGGGTTTTGTTGGTGGTGGTTTTTTTCCTTAAGCATGGCAGTAGCATCTGAATTTAATTTTTCTGCTATGAACATTTGTACTTGTCACTATTTAACAAAATTATTAGCAATGAAAAATATGAATAAAAAATAAATACAATGCAACCACAT
>VXBB01003786.1:44016-107987 GCA_013399915.1 Illadopsis cleaveri | reverse complement strand
AAAGGCATCTGCTGAAAAGGATAATGGACTGTTTGGAGCATCATGTGGGGGTCTGTATGTTAGATCTGCTGCTTTGCCTCAGATTAACTTCACTTGTGCTTGCAGAACTGAACTGAGTGAGGTTTTCTGCCTCATTTTGCCCTTGAAATGCTGATCCAGGGAGAAAATGTGCCTGCTGCACACTTTGGGCCGTGCTCTGCTCTTGGAGGTTCCTCATTCCTGTTCTTCCTGGGTCAAGCTGTCCATCACCCCACAGGACTCTTTCTCTTTTTCTCTCTCTTTCCCTGGTTCTATTTGTTTTCAGAAAGGAGTATTCCAGTAATAGCTAAACACGAGTGAATTTATTAGCAATTTAGAAGAAATATTAGTAAAATATTTGCTAAAAAGTCAGTGAGGGGAAGTATATTAACTCATGGATGAAAGTGTGTATTTTTTCCCTTTGCTGCCTAGTTAGCTCTTAAATTTCTCTTAAAATTAAGTTGACACAGAACAGCAGAGACACCCAGTTTCTTTATTTTTTTTCCTCTTTCCCTTTATTATAGATATAAAATTTATATGTATAATATATAAAGTAGTTACAAAAATATGCAGTATTTATATATAACAATACATGGGTGATATTTATATAGAGATATAATGCATATAATAATAAATTACTATACAATATAATATAATAAATATNTATTTATATAGAGATATAATGCATATAATAATAAATTACAATACAATATAATATAATAAATATAAACACAAATATTAATATAATATACGATAATCAATATAATATGCAATAACATAATATATATTAAGAATAAGGCCAAACCAATCATCTTATTCTAATCATTTTCCAAGGAAATGCTGTTGGTTTATCCTTGGGGTGTAAGTCCAAAGACCAGCATAGAAGCATAGGTAACAGAAAAAAAAATATACAGCACATTGGGGTTTTGTTGGTGGTGGTTTTTTTCCTTAAGCATGGCAGTAGCATCTGAATTTAATTTTTCTGCTATGAACATTTGTACTTGTCACTATTTAACAAAATTATTAGCAATGAAAAATATGAATAAAAAATAAATACAATGCAACCACATTACAATTATCCCATTCTCTCTGTAATGATATGGCTTGAGGAGTTCCCCATGCACTGCTCATTTCACAAACTAATTATAGCAACTGCATTATAAACTGCACCGTTGGTATCTGCTACCTCCACATGCAGCAGATGAATGTAATTGCTCCATCCTGGAACTGGTCTGGAGGAGAGTGAGTGCTGCATTAATGGAGGAGAGGAGCACTCACACAGAGGCAGTCAGGGTTGGTCCTGTGGCAGATATTTTTCAAGAGTATTGTCATGACAACTGAGTCAAGGAATTCCTTTTCCTGCCTTTGTTACAGCCTTTGTTAGGTGAGAACTGAATAGTGGCATTCAATTTATGTTTAATTTCTGCTTGTGCTGTGGCTGTGCTCCATTTCACGCCCTGCCCTTGAGACAGGTGCTGCCAACGTGAACACTCGGCATCCTACTGTGTCTGAGCAGGTTCCTCCAAACTGTTGGGAGGAAAGAACCAGTTTGCCTGTTGTTCTTTTATTCTTGATGGGATTTCTCCCCTCCCCATGGAGGTGTCCTGGCACAGCCTTGGCTCAGTGTGGGCTGGGCAGGGGCTGTGGTGAGGGTGGTGCTGGCAGCAGCGTGGATGCTGCAGGAGCAGGTCACGCTGTCAGGGTCTGTGCAGGAGCTAGGGAGAAATGCAGACTGTGCCTGTCACTTAACAGGGCCAGTGAGGCACCCTGGGGCCTGTGCTAAGTGTCCCTGTAGCTGGAAAGGAGATGTCCAAACTGGTTTGAGAGGTGGGAAGGAAAGGCAAAGACACTATTTGTGCCAGCATGTCCCTGCATCATCACTCTGTAGCATCACCCTTGCCCACAGGCAACCTGTGTGCTCTGTCTCCTTTATAAAATGTTTGCTTATTTATTTATTTAAATTTTATCTGAGGCTTCATTCTGATCAGGTGGCAGGGCAGGGCAGTGCAGCCTTTGCTCCCCTGTGAGCTTGCTGACGTGTGCTGGGGGTGTTCTTGGCTCACAAGCATCCAAGTGACCACAACAACCACCAGAGCATCTGGTGTGCCAGCTGCACTGCCAGCTCTGCATGGCATTGAGATGGCAGCCTGGCATCTCTGAACTTCACTGTGCAATAACAAAGGGTCAGCTGCAGAAAGGGAGTTTGTTTACAGAAGAAAAAAAATTCAGGTGGACATAGTAGTTTGTGTCAATCCCCCCAAAGTCAGAATTCAGAAATCAGGAGTAGGAGGTGATTGCAGCTCATGTTGCTTTGGTCGTTGGGGGAGGAACTTCTTCAGATCTTTGCTCCTTGCTGTTACAGCAGGATCTTTTGTTCACCAGGTGTATTGGAGCTCTCCAGGGTTTGTTTGCACTGAGCACTTTGCTCCAACCCTCAGAGGGATCAGGAGCTTTGAATGTCTGCAGGGATCAACAGTGCTCAACACTGTGCTGCACAAGGCCTTGGAAAGGCAAGGAAAAATGAGGCAGAAAATGTCTTTCTTAGCATGGGAAAAATGATTGGATGACTGAAAGGGTAGATGTAAGCCCCAGACACAAAGCAGAGGCAGGACAGAGAAAGAGCAGCCTGTGCACAGGGGTTTCTGTCTGAGTGCCTGAGTGATGTGCCCTGGGAGCACGTTTGATCCAGCAGCCCCAAGCCAAACACCCCCAAAGGCACCACGGCATCCTTAGTTTTGGGGGAGATTTGTCACAGCTAATGGGTACAGACAGATTAAGGGTAAATCCAAAGAAACAGGTGACAGAAGCACAGAGCTCCAGCTCCTGCCCTTGCTGGGGTGTTCTTCAGGGTGTGCTGCTTTCATCGTGCTGTCACTGCTGTAAATAACCTCGAGCTCCTTCCAGGCTGTGGCTCACCTCTGGCAACATCCTCCCAGGAAAATCCAGAATTACTGCAGCTCCTCTTTCCATGAAATGTATCCATGCTCCCAGCCTGATACACAACAGTCTGTTTTTCCTCTTTTAAAAGTTATCTTCTTTGTTTTTAAAATAAAAATTAACTTGCTACTCATCTTTCATTTCCTTTTCATGCCCTGAGCAGTGAGTAATTAGAGCTGCATCACACTGGAGAAATTACAACAATATGATGTTTCTACAGTTAAATCTGCATAAGTATAATATCTTTGAAAAATAACAAGCTGCTCTAAGGAAAATTAATTATCCCATTGGGATGGTCATTATTCTGAAACAAAAGCTCTCAGTTTTCTTTGCCCACTTTCATTTTGGGCATTTATTTAATTTTAAGTACTGGCCACATATTCCATCCTTTTTCACTGTGGCTGGAACATAAATAACAATATGTTTAAAGCAGTATAAAGTCTGTCTTGGAGCCTATTACAGATATCACAAGAATATTAAGCAACTTTAAAATTAAGTCAAAGTGCATTTTGCAAATCTGTATTGGTGGCTATATATCATTACTGCTCATCAAGCCAGTTCAGCCTCATTCTCCTCGGCTTTTTTTTTTTTTTTTTGAGTTGCTACTTCTTTGAGGAACATGACTCCATTTATCAAAATAAGCATTTATTATCACTATATTTTCTTCCCAGGCACAAGCACTGTATTTAAGAGAGATAATTTTTCTCCAAAGGGGATAGTACTGCTGTACATGGTGTATCCCTGTATTTGAGAATCCCCCTCTCCCCAACACCCCAAACCTATTATCAAGTCTCTCATGTGACTGCAATAGCTTTTGCAGTCAAGGTGAATTACAAGGATTCTTGCTGAATCCCTGACAGATACAAATACCTAGTTATCCTTGGCTTTCCTGCTGAACCTAATCAAAGATATTGTTTATTAAAACCCTATTGTCTCTGCAGTGAGGAACAAGGACAAGTTGCTCTGGAGTGATTTAATACTTCCAGCAGTTCTGTGTAAAGATTTATTATGGCCAGGAGAAAGAGCAAACACAAAATGCCCGAGTCATTACTTTTAATTTGCTGCTTCTTTAAAAATATGTATACACAAGGCTAAAACCTTCTCTACAGTTCAGTGTGATCTCTTATCAGCCAGGGGAGCAGACCAAAGCATAAACCCTCACCTTTCCTTCAAACAGAGGAAGGACATGAAGATTTAGCCTTGGACTGAAGGCAGGCCACCATGCTTCTGCTTAGACTGGTGGTTTTTAGAATTTTGAGACCAGAAGCCATATAAAAAAAAATCAGCTTTAATGATTCAAATTATCAGTTCAAACTATACAGTTGTGCCTGTGATTCTTTTGAGGGGATGCTCTGGAGGGGACAATGCTGCCTACAGAGGGGCTCTGCCCTGCAGTCAGGTCTTGGCCCCACACCTGGGTGACAGCAAGAGCCCTTTGTGCAGGGCCACAGAAACTGAACTCATTAAAAGTGGGATGTACATTTTTTTCCCAACTAATGAGCTTTTCTTTGTGATTCAGTTTTATTAAGGTCTCAGGGACTGTATTGTAAGTAAAGCACAAAGATAAATGAGTGAGCACAATTAATAAATGCTGCTATTCAGCTCTCTGAGCTTTTAAACTGCTTATCTAATCATATGTAATCTTTATTCACAGTGTTAAAACTACCACATTACAACAGTTGTAATCAATTAGGAAAATGGCTTTAATGGTTTAAAGAAGGTAAAAGGCAACATTTGCTTTTGCAGGCTGCCCATGCTCAGGTGAAGGGAACTCTGGCTTGGCAGCTCTGCCAAGAACCAGCACCTAAATCTGAAAGATGATCTATGTAGGAAAGCTGCTGCCTTCCCTCCCCTGTGATAAGGGAGCCCAAGTCCAGGAGAGAGATGGGAGAAGAGAGCACCATCACGCTATTCCACAAAAATCCAGAGGGATTTCACTATCTTCTGTGGCTGCTTTTTCTGCAGCCTGTTCAATCACGGCAGTCAGACTCGCAACCCAAAATCTTCTTATCCTTAACTATCCCACAAGCCCTGGTTGGAACAGCTTCTTACTATGTGAAAGGACTTTTTCCCTCTGACACTTTAATATTTCTAACCACTGTTCCCGGCTCCTTTCTTTCTCACTGCTAAAGCCATGAAACTTACATTAAAGAATAAAAAGCCAACCCCGTAATCAGACATGTCCTGGCAGGTTTGGTCATACAGTCTACACTCTGCAGAGTGCCAGGTCAGGGCAGTACTGATCTGAAGCAAGTTCCAAGCCTGCCCTCACAGCAGGAGCCCAGTGATCCTGGCTCTGGCTGCATCCAGGAAATCCAGCCATTCCTGACAGTGCCTCTTGACTTTGAGCCTGAAGTTCCCTCTCTTCCCTGTTTTAATTTGCACATAACTCTTGTGGTGAGATGCTTCTGCTTTAGGTTTCGTGTGTCTGCTTATTGGATTGAACAGTGTTTCCCCAACTAATTTTCACCAGCAATCTGTACAGGGCTGGTTTCTGTTTGACTCATTGCCAGCTGCCAGTCCCCTACTCCAGGCCTGCACAGAGAGCAAAAATGAAAGCAACACCCCCAAACCCACATCTTCTCTGCCTTCCTGCTGCTGCCTCTTCATTTAACAACTCACAGATTTCTCTGAGCACATGGATATTTATTTGCCCCAGGCTTTCAGCTGCAAGAGAAGCTCTCGTTTTGTGATGGAAAAACAAAAAGACAGGGCTAAATTAAAAAAAACCCCACAATCTCCAAATGGAGCAAAGAACACACTCACTCTGCCCAGGTGCATCTCTCCTTCCCCACAAGTGAGGAGTCTGGAGCTGTCACAGGTGGCTGATGAGTCCAGGGGGCTGCCTCGCCCTCAATCCTTCTAAAGGCTGGAATTTTACATGGCCTTTCAGCTAAAAGAAAAGGAAAGTTGTTGCTTTGATTATGTTTTATCTTTTTGTCCCGAAAAGTTGCTTTGAAAGCAGCTTGCACAGCTGATCTATGGACACCTTTCTCCTGTAATTCTGCTGTGACCTTTTCACCATCCTTCCACAAGTAACTGGAAAAAAAAAAGGAAAAAAAACCCCAAAGCCAAACAAAAGAGTTATAAACAGATATTTTCTTTCTTCTGCCTTCAGAGGGTGTGGGGTTTTTTTCCCTCACAAAACATGTTCTTGCTTTACAGGCTTCAAATCTGATGGAATCAGAACAAATGGTCAGAGCCATGGCAGCAGAAAGCTTTGGACTGAGCACCAGAGAGGTGCAGTCTCAAACCAGTTTGCTCTAATGAGCAATACATTTTTTACCTGTGGAAAAGGTCACACTTGAATTTCTATTTGGTGTTAACATCCCCTGGAGAAGTGACAGATACCTGTTGGGACAGGTACTGAAGGGAGAATGTGAATATGAAGAGGAAAAATCAAAAAAACCCCAAACAATCCAACCCTGAAAATGAAGTGGAATTCTTTGCCAAATAGAAATGTATTAAAATCTTCACTACAGATGAAATTTTGAACACAAGCTTACAAGGGGCTTAAGGATATTTTCGAAATATGACTGAACTATATAATCTCTTTTTGGTTAGATCTGGGAGGTTTTAAATATCTTGGAAAAGGAGAGCTTGTGAATGGTATTTAATTCTCCTAAAAAAAGAAAAAGTTGTATAATAAAATATATTAACATCACCTGCTTTTATTAGAGCACTTTTCCCCTCACAGGGTGTATTTTCATATGCCATATAAAAGCATTTCAATTCCAAGATATTTATATTTTTGCAGAAACACAAATATGACCTGTATTCCATGCTTTCTAAGAGTTCACAGTCCCAAATCTATTATGTGCCTCTAAGCCAAGCTCTAAGCTCTGGAGATGACACAGTCACTGGTATGGATAATTTGGCTCCTAAATGTTTGCTTTGTGCCTTGAAAAAAACATCTTTGAGCACTTTCTTAAATGTCATTCCTTGCAGTACATAGAGCAGGCAATAAACAATAAAATTATTCACCTTGAAGAAACCATCTGCGGTGTTTAAGGACATCACCAGTTTTTTTGTTGCTTTGAATGGTCCTCTGGGATGCTGTGAGTGTCATTTCAACGCTGTATTTCCCATCATTTCTGTGCCAGCCTCATTTTGCTTCAGAAACAAAAGTGATGATGGGCAAATTAAGAAGAAATTCCACTCCCTATTAGTTCCTCTATTTCATTTATTTTTGTAACTGTCTAACATAACTCTTGGCATTTGGAATTCTTATTTGGAGGCAGCATCAGGAGGGTTTACCCCTGGCATGAGCAGTGCTCTGGGTGCAGCAGGGTGACCCAGCTCTGCTGCCCGTGGTGATCCCACCTCACTCCATGTGGAATTGTTGGCACGAGAGCACTGACCTGTGTGATGTGCCCAGCACAGGGGCCTGGGATGCTCAGCTGCAGCAAGGAGAGCTTACACTTAATCCAGCCCACCTGTCACCATTTTTCTCCTGTTTTTCTCATGCATGGAGCAGATGCTGCCATTTTCAGGGGAAGCTGAGCTCCCCTTCCTCCTGTGCCTGCAATGTTTGTGCTGCCTGCTCTGATCTGTTTCTCTGCAAGGGTGACACCCCTGACAGCAGCAGTGTGTTCCTGTGCATGGGGACATCCACCACAGCCTAAAGGGGACTTGTCTCTGGCTCCCTCAGACAGACATCCTTAGGGGAAGGCAGGCAGAGTTGCTCCCTCTGGCCTCTTTCCTGCTCTGCACAAAGTCTTTGCTCTATTACTGAGTTTGAAACAAAAAGCCCAGTACTGCCCCTTAAAACTCCACCCCCACTTCATAGGAAGAGCCTCAAGGCTCGAGATAGGACTTATGGAAAAAACTGCAGGCATGTCCATCTCAAAGAAGGCTCCCACTCCCAGGACATCAGATTATGAGAGATGAAATCCACCTGCATCCACCTCCAAAGGGAACCCACTCCTGGCAGAGCCTTGACATGGGCAGCTTCAGGCAGGGTGATGCTGCTGGGCTGGGGGATGGAGCCCAATGAAAGGTCAGATAAGAGGCTCCTTTATTGAGAGAACAGAGGTTGAGAGCTGCATTTGGAATGGGCTGGGAGAAATAATGTGTTTTTTAAATAAGCTCCATTGTTTTAAATGCTGTATTGTTCAGGATGTGCTGGCTGCCTCCTAATGAAAGCTTGCAAGAGTCAACCACTGATGCAATGGTCTCTGCCTTGCAGGGTTCAACCTTAGTTTCAAGGTTGTGAGGTTTATTTCTGGAGGCCAAATTTACTGTATAAAATCTTTCCAAAAACTAGCTAGCTAATGTAATGAAAAAGCAATCAAACTCTACGAAAGAGCCATTGCAACAGAGACAACCCACCATTATTAATCCAACTAAAACTAAAGGCTAAGGTTTGTCAGCCTTAAAATGAAATTAATTCTTTCTTAGCTCTACAACCTTTAATTATTTTCGCTAATCGATGAGTTATAAAAATGTAAAGAAAAAATTTCAAGCTAAACCAGAGCTCCTTTTAAAATGAAATGGAATAAAAGTACCGTGGAAGCAGCCTGAGGTTGGGGTGGCACTGGTTTTGCTATTGTGGTTTCTGATGTCAGAGCACCCTGTGATGGGATTATTTCTCCATGCCTCACGATCCATCCATTATTGTACCCATATTGTAGACTTCATGTCACAGTCAACAATAAAAAACACCCTTGGCAACCTCCATCACATCCTGCAGTTAATTTGCGTTCTCGCAAAGTGCTTATATTTACTATGAGTGATAATCATAAATATGCATGAGACCTTAAGTGAGGGAGAATGTGCTTAGGAGCTAATACAGCGGGCGGTTTGCCTAGGAGAGATGTCAAAATCAGTTCACTTTTGTTATATATGAGTAATTTAATTTCCTCTACAGTGTTATTAGGGCAAGAATGAAGTAACATTCTTCGGCGTAATTGAAGCAAATCCTGGCAAGACAAGAGTATAACAAAGCTTTTCCATCTCATCATGTCAAACTCTTACCTTCTATTCAGTGCACACAGACGGGTTCTTTGTGCTGAATTAAATTATCCAGTTGAGTTTATTAACTTGTGATGTCCCATGACCTTCAGCATATTTACTGCTGGATCATTAAAACTGTGTCTTTAATTTAGCCCTTCACAACCAACCTCGTTTTTGTGTCAGATCAGAAATTCTGGTGGCATTCAATCCTTTCTCAGGTCTTGATTTTCAGCAGCAGCGTCCCTTGTTGAACCCTGAAACATGGAGCATTTCCAGTGCTCCCTAACAGATTATAAACCAATCAGCCAAGGATTCCTGGGACTGGGGAGGAGATGTGGGCAGCCGGTCCCATCCTTTCCCCACATTCCCTGATGCAGCAGAGGGATGTTCAAAGGCAGCATGGTTGTAGCCCAGGGAGACCAAAGCCACTGAGAGCAATGGGACAAACCTGCTGCTGGTGCCTCACAGGGGTGGGTGTCTTGAGTCAAATTTAATTGATTTTAAGCTGTAATATTCTCCAAAGGATAAACTGCATCTTTTTCAAAAGGACACGTGAATCACAGGAAAATCTGTTATCTTTAGGTGAGCCAGGCCATGATGGCTGAGCTCCTTGATATATTTTCAGTATTTCCAACCCTGCATTGCAACTCAGAGCAAATCCTTTGACTCCAGGGCTTGGTGGCCAAGTATCAGGGGCTGGGTTTCACAACCCTGCACTGCAGGCACTGATTGGTGGCCACTCAGCAAGACCTGCCTTTGATATTTATTTGATACTCACCAAAATCTCAGATAGTTCTGCTTGGCTTGATCCAGCATGGCAAGGGCACATCTCACCCTTGCTGAGTGACACTTGGCTCTCCTGCTACTGCCATCCCTCTTATCTCATCTGTAAAACAGGAAAAAATGCTATTTATGCACCTGGGTAAAGCAATTGGGAGCATCAGAGGTGAGGCACTGTGCCCGTGACTGTGTTATTAGGTCTGTTCATACAGGGAAAAGTGAAATGACTACACATAAGCAATTTGCAACAACTCCTTTTAGCACTGTTCAGCCCAGGAATATCATTATGTACAGTTGCTTGAGAGGGAGAAAACTCCCCTGCTCTGAGCAGAGCCTGCCTGGATGGGGAATATTCCACCCATCAGGCTCAGGCAAGCCTCAGCTCACACATCAGCTTATCTTGGCCATGCACAAGTGACCCTTTTTTCACACGGCATTTAAAACTCTTCAACTTGTACATTCCTGAATTTGTGAGATAAAAACAAGTCATTGCAGGATGAGCCTTGGCTCCCTAAACCTCCCCAAACAGGAATGGAATGGATAGAAGCAAAAAGAAGGAGATATTTCCCAGGTGGATTGGGTGAAGCCACGTATTTGTTGCCGATGCTGTATGTCTCATCATATTCCTCTACTCTTGGCTTGTTTTCAATTGTTCTCTTGAAATATTATTGCTACATACCTAAATTGTGGCTATATCTCAATTGTTTAATTGAGAAAGTTGGTAAATGGCAGTCATTCCTGTAAGAAAGTAGTAGATAAACAGCAGCAAAAACAAAATAAATTTGAATATCAGCAAGTAAAGCAAGGTTTTCTGAAATTTCTTACAGTGATAAATCACTGGCAAACTCCTCCATATCCAAAGAAGGGTAAGTGATGGAAATTAGGAGTAGCCTGTTACCTTTCCTTGGACTTAATGGATGATCTACCTTTAGGTATTAGACATTATCCAGGTGTTCAGGATAATTTAATCCTTTAGCCTTTGACAGAGACAGTTCACTGTCCCCTCACCCCTGAGCACAGTGATTGGGATCCCTTCCCTACAGGGAACTGAACTGAGCCCATCCTGAGGGGGCTCATCCCACATTTAGCAAAGGAGAATCAGGAGGTGCCTGGAGCCACCTGGGTCCATCAATAATGTCTCAGTTTAAAACAAAACAAACAAAAAAAAGAGATTAATTCCATCCTGTCTGCTGTGCCCTACATCAGTGCTAAAACTGCTGTGTGCTCACTGTGCTCCACATATCCAACTTGAAACACACCTCCAGGGAAATTAAGGGCAGGTGATTTAATTTTTAGAGCACAGCCAGAACTTCTTGGTGGACTTCATCAAGATGGGAAGAACACTTCACCTTGCTTCTGTTAGGTGCATATAAATTAATGCAGTGATCCTGAGATTTTTAAAGCTAGAAAAAAATATAATCATCTATTCTGACCTCCTGAGTCACATGAGATGACCCACAGGCCGTGAGTGCTGTCTGATGTTGGAGTGCAGCAAATCTGTGATTTTACCCCACTCTAGACCACTGTTGGTGGAACTGAAATGGAAACCCCTGAAATCTGTCAGATGTGGAACAGAAAACTGTTTTCTGGCTAGTGTAGGCAAAGCTGCATTAAGCTAAGCTACAGATGAAATTATTGTTATATTAATTGTGAGGGCTGCTATGACAACAGATGAATGCTGCAGGTAATTTAATTACATTTCTGTCAGCCCCTGTGTCTTTCAGGAGACAGTGCAGAAGCCAGCAGCATTTTCTTTTAATATTGCAGGTGGCACAGAAAATGTCAAATTCTCCTTCAGAGGGCCTAATGAGAGCATTTCACTTGAGTCACAAAACGTTATTTAGGTATCTTGAAGGATCACTCCTGTTTTTTTCCCAGCATTTCTGAATCCATGAGCATTCCCTTCACTCTGCTCACAAGGCTGTACCACACACCTAGAGCTGAATTCTGATACAAGCTCTCTGCACACCTGCCTACCCCACCAGAAAACCAGATTTGTTCACCCAAAAGTTCCCTCCATGTCCCCTTCCTGCTTCTCTGCCTTTCCTGGGTGTTTTTGGAAACCACCACTCCCTTGGCTGCATTAACGAGAAGAAACATTGAGGGATGGAGGTGAGAAAATTCCCTTTTTCCTCTGATCATGAGCTGTGCAGAGGGAGAGGGAAACAATTGCTTTAAAGACAAGGTATTGACCTACAGAACAGGGGGAAGTTAATAGATATTGACTCTCACTTGCTTCAAGTAGGTCACACAGTGCAGGATTGTGTTGCACAGCCTCCAAGGGTTGGGGGTAGGGAATTCTTGCCACAAGCAGCAAAATTTTAAATACTGTTATTTGTGTGTCATTCCCTCATGCTGAGAGACAGTATTCTCCTCTGTAAAACTCCTAATTTCTGTAGAGCTGGGTGAAAACCTGCACTGATGGACTGCACTGACTTCAGTGGGTGCTGTGGGAGCTCAGCATGACTGGAGAAGTGATCTGTGTCTTTCCAAGATCATTCAAATAATCCTATAATTTACATTAATTAAAGTAGGAGCATGGCAATTATCTATTGTTTATCTGAGGAATCCATCTGAGGAGCAATCCTTCCATACCAGGGTATAAACTCAGTTGCCATGTAATTAAGTCATGGCTCCAGAAGCACTGAACAAATGTGCAACAAGATTCAGATAATACCTTAATGTGATAAGAAATACACAGGCATTTAGCTGGCATTGAGGAAATTAGCCACACCAAATTAGATATCAATGAACACATTTGCTACCATGTCACTTACCATCCTGAGTATAAATTGAAACCTAATCAATTATTTCTACAGAGCTCTTGCATAAACTCAGATTAGGAATAGAAAAAATGCTATTATTTTATAATGTTATAAATGTTGTTCTATAAGTATGTGTTTTGTGACACTGACAAAGATGGTATGACACCACTGCCTTCTCCCCTGTCCTTCCTTGGTATGAAGAAAGAAAGGTGGAATAACAGCAAGACACAGTTTAAAGTCAACACTGAAGGTAGCTGACAAAACACTGAAGTCTTGGGACACCTAGCCTTTTTCTCATCTCCTGAATACCTTTGTGCCTTGATTTCTCCTTTGGCATGTGGAGGTTATGATACTTCCATTGTGAGGAGCTCTGAAATTCCTCTTGATGGAAAACTCCACCACTGACAAGGATGCACCCAAAGCTGCCTGCAGGCTTTCCTCATCACCTTTCTCTCAACATACCCGAGGGAGAATTTCTTGGAAATTCTAATAAAAGCTGGTATTGCCCAGTGTCTCCATCCTGAGGCAAAGAGAAAAGTCTCCTGAGGGATGCACTCCAGGATCATAAGCTCAATTCCATGCATGTTACAGTCCTTTACAATTACACAGAAACATCTAACCTGCTAGATTTTTCCATGTGCATCTTCCCTCAAACACAGCGTGCTCCATGTCCATGTGATTATCTCCTAGCATCCCTACAAGACCAGGACCCATTTTCAGACAAGTTTCTCAAATACACAAAAATTGCCTTTTAATATCCTACCACCACCTCCCTCTCGCTGTGAGGCACAGCCTCTCACTCTGACTGTCTGGTCTTACACGATTATTCACAGTGCCTTTATTCATCCTTCAGAGATAACTGTCTGGCATCTTCCAACCTCCAATTTCTCTCAGGGTCTGTATTTTTCTCCAATGAAAAGGAAATATTTTGGTATGTGCATCCAGCCTTGCTGCTCAGACAGTTTAATGAATACATCAATAAAGCATCGACCAGAGGAGGAGAGGGAGGTTGCACAGTCATTAGGATTCATCATTAGCATTTTGCACACCACCACAAGCTTTTGTGCATGAGCAATTAATACAGCAATAAATACCACAATGAGCTGCAGAAACCTCATTGAGGCTGGGAAGTGTAAACAGTGCCCTCCACTTAAAATAATTGTGAGAAGCATTTAAGAACCTTCACGGAAAGGAACAGCTGAAGCTTCTGCTGGAGGCACAAAAATCCGCCCCCAGGCATGATGGAGAAATCTTCTACCATCTTAAAAAGAAGGTATCTGAGGGAGTCAGAACAAATGCTGCCACATATCAGACACTGAAGCAAATATCTGGAGCATCCTTCCAGATCCATAAGCTACCAGCCCACCTAAGTGTAAATGCTAGATTCAGAGAAGTGTAAACAGGGGAGTTTACTCCAGTCAATTCATCCCCAGACATGATCTAGAGCATCAACTGGTTTATTCTGGCTGTGTGAAGAAAGACAGATGATACCTAATGTGTTGGTACACAATTCACTCGCCAAGAATTTTTGAACACTCTTGAACAGTGGGTTGAGTTTTTGCAAGAAAAATGTTCCTCTCAAGTATTTTCGACTTGGCATTACAAACCCGAGAGCTGGATTTACTGTCCTGTAAGACCCTGGCTGGAGATGTGTGATGGTAATGTGGGAATGTCCTGTATGGACAGGGACAGGGCCTGGCTCTGCAGGATCTGTCCCATATGGAGTCAGAATCCTTGCTCTCATTTCAAACCTTTGCCCTTGGGTACAATTCTTCACCCATCCATCTAAAACACCTCACAAGGTTAAGTTTGCCTGAGGAGAGCACAGGCAGAATGAGTCCTCTCCCAGAGTTTGCTTGTACACACCAGTTACCAGCAACTTTGTTAATAACACATTGCTCATGCAAATTAATTCAGCTTAGAGAAACAATTCTTGATGATTATAAAATGCTGCAATCACAGTATTGCTTCCGGCCAGCTGAGAGTAAATTCATCAAGCCTTTGTTATTTAAAGCTGCTGTGGTGATAAATGCTTGCCTTCATTTCTGATCGTACACCAAGACAGAGAGAAAATGGAATACATAAAAACGACGGCACGATGGCAATCCCAACAGAAACCACCCAAAACAAAGGAGGGGAGATGGAATCTCTCCCACGAGTGGCTGAACGACGCTGATACTGCAGCCACTCGTCCTCCTGTAACGAGGCTCTGCTGGAACAAAAGCAGCAACAAACACCGGTTTTGCTCAGACAGAAGTACTGAGCGTGCTCTTGTCGGCAGGATCTGATAAAAGCCTCATTATGCCAAGGTCAAGGACAGGGGGGCAGTGGTGTCTCTCCTGCCCAGCACTACACACGCAGCAGCTGCTGTGATTACGGATGCTCCCTCCATGTGTGCAGAGCATATAAAGAGGATAAACTCCTCTGAGTTTTTGATAACAGCCCTGCTGCTGCTGTGGACCTTTGCTCTGTATATGACATTAGAGTAAAAACAAGAGGAAAATGAATCCAGCATTAAATACCCACAATTACACTGCACTAATTGTTTTAATGGGTTTATGTGGAGTCAACGTTTCAGGCAGTGCTGCCCATACAGAGCAAGTAATTAACTCCATTGGTATTCAGAGTAATGGCAATTAAATACAATGAGCTGTTCTACTAATGAATGTGGTGAGAGCAGTGCAAGGCAGGGAGAGTTAGTTGTAACTTTTAATTCGATGAGCTCTGCCCAGCTGCCTCCTGGCAAGTAGCTGATGGCAAGTCAATCAAGCTGATGGTCATGGCCGGTCCCAAGAGCATCTGAGGGTGGGGAGATTCCAGAAGATGGTCAGTGGCTGTTTTTCCACATTTGCTGTCAGGGCTGCCTTTGTCCTGTAGCAGCCACAGGGTATCTCAGCAGAAGGATGCAGGTAGCAGCAGCACTGACCTGTGGCTGATCGGCTTTGTGAGAGTCTTTCCTACAGATGGGACAGTAAACATGTCCTTTGCAGTGTGGGGTATTCAGCATTCTCTAACAGGTCCCCTGGGCAATGGTTTATAAATTCCACCTGCACTGTCTCTGGGCAGGGAGGAAATGCTCCTCTTGAGTGGGCTGGCACATCAGAGAGTCCTGGTCCCAGGTGGAGGGAAAAGAGAAGATCTAAGGACAAGAGGAAGCAGAAAACCCTTGGACATAATCCTCTTGGCAAGCTGTGTTTGTCAGACCATTGTTGTCATTTATTCTAGGAAACATCTTAGAAAAAGGAGCTGAGTTCCCATCTACGGCTCTATAAGGAAATTATAAACCAGCTATCTATTTTTTCATTAAAATTAAATAATTGAATCTGTCCAGATTCATGTACTTTCCCCCCATGAGATATCCAGGAGAATTAAGTTTCAATTGACTTTCCAGACCTTGGTTATCATAGGAAGCTTTTAAAAAATCAGGACGTTTAGCAATTTGAAATTCAAATAGGTTTCAGTCAATATGTTTACTATTGCTAGACAGGCATCTTTGTCCCCTGGGTGTTTAATGCCTCAATAAGTAATTGGTCCTTTCATCTTTTATAGGCACAGAATGAAGAGTTTATGGCTCATACAGTGAATTGTCAATACAAAGGATCTTTTCACCAGTTTTAAATAACCCAGCTCCCAGCTCCATTAAATCCTGTTTAAATTCCCCCCTCCCTCCACACACCCACCACTAGCCTTGAAGCACTTCTTCCCCCCCTGATTTTCAGTGGCATCCCTAAAGTAGCTCTGCTTCACTCTTCAAGCCCAGACACAGGCAAAAAAGGGAGGTGAACATGAAGAATAAGAATCTGCCCCCAAGAGACTGAAATTCCAAGAATTTCCAGGAAAATTGTTATGTCTATATCCTTTAGGTCTGAAATTCAATGTATCCAATGCACGCATATCCACAGATTTGTCTTTAGAGATAAGGATACAACAACATCCATTTTGAATGAGTATTTTCATATGAAGATATCATATGAAGCTACAGGTACATGAGCAGTGCTGTCTAAGCTGTTACCAGATTTTGTTTTCCATGAAATTGTCACATGTTCATCTTCTTTAGTGCTGTGATTTTTTTTTTTTTTTTTTGCTGTAAGTCAAAATACTTGAGATTAATTTTCAGAGCACTGAATCATGTTTCAATCAAGGAAAAAAATCTGTCACTGGAATTGGACAACCCTTTTGTACACTGTGCACTATATACACTGATTCATACCAAGTGCAAGTATTAAACACCCAAAAAGTGTTGCCTTTTTTTTTCTGAAGAAAAAATTGTCATGTTAATTTCCAAGAAGCTCAGAACTGAAAGTTACCTTATTTCTTCAAAACAGGCAGTTCCATAATGTGCTTTTCTTTCAACGAGCCAGGATTTTGTCAAAGGAACTGTTTCTCTTGGCCAGTTTCCACTGAGGCAGGACACCAAAAAAAAGCTGTTTTGGTCTATACAGCTCTGACTCTGTGTCACACACTGGCAGCACAGACCTGAAGCAGCTTAGGTTTGCACTGAGTTTGTGTCAGCAGGTGCAAGGTGCAGGACAGATGTCACCTGTGCTGCTGCAGGGCCACCCTCACCCCTGTGCAGGAAACACCGAGCTCACAGGAGCCTTTGCGCAAGGACCAGACTATGAGAAGCACAGCCAACCCTCCATATTTTTTTAACTGCCTGCCAGTTGAGGAGGAAGCCTAATTTCAAAACTTGCACCTGGTTTTGGGCTGTGAAGAGTTGTGGGATGTGCAGGGTTTGATTTAACTTTCTGTACTGATAGGAATATCTCCAAAAAACTCCTCTTCTTTTGTGGGTTTTTTGTTTATTAGTTGGAGGTTTTTAAGTCAGTCATCACAAAATGTTTTTCAGGGTGAGTTTCTAATTCAGTCAGATCTAAAAAGTTTTGGGAAGTCACATTTCTTGAGGCTTTCAACCCAAAGGGCTGCCACATGATTCTGGTCAGTCAATGCTGCTTCTGAACCACAGAGATTTTTCCCTGACTCAGTGCACAAGAAAATATTGAGGCTTTTCCAATGATCTCCTCCATTACCCTTGTCCTGGTGTCTCCAGAGATAATGAAACAACAGAATCTGCAGTATTGAATGAGCACCTTCTCCCTCAGCTCAGTTCTCCATCCCCTCAGCTCCATTTATCACTCACTCTGTGGTCTGTAGAGTGGAGCAGCTGCAATATTGGATCAGCAAATATCCTGTGAGTATTCCTTAGAGTTGTGCTGCAACCTCTTATATTTAGTGGGTGTGCTCTCAGTGTGACACAGAGCAGTTTGTCACTATCTGGAGGTGACTTAGGAGGCTGGACATTCATGCTGAGGTCTGTAGCCAGAGGAGAAAGCAGTGTGTAATCAAGGACAAATGCAGGTAAACTGAATTTACCCACTTGCAGTACAGGAAATGTGAAGCTTTCCTCTCTATATATGTCAGAGTTGGAGTTTCACAGTCTTTGTCAAAGCAGAAGTTTCAGTCTTCTTCTTCTCCACTATGCCAATATAGATGAAGGAATCTTCCCAGATTCAGATCAGAATCCTTCACTGCTGTTAATTGCTCATTTTTATTGCATATGCTGTTATTGAATTTAATTAAACTTGGCCCACAAGCTTTGCATGTGCATGTGCATATGAATAACAGTTAATAGTCCATTTCTCATTACTTTTCAGTCAAAGGATGCCTTAATGCTCCACAAAACATACTGCAGGTAGGTAAGAGTTCTTCACCCAGCTGTGAAAGAGTCATCTTATGATGCCTGGTAGCAAATCTTCAGCAGTGCAAAGGAACTTCCCCTCATCCCAGACCTGACTAGGCAGGCACCAAGTGCACTGAAATGGCCCTAGACTGGGGATTGGTAAAGAGGCTGTACTGATTGATATCAGTCTGGCAAACTGCTTGCAGAAACAGATTTGTGTTCTGTGAATGGAGAAGTAACTCAGCGTTACTTTTCCTTATCGGAATGGCAGCGTGTCCTCTTGGCAGTGAGAGATCAAATGCATCTACAAGTAGCAACTCTCTTATCCCTTAGTCTGTAAAGCCAGTCAAAATCAGAGCCCAAGCCGATCAGAATGAAAAAAGCCTTCTCTTCAGTTAGTCATCTTTTTCAGTCCATATTTGCTCAGCCCTCAGAGGAATGAAAAGAATATAAAACAACTTCCAAAGGAACAGTCCTTGTATCAGCTAAAATATTACAAGAAGATGTTTAGGAACTTTGCTAGGTATTTTGTTGGTTGGTGACCCTGCTCTGGGACTGTCACAGCTCTTGCCCTCTCCTTTCTGAGCAATCGCATTGTGCTTATCCTCATGGGCTCCTGCTGCTCGTGGTACTATAAGTCTGCATCATCATTCTGCATGTTCCCGTGGTTTGGCATGAGAAATGTCTTCTCCTAGGATCAGACAAGGCAAAATTAATTAATAGATAAGAGTCTTCACAGTGGCGACTGATTTGCTTTCTTATCCAAAAAGCATTGCAGATTAAAAGCTGGCACTAAACAACTCACAGAAAACTGAAACTGCTGAAGAAGTGGGCGCTTTCCTCCTTGGCACTCTTACCTGCAATCAGGATTGCAAAATTCCCCAGTCCAGCCTGGCCACTAATCACTCCCTTTGCTTTATTCAAAGGAGCACAAGGGGAAATTTCCTACCCTGATCAGGAATGTGGAGAAGGCAATCACTGCCATTTGCATTCAATCAGATGTTTGTTCCCAGTGATAGAAGAGCATGAAGACTACTTGAAAAGCACCAAGAAAGTGCTATGCCATTTCACTAATTAAACCCACCCTTCTGCTCTAAAATTGATGAATAACGACACAACTTGACTCATAATCCCTTTGTCTTCTATTATTTACTCTTTTTTAACAGTGATTTATGGGAAGGTAGTGCTTTCATTATTCTTGTTAATTACCTCTGTTCTCTACTTCAGCTTGTAGAATGTAATTGCCTGAAACATAAATCTAGTCTTGCCACCTATGTTCACAAATCATTAATATTATTCCGGCCATTCCTATAAAATCTTTATAAAACATAATTATACGTGTGCCATTAAGTGCCATGTTGTGTTGAAGATGCACTCAGCATTTTCTGAGGACTAAACCGGTCTGTGTATTAACCTTGCCCGTTTGTGCTGTTTATGTTTCCCTAAGGACAAAAAACCCAAACAACATTAATTGGTCAGTGACTGTAGATCCAGCTAACAGCCCTCCACAAGCCCAAGCTCTGCTAAGTGGCTGCTGACACTTCTGCAGCAGGGAAGCAGAGGCAGCTCGATGAACAATGAGCTCTCCTTCACTCCCCACCCCTGGAAACAGTAATTTCATTGGATTCAATGATTACTAGGCAAGAGGGTAGCAGACAAATGCAGCAGCTACTCACTCGAGTGATTATCAAGTTTCTTTCTGTGTGTAGGTAATCCCCAAACAAATTATTTTCATCCTGTCTGTACCTGATACTTTGAGTCAGACGAACGGCAAATCACAGAGAGCAGACATATTCCAGGGGTTGTTTTTTTTTTCCCCACTGTAATTTTTTAGTATTGCTTATGATTATATGTAAGGAAAAATCTATTAGAAGGAGAGGAAATGCATTATCCCCCAGTTTGTTGTTGACACGATATTAACTCAGTATTTGTCAGGTCTCTGGTAGTGAACAAGTTTATAGGCAGCACTTTATTTCTCCAACAAAACACTTGGCTATAAGAACAGCAGTAATACCCCAGTCAAGCCTATAGAGAAACATCTTTATTATCTCTCTCAACGACAAAACCAACCAAAAAACCCCCAATTCATTTCTTGCAGGTTCATCTACTGCATTATTACTGATGTGCACATTTGGAGGTGCTGGATCAGCTAATGGAAGCCCTTCAGCCAACAACTATTATCCAGTGTATTTCCATTAACTTCCATTCCCCACAATCATAGGAAGGACAGGCTATAAAACACTGCAATTGCATTTACAATTGTTAATTACTGTAAATTCAGTGTTTGAGATAAGATATTTGCTCTCTCCAGGTTTTCTACCTGATGGATTGTGGCTATTATGGCTTTTAGTTGGGTTTGCAGTGAGGTCCTGCCCGGGGGGTTTTTCCTGCCTTACACCAGTGTGCAAGATCCACATCAGACCATTCCACCACAGCCCTGTCAGTGCCAGGACTCTGAAAACTCAAACAGCAATGCAGATCTGAGGGGCACAGGCCAAAGGGAAGCAACAGGGTGAAGTCTGATAAAGGATGTCAAGACATTTTCTCTGTCTTTTCCTATTCTTTTGTTGGCTAAAAGGAAAAATATTTCCTGCCTGAGCCTACCTGGGGTAATGGCATTCTCAGTAATGCATTTTATCTGAGGAAAGCTTTGTGACTTGGTTGCTTTGTAACTTGGTTACTTTTTGGTGGAGGAGAAGCATGGAACAGGATAAGAAATATGAGTCTTTAAATCAATTTTGTAAATCTATGCCAGATTGGGGCAGGGAGCATAAAAGAGGTAAGTCAAAGGCCATACTCACCACCAATTACAGTTCCCACAATTAGGCAGCTTTATTTATTTATTTATTTATTTATTTATTTATTTATTTATTTTCCCAAAGAAACATTTATTTCTTATAATCAAGTCTATCTGATACAAGCCATAGAGGTAAACCAAGTCCTGGGACTTCTGAATGTAGATGTACTACAGAGGTGCATGTGCCTTCTGGAGATTTCAGGCTTGAAAGGAGTGTTTAAATTTCACTCCAGTCCTAATTTAAGCTCCTAGAAATGACTCCCCAGCCTATAGTAGGAACCCAATAGGTTCAACTATGAGGCATCCAATCCCATTTTAGGCTAGTTTTGTAGGAACAGTTGACTGACTTGCCTCTTGGTGACCTGTTTTTCTACATTTAGACGTCTGAGATGTCTGCCGAAAGCAAAAATTCTGCCCTAATGGTTGAAGCCCAAATTTCATTTGGGAAGTACATCCCTGTGTCTCCTGCCTCCTGACCTCCCCATCAACACTGGTTTGGGATACAAGTGTCCAGTGTGGATGGTCAGCAAGGAAAGTTGCACCACCAGGGGCTCCTTACAGTCAGACACTGAATATATTTTCATGCCAAGCAGGTCCCACTGCAAGTGATTTAATTAAAACTTCTGAATTAATAAGCTTATCCTTCATTAGTAGTCAGAGTAATAAAAGCAGCATGGAACTTCTCTTTAATGAAACAAAACATACCTAAAAAGCAAAAAGGAGTGTGAAGAAGCAGCTGTAACTCTGTGAGCTGCTTTTGCTGCCGTTGGTGCATCAATGTAATGACTATCAGGCAACTGCTGGGTGTGTTTTAGGGGAGGGAAGAAAGACTGAACAAAGGAGTGTGTGGAAATTCCTATCCTAGAAATAGTGGAATCAGCTTTGGAGGTTAAAAACACAGGGATGACAGGAGAACACTGAGATCTGATATTGCTCAGTATTCTTATAAACCAGAGCACCTCAGGTATGCAGAGGTGATGGGTGTAAGGCACCTGATCATTTACCAGGAGTGCAGTGGAGCAGATCAGCTAAAATCTCTTCTCCCTTTGTCTTTGTGAGGAAAAGTGACAAAAACATGGAGATCCCCAGACATGGCAGATACTGAGAGATACTGAGAGATACTGAGACCAGATCACAAGGTTGCATCAGACTCATCTTTCATTCTGGATGCATCACACACCACTTAATGCCTTTTGTCTTTTCTTAAAGTTTTCTGTTGTTTCATAGTTTTGCCTAAGTTTTACAATCTTCTGTAACAAACCCAATGTGATTGTATCTCCTGCACAGCTGGGGGTTCCTGAAACTAGTTTTCCAAAGAAAATGTATTTTCTATCCACTGTCTCCATGAGCCTCCCTACTGAGAAGAGTTTATGCTTAGCTACACTAAGGATGTAATAAATGCAAAAGAAAAGGAGGTAAAGCGAGGATTTAAAGACCTGTATCAAATTTTATCACTGGAACGTCTGGCAATGAACACAATCCTATTTTTTTTCTGTTTAGTGCATTTTGGAGCTCGTTTTTTTACAGAAACCTCCACATCCACCTAAGGGATATTTTTTTGTTTTAATTTAAAGTACCTAAATGGGTGAACTGGTCAGACTCTAATTGTGTCTGAAAGGCTGCAGCTGACACACACTGGAGACTTAATTATGTAGTGTGTGGCTCCATCTGTCAGCTGCAATATCTTTTGTTACCAAGAACCAGGCTGCCATAGAAGATGACGTGACAGATTCAATTTGCTTTCACAAGGATAAGAGTTATGTGGGCATTTGAATGATGCTGGAAATGAGAACTACATTTACACTCCTTGTGTAGAAATTGAAACGCTATTTACAGCAGAGTTTGTCCAAAATATGAAGCTAAGCTTGAATGGGTGGCAGTCAATGGGAAGCTGAAAATCAGGAAACAATTCATTAAAATATCATTAAATGGAGGATAGACTTCAACAAAACTGGCTGAGTGAAAATGCACCCATGCACAGGCAGAAAAATTCTGAAGAGTGCTTTTGTGTTAAATTACTGTAAACAGCAATTGTACTAAAAATCCAAGCACTTCTACAAGAAATTTGAGAGCAAAATGCAAAAATCATGAAATTCCATTTGGGAAGGAGAGGGAATACACTTTTCCCTTAGAATAGAGATTTTTGACCTTTTTCAATCTATTTACTATAAATATTTTTCTAGGCTGCTGATGATTGCTGTAAAACTCTTTAGATGTGATGGCTCTAAGGTTGTCTTTCCTTTCTGCCTTTATAGACAGCTCACAGATCACGTAGTGAGGTACACATAATTTTTTCATAATTTTCCTTAATATACACCTCTCCCATTTCAGTTTGTGAAGCCCAAACAGACAACATGGGAAGCAAAGCAACCAATGGCAACATGATGGCATATTTACAAAAAAGAAACAAACCAAAGAGTGATAAGTATACTATAAGGGATTTTGTTATTTGCTCTAAAATGAAGCCTTGTTAATTAGGAAATGCTTTTCACAACTGATTTAATTTGAAATTGGAGAGGACCCCTTTCATCTGCTTATAGGCTGCCATATATTTCAGCTGATGAACAACAACATTATTTTTAGCAAGCTATACATTCATCACAGAGCGATGCATCTGGCAGTCTAACCTGCCATTAAGTCAGTAGGCAATAAACAGTTTTGAAAAACTCCCTATATTTATCAGCTTTTGAATTCAACAGTTGCCCAATTACCCCTTAAATTGTTATAATCTTGGTTTTAGGTGCAAAGCTTTTCTTGAAAATCTACTCATTATCTTCCATAAATGTTAGTCATAAACAACACCAGTAAATCATAAAAATATAACAGCTTGTCATTAATCTGGAAAGAGACTTATATTCAGTTCTAAATGTTCTCTCATCCCAGCTCCCAACTAGGACTGATAAATTGAATTAGCTTACTTAGTGTGAGGTTTGCTGCGAGCTTGCTTGTAAACCTCCCTGGAATTTCTATTTTAGCATCCTGGCAGAAGTGTGAAAATTCAAACTCCAAACCAGATTTTCTGAAAATGGCACCAGTTTGTGAGGATCTTACAGAATCCTCTATCTGCACTCTCTTGAGCATGCCTCTAACACTCATGTTGGACTCTGTCTGTGCAGGTTTTACTTCCCAAAGGCCAAAAGTAAACTGAGGCCACGCAAACCATGATTTCTCCATAACCCATCCTGTGTCAAGCCCACCTGTTCTGATCAAACTGGACCTCTCACCTTACTCTGTGTTTATGTTTTCAGTGTGAGCTACAGCCATGGAGCAAACAGGAGACATGAGCACAAGCAGTGGGCACAAGGACAATGCTCTAGGCTGGTGACAGCTGCAGCTCAGAGCCAGGATGAGTAAAACTGTGACTTTATAGACTCCACCAAGCATATGTGGATGAATTTTCCATACTAATTTGTACTTTGCAGATACTGAAATACACCCCTTCCTCTGCCACAATTAGTTCACATCCACTCCCTGTTTGACAAACTGTAACTGGAGCTGAAGCTGAGCAAGAACTGATACTGGTTAATGAGGATTCACTCAACACTGATTGGAATATTGCTCTTATTTGTAGCCTAACTTGAGAACTGCTGAAGGAATGAAGTAAATCTAACCCATAAAACCAGGGCACCAGTGCTGTGGCTAAGAAGGGAATGGCTGAAGGGAGGATGCTGCTGGAGCAGCTGCAGAAATCTGCTCTCCAGAGGCCCTGGCAGGGAGTTTCCCAGAGGGCCAGGGCTCAGGGGGCTGCCCATGGCCCTGGGCTGCTCCCAGCTCCCTCCTGGCAGCCTCTGAACTGTGCTGGGGATGAGCCATTCCCTGCAGAGATGTGCCAGCTGACAGAGCCAGCCTGTGGAACTAACATCTGCCTGCTGGCTGCGACCCTGGGATGGAGGTGCTTTTTATTTCATCCCCATATTTATCTTCCCAAAGGCCTCCCCTTTGCATCCCTGCCAGCAGAACCCCCTAAGGACACCTCAGGGCTGGAAGGGAGATGCTGGAGGATCCCAATGGGAAAAGTGGTACCCACTCTGCAGACAGTTTTGTTTAGCAGTCGCTGGGGCACCTTAATTCCTTCTACATGCAGATAATGTTCCTCGCTTCCCAAATGCACAAATCAAGCAGAAAAAACCTCCAGACCTTGCAATTAAATCCCATCTAACTGATACCACAGGAGGCTTTTGACCAGTGCTGAGAGCTGAGATATGTTTGACTTCACTAAAATGGGTAAATAGTTTCTGCTGCACACCAGAAAAATGTAGAAGACATGCAAACTTTAAACCACCATTTGGCATTAAATACTTGTAAAAGCCTCTTTCCCTTAGATTAATATCTCACATTTATCTGCACTATACATTTTGGAGACATGGTGAAAATTGCTTATTTCTAATAAAATGTAGCAACAGTACCCTGAGGAAAAATTACTGTGTTATGAGATATTTTTCCCCTCTACCACAGCCAATTTAGTTTTCATTTAAAATTCAATAACTGCATCATACTCAGAACCTTCCATGACTGTCATAATGACTTTGAACAAAAAGTGTGCTGTAAACATGGAAGATTAGGAAGACATTATTGAGGTAATTTCTCCCCAAGTTTCTCTCACACAGTCAGGGATGCAGAAAACGGATGCAACAGTTAGTGTGGGTATGATTTAGAAATAAGCAGGAGAAAGTAAGCACTTTGTTCTGCAGATACTTTGGTAATAAAAGCATTACTGCCCCCATTTTATTTGAGATATATTTTACTACTAGGTGGAAGGAAACGCTTCGTTGTTTTCTCACAGAAATGTTGATGTAAGTGAAGAAGACAAACAGTATAATATTGTTAGGAAAATGCTGCCTGCTGCTGTAGCATCTTCTTTCTTTGTGTCTCCATAAGGGGCTCTGACAGCAGCCCTGGGATGGATCTGCTGGGCAGGGGCTGCAGCACCAGCCCCTCCATCCTGCACCCTGTTGCTCTGTTTGTAGCATCATTCCAGGAGAAAAGGCAGAAGGAAAAGAGCCTTCCCCTTTTCTTTTTGTCTGGTGAGTGGCTTGTACAGTCCCCCTACATTTCAAGAACCTGCACTTCCCTGCTCTCCCTGGGGATGCACAGAAAACACACCTGAATAGCTGCCTTCTCCCCAGAGAAGAACTGAGTGCTCTTATTTAACAGAAGCATGCAAAATCAATTAAAAAAAATTCTGGTCAGATTCCTTGCCCCTTGACTAATCTAATCAATGGATTTTAAAGTGCTGATAGCAGATTTCTGGGGCTTGCCAGGTAATTAAACCAGAGGAGGTCTCTGCAGGCCAAACCCTGATCACATTTATACCAGACAGTCTTACTGGTGTTCTATAGACACAGGATCACATTAACACCACTTTCTCCCCTTTTCATTCATCAACATTTATATCCCAGGAAATGATAGGCCACCTGCAAGTAGAGGTAGCTTTTTACATAGCTCTGGCATAGATATCTTAAAAAATACAGGAGTCTTTGGACAAATGAAGAGCAAACAAAACTTTCAAAAAGTAAAACAAACTCCTGTGAGCAAGAAAATCCTGATGTGTTCTCTGACACACCCAGAGTAAAAATCAGTCTCCTGTGCAATCACAGGACTGTCCCCAGATGATAATCTACAACATGGATTTTCCACATCTCTGTGGTGGGGTGGTCTCTATCAGTCACAAAGAACTGGGTGGTGTGCTTCACTCTCTGTTCAGTGCAGTGCTGGATGTGTTATTTGCTATAAACGCTTGTCCCTAGTCCTCAGTTTTGAGGAAGGTAAGAAACAAAAGGATGGATTCTGCTTCATCCTCATGCCATGCTTTTGTGCAAGAGGAAAACAACTGTGTGAGTACTTTCCTGCAGCCTGGCCATGCCACCCTGATTCAACAGTTGGGATTATGAGATAAAAGGATGCTGTTCAGACTGATTAATCAAACCCCCTTATGCTTGCCAAAGCCTAATTATTCTTTGATCTACATTAATGACTTCAGAAAGCATAGCACACCTGGTGGGAAGCTCCCATGGGAAGCATTTTAGACTTAAAAAAACCCTCCTCCCTGTGTCACAAAAACCTAATTTGCTTGTATCAGTAGAATCAATTGTTTAATTCAGAACTGTGTCTCCCACAGGTACTGTCGGTTGTGTCGAAAGATAACATAGGCAGCTTCTACTTTTATTTTATCAAAATTGTATTGTTTGACAAATAGCAAACTCCATCTCAGGGTGACTTGAAGAACCACACTGTTATCACAAACTATGGCTATCTGCAGCTTTTTATTGAACAGCCTGGCTGCAACTCACATGAGCACAGAGGCCTTATCTCATGGTTTCTGCATTCTCTGGGAGATGAGTGAGTGGCTCATACCCCAATTTAAAACTCAGCAAGAGATTAATTTACAATCCAGATCCAGAAGCATTCACATGGATAAGGATGACACAGCATCACAAAAGAAAAAAAAAAAACTGAATAAAACAATTCACCCCAGCTCTACTTGATTTAAAAAAATCCCAACAACTGAAATGTTGAAAGCATAAGGTCTGTGCTTGTGCACTGGGAATTTACTGCATCAAATGGTTCTTTATGATCATCAGACAGGGTCAACAGAAACACCTAAATATGACAGAATTTTGTCTAGCAAATCTTCCTAGAATTGCATCAATTTCTAACAGAAATTTTAAGAGTGGCAGACAAAGAAGGAGGTGTAGGCGAGCACCACAGACAATAATAGAACAAAGGCTTAAAGAACAGCATTTGCAACCAGAACAAGTTATGGTAAACTGATAGTGCCCACAGGGATTTGTTTTGGCCTCCTCTATGCTGCTGAGGATAAACTTGGGAAGAAGATATAATTTGCTTTGCGAGGAATATATGCCCAAATCCCAAAGGCAGGAGTACCATTTCCTGAACACTTGTGGATGAGACCACCTTGACAACCTTTTACATTTTGAGAAGCTGATACTCCTTACTAAAAAATTTAACAAAGACAACGAAGAACAAAGTTCTCATAGCAGAATCAAGTACATCAAAACAGGTGTTGTCTATGCAGAACTCAGAGGAAGAAAAGAAACCAGCAATCTGGTGTTTCCCCGGGTACATGAATATTTGAGAGGCCTGGAATAAATCAGTGCTGGAGTTTTGTAACAAAATGACAGGCATGAGTTGTGTTTGCCAGATAATCTTGGAATGTATCAGTTTCACAGCATCACACTGAGAAGAGGAGCAAATCTGCGTGGTACCAACTGTCCAACAAACCAGAACATATCCCCCAAGGTCCCTGCACTTTATTTTAGGCCCTTTGAATTTTAATGCCCTGGGCACAACCTGTTAAAGGAACCCATGAGCCACACTCTGTGGCCGTGGAGCAGGTCATGGCTGGGAGAAACCTCAGCATCTGGAGGAGATATTTGTTATAAACCTGATGCCTTGGGATGACTGACCTGGAACAGAGACTGGACAAAGCTAAGAGAATAAAGGAGATATTTATTGAAAGGCTTCTAATATACCTTGGGCAGTACAAGAGCCTGACCAAGGCTACACCCAAGGGGGACCCAAAATGGTCACAAAATGGACAACCAGTCATGAGGTCTCACACTTTTATAAGTTTTGGTCCATTTGCATATTGGGCTTTAATTATCCAGTTACAGCTCCAGGTTGTGAAGGTCCATCCTCTCTTGTTTTCCTTCTTCAGCCCTCTGTTGTTTATGCTTTTGGGCCTGAAAGTTTTCCTTGGTCTTCAGCAGAAAAAGGATTTGTTTTTTCTGCCTGCTCTGTGAAGAGAGCTTACTAACACTTAATATGAGGCTCAGAACTGCACCCCTAGGCAGCACAGAATCTGAAAAACATGAAAGCTAAAACTTAAGACATCAAACCAACACTTTTCATCCACAGCCACGAGGTTTCTAAGTACCTGCACAATCCATATTGTGTGGAAGAGCCACCAGCCTCACCCTGCCAGGCCAATCCAGGGCATCAGGGCTTGAGGTGATATCCATCCATCAACGGGGCTTCACTTGTAAGAGCAGACATTCCTGCCCTGTTGTGTTTGCTTTGTACTATCATTTTCTTCTCATCAAGAAACAAACTCAATTATATTTTTCCCTGCTCCAGGCACAACTAATCAGCAGGCAACTCCCTCAGTAAGCCCAGCCATTTCCAACACCTCCTCACACACGTAGATATCTCAAATATGAAGTGTTACTTCTCTACCCCTCAAGGGGTGCAGGCACAGTCATTAATCTTTCTTTCATCTCACAGAATGCTAATAAAACAATCACCTCCCTATCCCTGAATTGGGTAGGTCCTAATTAACATGCTAATTGGGCAGATCTTCCCTAATGACTCCCAAACCTCAGCAGTAATATGTTATTTAGATAGAAAAGAGTTATCTAAAAGATAGGTAGAATTAAAAAACTGGCGAGACAGAGCAGAGTTTGGATAGGCAAAATACTGAAAGGGACGTTTCTGCTGTGAAAATTAAAGTTCTCCACCTGTCCATGCTTCAGATCACAGATCCAGCACCTTGCAACGTTCGGAGCAAGAAATATTTTGGAGGTAATATATAGCTGTAGTAAAGAATATTATTCATGCAGAGAGAAAAACCATATGAGTAACAGTGGCATTTTAAAATATATTATTAAATCTGCTCATTTTAATATCTAAATAAATATGGCTTTTATTATCTGACACATAAATGTACAAGTTGCCTTGCAAACCCAGCAACGCCAGCAGCTCTGGCACTTCGTATTCATGAGCAACTTCAAGGTGGATAGTTCAAGTTTTAATGGAATTAGTCCACTGGGGCTGGTATTGTGTTTATGCAGTTAGAGGCTCAATATAATCAAATTTCTCAAAGAGAGCATTTGCTCTCTTCAGAAGATAGGACTCAATAATAATTTAAATCCCCCGTTAAGCTAAAATGAAAATATTGGCAGATGCCATAAAAGTCATTGTTCTGATGTTTTCTTTCATGCACATCTTGTAGGTAAAAGCTGAGTTCCTCCAGTAAGAAATTAGGTTTGAATCTCATAAAAGAAAACCTTTGATGTGTATTGCCTGAAACATCCACTGCAGGAATATCTGCAAACCTGGCTTTGCCCTGCTGCAGCTGTGCATGTGCAGCTCCAGTGAACACCAAAATGCTCTGAAAAGCAGCATTTCTGTACAGGCCACACATGCAGCCAGGGCAGCCTCACACCCCAGCCTTGTGTCAGGGAGGTCAAATTCTGTGTGTCAGGATCACATGGCAGCAGCTGGTCCAGGCAACTGAGACAAACCTGAAACTTGGGCCCTAAACTGGAAAACCTCAGAGGAAAAACAGGTTGGTTTTTTTTTTTCTTCCCTTATGCTTTTGGAGCACCAAAAAAAGAGAAATACTGGCATTGGGACACCATGGTATTTTTTGTACAGCTTTCTGGACTTCAGTTCCATTAAAGAAGCCATGAAGTGTAGTCAAAACATTTCACTGAGATATTTTGTTTTCTCATGCAGAACAGTTTTTCATTAAAAGGTTTTTTAACAAACTACAAAATGAAATGGTTTTGTCCTGTGTTCTGCTATTCTTTCCAGTTTTGATTTTTATGACCCTTCTTCATAAAAACAAGATTCTTTCCTCTCCCTGCTCCTCATTTTACAATGTCTAAAAGTAAAAAATAATATCCCCAACTATTCATATGTTTTTCCTGCATATGAAATAGGGACAGGCAATGTAATTGTCTTTACCCATGGCTGGTACAGACTAAGAAAAAGTGAGTACAGCTGAGCTTTTAAGAGTTCAGGCCCTGTTTTTCATCATTGCAAATATCCTCTCACTTCTGAAGGCCCATTTGATAAAGAATTTGCTGGTTTCATTCACTGGCAACTGCTGTACAAATAGTGGCTTCAGGTGTATCATCAGAAGTCCTGTTAGGGGGTCAACGCCCTGCTCCACTGAAGTCAACAAAGCATTGATTTAAGCAAAGCCCCTGAGCCCCTCTGGCACCACACTGCTGCTTTTGCCTTCACATGAGGCAGTTTATAACACACATTTAGATAAAATACAGAACAAGAGGTATCAGTCTGAACAGATAAGACAGCCCCAGTAATATAAAATGGAGCCGAAAAGAAATCTATCACTTTTTTCTGTATGCAG
The DNA here is from genome assembly GCA_013399915.1 of Illadopsis cleaveri. Taxonomy (NCBI): domain Eukaryota; kingdom Metazoa; phylum Chordata; class Aves; order Passeriformes; family Timaliidae; genus Illadopsis; species Illadopsis cleaveri. The sequence goes on along the minus strand of VXBB01003786.1, from coordinate 76,938 downwards.
TACTGAAGTGCACGGGGTCACAAAGACACATCACTTTTCACACCCATTGTTTTGGACAATATCTGGTGTTTCTTTAGGAGCTATTGACAGAAAACAACATTACAGTGAAATTACTGCAGCCTGTCTGGGGCTCACCTGTGTTTCTTGTCGGTGTTATGTGGCCTCAGGGGGCTGGACAGTCCTTGGGTCAAAACTGCTGAGTTCCAGACCAGGCTGTCATTTCACACCGAGGTCTTATGGAACATTCTCAACCCTGCCTGATCAATGTGTTCTTCTGAGCACACAGAACTCTTTTACAGCACCATTAAAAAGCACCTGCTTATGGCATCTTCATTCATCAGCAGATAAGGGGCCTGCCAGTGATGGAAATCCTGGATGGTGTTTACAAAAAAATAAGAATCCTGCCTGGATGAATTTGTAAAGCTGACTCATGCTCCACACAGGCAATCAGACATTGGGTATTTTACCATGTGACTGGATAGGAACAGGGGACAGCTTTGTACCTGTAGTTATTTATCTAAAATTACCTGTAAATCCATAGATATCTTTTTTTTTTCCTGCTACAGAACCTCTTCAGGAGACAGCACTAGTATTTCTGTGTACTGCACTATGGCAATGGAGTGTAATAGATCTGTGGGTTTTGAAAATTCACTAAAGGATGTGTGGGCTGAAAGTACTGCAGCTATGTAAATGGAAATTTTCTTTCTAAAGAGTGAAATATGCAGATTTTGCTCATTGCTTCCACATAAGCGAGTGACCAAATGAAGAGAAAACTGATCAAGAAAAATGTATGCATAATAAAAATGTGTACATGCTTCATCTAAAATTCATTGCCTCCAAAGCCTCACCATATAATTACTTAATCTTGAGCAGCTGCATGCACAATAAAATTTGCTTGCACTAGGTCTGAACAGAATAAATTTTTCCTGAGGATTGTAACATAACCGATACCCTGCAACTGTTCAGCAAGTGGCAACTGAAGACACCACTGAAGTAACTTGAATTAAAAAGAACCTGCTCCAACCAGATTGATTCTGAGTTGACATTTGCTGGGTTTAATTATGTACTTCATTGTATTGCAGCAAGAGCCTGAAGAAAAAACAGAGCTACTGCACACAAAAGTTTATTAATGAATCAGATCTGATCCCTGCCTTGCTCTGCTCAACAAACATGAGAGGCTTTATGTCACAGCTGAAATATTTCATTCCTGCTGTGAGCTCAGGAAATTCGGGCCCTAGGCAGGAGATTTTAGACATTGTGCCTGCTGCCATGTCTTAGTTTCCTCAGGTTCCTGGAGCCTCTGCAGGTAGGTCAAAGGGCTGGGGTCTCAGGAAGGGTTTGGGGGCATTGTGCCTCAGTGTGGAAGGAAAGGGAGAGTCTCAGTAACCTTGTTTGAGCAGAACTTGAAAGGGAAGATCCTCTCCACCCTGTCCTTTCTAAAATCACTCCTATGCTGACAGCAGGATTTGTTTCAATGTGCCTCATTTTTAAAATAGCTGTTCCTACCAAATTCCCTTGAATAACGTTTATTACTGGGTCAGCTGCCTTGAAGTGGGAGGTGCAGGCAATGAAGTGACCAGGCTGATTGCTGTCCTGGAGCACTGCTGTCCTTTAACCTGTGTCCTCACCAGCCCTCCTGCAATGCTGCTGCTGGAAGGAATCCTCTGATTCCCAGTGAATTATTCTAACACCCCTCTGCTTGCTGCCTGTCCAAACCATACAGGAGGTGACTGACTTGGTTACACTGGAGATAGGAGAATGTCTCCCACTGACAGCACCAGACACCAGATAGGTGTACAAAAAATTCAAAGTCCCGGTCTCGTGAACTTGAAAGTTTAAATTTGTGAATTTAAAAAGTTACTCCAGTAAGAGGAGCTGCTCGACAGAGATTCAGCTCCCACAGTGAACAAGGGGCTGAGGGATGTTCTGACTTTCTCATGGATAGCTCCTCCTTGCAGATCCAGGCTGCCCACTGCCATGCTCAGCTATGAAATAAAAGAAGTTTTACACTAATCACAGGACCAAAAACTGCCTTTCCCCTCCCCAAAACCCAAATGAGTTCAAAGTGTTTGGGATGACAGCTGATGGCAGCCATAGCCAGACAAGGAGGGTAGTGGCCCATGTAGTTTTGTAATTAAGCTAGGTTTGCAAAGTTTTTATTTTGGAGAAAAGAACTCATCAGGATCTCTTATAATTGGAAATGAAACTAAATGAATGCCACTGCTTTTATTCTGGCAGCTGAATTCCAGTAATGCTTAGCAATTGCCATGTTTGTAATGTAAATTTACTACTGTCGCTGCACTGAAATAGATTTCTTCTTTTTCCCTACTCATCAAAGTAAAAAATTTGCTCCAGCTGCTGCTGATCAAGAACTTGGAGAACATTACCCAGACTATTAGTATTCAGCACACACTGCCAGGTGCACAAATAACTCACTAGCATCTTTCTCAACCCACTTAATTGAATCATGGCTTGATTAGGTTCAACAGACAGAACAAAATATTTTCCAAGTTTGAAAAGTTTGACCTACCTTGGGTGAGTAAAAAATGATAAGGGACACGTCCACAAGAAAAATCAGCTTTGCCTGTCTCATCTGAATCCGTGTTCAATTTTCTGAGCACTCTGGTTTTAATTTGCTTCCTTTTTCCTATTTCTGTTAGTGCTGGAAGACAAATGAGCTACCAGGTACCACAAAAGGTCAAAAGACAGGGCAAGAGAAATTTTAGCATAACTAAATTTCTTATCCATTGCATGATTCTGCTGCACATGGAGGGGATTTCTGCTCTAGCTGTGCTCTCACACAGGACTGCCACAGCTGCATTTGGCAGAGCAGGAAGGGATGCTGAGGAAGGTTTGAGCTCTGGAGCACCACGGGTCCATCCAGCTGGGTGTCCTGCCTCCCCCAGCATCCATCAGGGAGCACCACTCCTCCAGGCTGCAGTGTCTCAGCCTACAAAACAATGCTGTGGCTTAAAATAAGCACAGGTACCCCTAAAGACAGGGAGAGATGTTGGTTTGCCTGCTGAATTCATCTGGAAAGCAAGTAGAAAGCAGAGAAATGAGGGAAGGTTACAGGTGAGAGGAGCTTTGCTGCTGTGCAGAAATGCCAGACCTTTTCTTAATGGAAACCCCCTTTTTATGGTGACAGAGAGTCCTTGTGCTCCTAGTTGTCCAAAGGGTTTGTGTATGTGCCAGAAGAAGCATGAAAATCAGCTAGAGCAGTGGCTGTGCCAGGTGAACACACTCTCCTGCTGCGTCTCTTGCTTTCCTTTGCCTCAGCTGACAATTCCCAAACTCCCTGTTTGCCATGCTGGGGTGACCCAGAGCATCTCTCCCAGCCCAGATCTTGGGATACAGTCCCACCTCCAGCACAGCTGCAGCAACACTGACTGGAGAACTGCAGAATCCCTGCAGACCTGGCCAAATCTGGGGTGTTGGAGAAGCATTGCCTGGAGAAGAGCAGAAGCTACAAGGAGACAGAGCAGGGCTGCACTGTCAGCACCACAGCACTGACAACTTTCCAATTTCTTGGTGACCTGGCACATAACATTTGGGATAAAGGCACCTGGAGGCCCCTGTGAGGGTTGGCTTTGGGCCCACACATGCATTTAGTGCCTGGCTTTGTGTCCAGGTTTGACCCCTCAGACCGATCATCACTGCATATTTTCCCACCTATCACCCCCTGCCCCTTTTCTGGATTGCAACAGGACAAGATTCACAGTGGCTGTAAATCACAGCACACCTCCAGCAGAGCTCACAGGGCTCTGCACAACCAATCTCTCATTCAGAAGGGCCCACAGGTTTTATTATTTTGTGAAATATTAGGCATTACATAGCAGGGATGGATTTGACTAATTCTGACAGAGCTGAAGTTCCATTCATTAGCATCTGTATAATATTTTCAATTTCCTTGCTTATTGAAAATTGGGGTTTCCTACATATTCGCCAAGGGTACTTTTTTAATAGACATCAGCCTCAAATAACTGTCAATCCACTCAAACTCTATTTAATAAGCTTTGGAGTAGAGCTTTCTCTTCCAAATTGAGTCCTGTTTTGGGCAAACTTCAGTGAGGAGCAGGCCAGCTCTAAGCATCTAGCTTTGTTGTGTTAACTGCCATGCAGAAAAAGAAAAGACCCATCCTCTAAACAACAAAATACAAATGAAGAATTAAGAGCCTTCAGCTGCATTCAGTTGTCAAACAGGCTCTGGAGTATTAACAGATGGAAACAGTTCATATTTTGGTGTGATGAACACAGTAAGAGAAGAGTGATGATGCAGAGTTAAGCATCAGATTCTGAATTAAATCCTGCTTTTATCTGCTTGTCAGAGGTGTGCTTTATCACAGCATGACTCTCACCTGCAGAGCTACAGCTCAGGGTCTGTCAGCATTTTCTAGTCTGTTTTCCAGAAGGGGAAGGAGGGCTGGGCTGTAACCCAGCTGTAACCATCCTTTCCAGTCACTGCTTTGGCACACAAGGGCTCCTCTGGGAACAGCAGCGTTTGTTTGTTCTGCTGATTACTTTTCCAACTGGTTTGACATTTTTTTTTTTATTTTATTTTAAAGAACAATTTGAAAGGAAAAGTATGTGCAGGTCAAGTTTTCTACAATTTCAGATAACATTTTACGGCTTGAGGTATTTTGTTTTTTAGCAAAAAAAAAAGGTATTTCACTAAGCTCAGAACATGGATGAGACATTAAATACTGAAAATTGAGATTATGCCCCTTCAGGTAATTGATTCTAACTCTTCCCAGAGAAGACCTTGAGGTTGCAAGCTACAAAGTAAGGACTAATTTGAATTCCTTCAGATCCCAAAGATGTCAGTGTGTACCAATTTGGTTTGGATTATTGTTGACTCAAAGTCAGACATCTTTGCAAACAGCACACTTGTTTTCAGTGTTTTTCAGGCAGGCTGGAAGCAAGGCAGTAAATAAATAAAAAGCTTCTATCAGCAACATTACTCCTGCAAATTTTTGGAATGAACATGGTAATTGGAAATTGATAAACATATGTGAATAAAAAGGAACTGCTGTGAGGCAATTTAAACAGAGAAGCCATGGAACAAAGAAAAAGCAGCAATAGAATTTTTTTTGGCACATAAGCAAGTTTTTTTTCCCTTAAAAAGTGTATGCATGCACAAAACCAGAAGATATGGGAGAAAGAAAGATGGAAAATATTTGCACCAAGGGATGTGTAAGAATCATCCAGCCATGCCTTTGGAATCAGAAGATAAGCAATGAGTATTAATTTAGCACTAGCAGGGAACTGGTGTTGACTCCATCAGTTATGCTTATGCTGAACTTGGAAGAAGTTTTAATGGAAAACTTTAGCTTGAATTATCAGGAACCTCAGAATAACAGGCTTGATCCTGCCACATCTGGGAGTTTGAATGAGAGCAGTACAAAAACATCAAGATAAACAAGCTGCTCTGTAGAGAGTCCTTATTTATGACATCTTGCTCTCAGAATCAGAAAATGCACCCAAAAAGCTGGCATGTCAAACTGTAGAGTATCTAAAGATAATAATAAAGTAAGATAACTAATAGTTGAGATAATGAATAAAACTTTTTTATCACAAGAGGTTAAATTAGGTGTCAGGGTTTAAAGACAACTCTGCTGGCTGCAGAGCATAGAGATCTTATAAAGAAAAATCTGTCCTGATTGTGGATTCAGAATATTGGTGAGAAACTGACACTAAGCTTATGTCACAAATTTGGAATGTACAGACAAAAGAAGGAAAGAGAGAACATAGCTAAAGAGAACGCTGAACCATCTCTGCTACCTGCAGTTACAAAAGTCAGGCCAGAGTCTGATTTTCCCTGAGAACCAAATACGTCTGGCAAGGTTTTTAGGACGCCTGTGGGAAGTGGCCTGGAGCAGCCTGAACCCTCAGCAAATAATGCTGTGCATCATGAAACACTGGAGGAGCCTTCTCTAGACACTGCTGTGGTGTGGGGAGATCCATTTCACCATGATTCTCCTTAGAGGGCTGTGGTCCAAGGACCCCAAACTGCAGGCAGATGGATATTCATTTCTTCTTAAAAGCTGGAGGTTTACAAACACTTAGGAGCCCTTCTGTGTAGGTGTCATTTTTCATCTTCTTTGACTGTCATGAGGTCCTACAATATTTACAGCAGCTCTGCAATATCTCAGTGACTTATCCAAGATCCAGCAAGTTTCTCCATCTGTCACTCTTTATGTGTCCAGAAGGAGTCTCCTAAAGAAAAGACAGTCTTGAATTTCTCTGCTCAAACCATCCTGAATTAAATACCAAACACACCCTTCAGAAACAGCACAAGCCTGATTGTTTACACTTGGAAGGATGTATTTATGCCAGAAGTTACTTTGGACTCTGATTCCATGTGTGACTGTGCTCATCCTTTAACAACATTTTCAGACTTTTAATTGAATTTGTTTAATCCATTTAGAAGAGAGTTTTATTCAGAAAAGGCACTCCTAATCCAAAATAAGTAAAAAAACCCAACTCACAGAGTCAATTAGGAGCCAATTATGGCTTGACATTCAAACTTAGCATCTTATTCTACACTTTCTTGAGAATTAATCTTGGCTCACCTCTTTCTCCTTCCCTTACAGCCATCCCTTACCCAAGGCCATTTGAGAGAGATAATTCAATGAGGGTTAAGATAACACTTGTCTGGATAAAGACACTGTTTGAGCCTTCTGCAGATGCACACGGAGAGCTTTCATCCCACTCCCTCTCTCCTGTGGTGCCACAGCTCCTCCATCAGATGCTGTCACTTTGCTCAGGCACATGAAGCTGGAGCCATCTGCTTGTTTCAATTAATTACAACTTGCTCCTGAGATTTCTGCTGGGACTCTCCTTTTGCAGGCGTGCCGAAATGAGAGCTGCAAGCATTAGGGGAATTGACCATGCTGTCCCACCTTTTAAATGAGAATAAAAAGAGATGCCCTCACTAAATAAGAAAAAATGTATCATTTCAGCTCCCTCAGAAGTGGCTGAAGGTGTCTTTCTCTGCAAATGACTTTTCCACTCGCACAAATAAAGCTGGGAAAGGCTGCAGTGTCAAGAATAGTTGAATTTTCAGCTACTTGCTCTTTAATAAATAATGACAGGCTGCACTTGGAGTTCAGCAAAGAAACTCCATTGCCTTTCTCCTGCCAGGACATCTAATGCATAATTACAGGATTGGACACAAAGTTTCCTGACACAGCAAGGTTAGTGCAGTCATGCACTTGAAAAGACGACCCAGTGAAATTCAGGGTCGACAGCTGATAAGTATTAAACTGCTCAGGTGTTATGCACTTGGGTTTTGACCTGCTCCATTTGCATGCTTACTGGAGATGTATTATGGCCACGAGCACAGTGACTTTGGGGGCTTACTGTGAAAGGGAACTGTTCATAACTCTGATAGGAAGATTTTTCTAAATACCTAAGTTGAACAATAGTAATATAATTTGCCAATATTGAAGCAAAACTTTGGGCTCACAGCCTAAGAAATACCATGTTATTTTTCCTCTCCCCTCAAATACACATGATTAAGGAAGGTCATGAAGCAAAAAACCCTCTCACCCTTACATGAATGCTCATGTGAGCATATGATGTTACAGCTTCTATCACAAAAATATTGAGTCATCTGCCTAATTATTTCCAAATCACTGAAATAAAATTTCCATCATCTTCTGCTTCATGTGAACTGCTCTGTGATCAGATCCTGGAGAATCATTACCTTGTCACCAGCCTTAAGACCTGCTCTGAGCACAGCTTGACATTGCAGCATAAAAAAACAACCAGGATTTTGCTGGATTATTCCCAAATTCACTAAAACGTCCTTCTCATCAGCTACAGTGTGAGGCTAAACATAAAGAGGAGGCTAAGGCTAAGTGCTTTGGTGTTGCTCAGAGTCAGCCAGCCAACCAACAGCTCCTTAGGGTTCCTAACCCTTCCTTCCCAGAAGAATTCAGTGCACTTGTTTATCTTAGACTAGCATCTGCTGGCTCATCCCAAATACAAAGAGAAATCTAAAAGGCAAATTGAGTTTGCCAAGTGTTTCAGATTTGTGTCTCTCCCTGGATTCCAGTCCCTGCCACAGAAGAAATGAGTTACAATGCCCTGGGCTTGAGGGGAGCACTGGGGTTGCAAGGTGAAGTGAGAGCAGCTTCATCAGCAGTTTTGCTGCTGGCAGGAAAAGCCCCAGTGTCTTTCTCAGTTTAGTCTGCATGGGACAAGAAACCAAAATGGAAATCAGGGTAACCTGCTCCTTTCACACTGCCTTTGAGAGAGCCACAGCCTCCTCCACCAGCAAAACCTGGGAACTTGCTCTGAAATGCAGAGTTAGGAAATTTGGAAACTTCTGAGGAGGACTGACACAGTTTATTAGTTTCTGCCTTTTGTTCAAAATATGTACAGGCATCTGAAGTCTAAAGGGTCATAAAAGTCGCTGAACAAGTGTCACTTTAAGAGATCAACTGCAAATAAAGGAACATATATCCAGCTGTTAAAATGATGCAGCCCATAAATGCCAAGAAAGAGTGAGTGTTTATAAGAGCTGTACATCTGCTGCTTCTCCCTTTCCTTCTTATCCTTTCTGGATGCCCTTCAGAGGGTTCCTTATTGCAAAGAAAGGAATGGGGGGAAGGGGGTAAAAGATGTGAATGAAGGGCTTTAAATCAGAAACACAGGTTGTGAACTCCTTTTTGACAGAGAACAGTGAGTCTGACAGTTCACTAGCCTGAAACCTGACTGCTCTCTCCCACTCCCTGCACAAAATGAAGGAGATGGCAGGTTGCAGCATTAGCACATTTAAGTCCCTTCTTAATCTATTCTTGCCAAGCAGCTGATTTTGGGTGAACTTGCTGACAGCTCTGTAAACCTTGCTAGACTAATCTCTGCCAGTGACTGACACTCACAAGGGTTAGATGGTCAGATTACAACCTTGGGCTGGAACTCCTTCACAGATTCTCAAATTCAATAATCTACTGTGAACAATTCAATTAGAGAATCATCTCCAGTCAGTTTAACAAGAATATTCTTCACACTATGTTCTAGAATTCACTTGTCTTCAATAAATCAGGGAATTTATTCTCCCTGTCTCACATCATCTACTTGTTATTTGCTTGGCTTAAATATTTCAGCAAGTGCTTTAAGAACACTTGCTGTTAAAAAATTTAGGTGGTGAATAAATATGCCAGTTTCTTATTTCTTAAGCCCTGCTGATGCCAGGGCCCAGATATTAAAGGCAACACTTCTGCTGAGTTCTCAGCACCAGAACTTTACATTCACAGTGTTGTCAGAGGGCTTAGCTCTGGATTGAATCAGTTCAGTGCTCTTAGCAGATCATCCCTTTAAACATCTGTAAATGAATAAAGCGTGTATGATGAAAATCTGTCATGCACTAGTCATCTGCATTAGCAGGTTTTAGAATTTTAATGAGAATTATGTTAGGCCTTAATAATAATAAAGAGCCCAACCGTGCCCACATGGAACAGAGGGGGATGTTTTTTGCACACAGATTAAGGAGTTTTAGACATATGAACTAAACACAGAACTTACATCAGGGATGGTGAAGAAAAACATCCATGGTCTAGAAATTATTCACAGGATACAAAGAACATAAGGATCAAGCAAGGAGAATTAATAAAAAGAATGTACAAGAAAATGTACACTGAATTTATTCATGTTCATTCTGAAAAGAGAAGAAGTAGTAATCTTTATTGTAGGGAGACCAGCCCACACCTCATTAAAGTGTCATGTACCTAAAGCTGGGTACACCTGGACATTTGATTAGTGCTGAGTTCAGCTAAAGTAAAAATATGAGAATTATTTTTTAAGAAAAGCCAACTCTGTTGTGGCCAAGGAATTATCCTCACCTTAGAAAGGGACCTGTTGATTCCCTTCCCAGCCTCTTGGGATTTATTTCCTGATAATTGTGGGTCCCAGAAAAATACCCCTCATTAGTAGTAACAGCTTAATGAGTCAGATTCTGGGAAAAAAAATTAAACCAGACCCCCATGAGATTTTATCAAGAACGCAATGTGAATATTAGTGACTTCTCCCATCTTTACCCCATCACAGACTATCCATGGCTTGAACAGTGGGTGAAAACAGAACCACAAACCTCTCTGAAGTCAGTTAAACAGTGGGATGCTTTTCATGTTCTCCTTTCCTCTGGGATCAGTCAGAATGACAAACAGCAGCCCACTGCTAGCAGCAAACAATGCTTTGAGAGAGCTGCACAGGCTGCAAGAGCTCTCCCAGCACGTGCCTTTGCAAAGTCAGTGTCAGCCACCTTCTGAATTCGTGCTTCCACGTGTGGAGAGCAGCATTGAAAGGTTTGCTTCACTACAGAGCAGACAATGAACAGTAATTTAAGAACCTGTCTGCCTAAACAAGACTTGCAAGAAATGAAAAATGACATTCCTGATACAAGGTAATTACTGTAGTTGCAGCCATCCAGTCAGGAGCAAGGTACAGGGGAAGGCTTCCTGCCTTTCATTTCCTACAAAATCACAGGTATTAATTAACCTGACTTTTCAAAAAGGTGATGCTTTTGACACATGGAGATTTTACAGAAGTTTGTAACCATCTGTTTTTTGAAAATTTACCCTGGTTTCTATGACCTGATTGAATGGCCATGCAGTGCAGCATTTAACTGCTGAGAAATAGAACAATTTTTTTCCTTGCTTCATCTCAGATATTTAGCAGCTGTATTAAAGGGACAAACCTCGATTCTGATAAGTCTGCTGGCTTTTCAGCAGCAGTAAAAATTTCTGTGGACATTCGCCAAGGGAAGTAAATAAGGAACAGATTTGGAGCTCATGACCATGCTGGTTTTCTGATTAGGAAGTAGAGGAGGTGAGTTAAATGAACAGATTTAGGTGAATCTTTGTTTGAATAATGAAGCACTAGGAAAATTGTGATGCCATACAAGATTGGCAAACCATGGATATTTTTTTCCTCCTCAGATCCCAACACTTTTTCCAAAACAAAAGCCTCTGCCTGGATGACAAGAAGGCTGATAAGTCTGGCTGAGGGTTCTACTCTTCCCAGAATCTGAAAGGCAACATCTTTCTAAGAGCCTTGAGTTCTGTAAAATGAAAAAATCAAGTCTGCTATTTCAGCTCACGTCATATCCCAAGCCAAGTTTTCATCTAATTATCATTACACAAAAGCAGCATGGTCCTTCCCCATAGGGTCAGGGCAGTAACTTTGCCACATCCCCATGGGCAGCAGGTGCCACCCACCTGTGAAGGTGGGCACAACTCCACTCTCAGACTGGCACATCCCCCCCACATCAGCTGTTGCACCTCTGCTTAAAATTCTCTGCTTTCTGTAAGTAGGAAAATGCCTTTGTCTGTCCTGAGCATCCCTGGATGAGATGGCAAATTTAAAATCTGTGCTGTGGTAGCCTTAATTCATGGCTGGCACGAGGCCTCCAGAGATGCACTGTGAGCTGATCCAGTGCCACAGCTGCTGACAGATGTCAGAGTCAGCAGCCAGGTACCCACACACAGAACTGGATATTCCCCTGTCTCTCATTAGAGTTCCTCACAATACTCATTCATGATCTTTTCACCGTACTTACAAGTGCCTGGCTGTTAATAAGCACTGTCACTCCAGTTATTATGTTTCAGATAAATACATTGCAGTAATTAATAGAGAGTAACAATTTGATTTTAAAGATATTGACTATGCCCCAGTATGAAAAATGACTTGACTGTCACTGCAAGCTCAGCTAGTCCTCCATTAGATTAAACGTGCAGTTCGTCTGGGGAATTGTACAGAAATCCCTCATCAGTAAAATTATATTCATTAGCCTGCAGTTTAGAAATGAAACTGGTAAACCAACTTTATCTGCTCTCTGTGGGGTGAAGAGACTTTTGATAACAGCTTTTTAATTAGATGAGGCTCCTTAGCATCAGCATGCAGATAAGTGGAACTGCCTGAATTACCTATATTTTGTAGAAGTAGATATTTTGATTTGGAATACAACAACAACAAAAAGATTTTAACATCAAAAGTACTGGGGACAAGACTGCTTGTGAATAATAGCATCTGTATAAATTATAGCAGGAGCAGCTGCAGCAGAGATGAATGCCTGTAAAAATGAGCCTGCTAGAAGAAGCCTGTTCACATCAAAACTCAGAAAAATCCAGTGCCAAGTGAATATTAAAACTTCCAGCCAGTGCCTCACACTCACTTTTGCTTGTGGGACCTTGATTATAAAACATTTATCACATTTTCATCCCTTGTTAAATGATTTCTTCCAGGGGAGTTCTTTATTGGCAAGCATATCTAGTGATTCCATATGCCAAGCAGGCAGGAAAAACAGCAGGAGAATGGAAAGGCTGAATATTTCATTCAGTCCCTGGCTGCACGAGTTTATCCTTCTGGAGCACTCAGCATAAGATACAAGGTTTAAATAAAGCTATTTCCAAGAAAAGGGCTGCTAAGTTACCCCCTCTGAACCAGAAAATCCCACAACTTGTCAGGTGAGAAGGAACCCAGAGCAAAGCCCAGTGGTTCCCACAGGAGCATTGAAACCGCGCTCCTGAGAAAACTCAGGTCCTCACATCAAGTTTTATTCACACTTGAGGCTTTCACAGACGCCCCACATTCTCTCTTTGCTGCTCTCTGTGTATAGACAGGAGGAAAAAACAAGATATGGGCCAACAAGATGCCTGCAAAGGCACCTGTGGGAGTAGGAAAGGATCCTGCTCTTCGCCTCCAAGTTTTGATGGAAAATTGCTTTCCACGCTGGCTTGGAGCCTCCTGTTTGCTCACACATGGAGCTTGTCAGGGTCTGGGCACTCAGAATCAGGAGATTGCTGCAGTTGTCTATGCCTTTGAAGGTTTTGATCAGCACCTCTCTTTTTCCACAAGCTAAGTCTACACACGCTGAATACTGAAGCTGATGTGTATTTCCCTTCAGCAGTTACTCAGCACCCTAAAGTTGCTCTAAACTTTCTCTCATTGTCTCTATGCTCTAAGTGCAGACAACGTGCTGCTGGCACTCAGGGTCAGAGCTGCCATTTCCATGTTGGATGTCCAAGGGCAGCATTTCCAGGTCACTCATTAGTCACTCTTCTTTCCCCTGTCAGACTCTTGCTGGCTGGAGGCACCCTTTAATATGTGTTACCTACCAGAGCTTGGGTTCTGAAAGCAAAAACACTCCAGCTGCAAAGCTCAGAAGCCACAAACTGGCACAAACCCTGTGCCTACAGAGATTGGAATCTTCCTGGGTAAAGGTTTAATCACTAGGTGACCCAAGGCCCAACACTGAGGTGTTTTACAGGGACAGAGCTTGCACAGGGAAGCAGAACAGCAAAAGCTAAGCCATAGGCTCTGTTCTCCTTTCCACATGGTTTGCACCATCCAACCTGGCCCAGAAACCACCCCCAGGGTCCTGCATGTGGCAGTTTCACCTATTTCTCACCATTCTGTGGAAGAGAAAGATTATTGTCATTTAAGGAAAATGCAGAAAATGCATTTTCTAGAGGCTCCAGGAACTGCAGGATTTCTAAGGTCCAGGTCAGGATGAGACTGGTTCTCAATTCCTTAATATGAGTTAGGGAGCACAAGCATCCTCCTGAGAAGGCACTCCTGTGATTGACTCATTTTTAACACCAGGATGCTGGCTAGGAAAATATCTGAGCTGTATTGGAGCTGTATCCAGTCCCATGGGAGAAGTGATAAATGGGATGCCTCGGGTCTGATCTTCACCTTGCTGTTCCAGAGTTACACCACGGAGACCTGCTGCAGGAAAAAAAAATCAAGTGTGCCAAATTCCCAGGAGTATTTGTGTCCTCCCAGCAGGCATCCAGAACCAGGATCCTTCTCCTTCTTCTTGCTGAGGTTCAGATCCATTAACACGGCTCCTGCAAAGGATTTTTCCTCTCTCAGTGCATATCTTTGTTCCGTCCTGAGGCAGGGAAAGCCTCCTGCCGCACAGCTCTTCACTGAGGCTGTTCCTGTTATCACCAAGCTCTTTTGAAAATCCTGTAATACTCCCCTGTCTGCTCAACACTGAATTTTGTGAGGAAAGGTCTTGCCTGGGTTTGAAATAATTGTGGGGAGAGAGGAGGCGAGCGGAGGAGCACACACACCTTGCTGAACAAAGACAGTTGTTTTACATACCACACAGCACCACTGTAATTTAAATGATGTCAAATGTAGCTCTTAGGAACTCTCAGCTCCAAGAAATAAACTTGCAGACAGTTTTAATACCATTCAGTTGTCAAACAAAGTAATAATTTACATAATAGCGCACTACTGTGTCTGAAAGTCCCAACTCTTCCATAAGGCTCCTTGGCATAACACTTCTGCCTCCAGGAATATTTACATTATTTTATTCAGCACAATGCACCTCTGTGGGTCCCAGTGGATTGAGCTGTACCAAATGTATTTTCCTTGAAAATATGGAAGTCTTTTTGTGCTTTTTTGACAGAAGAAACTCGATCACCTGGTCTCAGAAGATTTGCAGAATCTCACTCTTGGCTCCGGCACACGCCAAAGCTCCTGCCCGCCAGCTCAGTTATGGAAATGGCTCTCCTGCTTTCTCCAGCTTCTCAGCAAAGGAGAGGTAATGAGCAGAGATGGGAATAATTAAATCCCAAATTTGATTCCTATTTTGCACACTAATTCTGCTTTGTAATCCACATCCCCTTGTGCCTCCAAGTGTGCTGTGTCTGGAGAGGTTTTTGTTCAAGCAGTCAGTGGGGAGGTGACAGCACAGTCCACATCAGCCCCAGCTGGCAGGGGACACAGCAGGGCAGCCACACCTCAAACAGCTGGCTTTTGTTACAATATCATGCAATCTGATTAACATTAATCTGCATTCTAAACATCCATAAGCTCTTCTCAGGCTTTTTTTTTTTTTCTCCAGCAGAATAATGTGAAGAAAAATAATTGAAAAAAAAGAAGTGCCTGGAAGAGAGCTGAAATCCCCTTTGTTTTTGGAAGCAGGGTTTGTGCCCACACTGTTATTACTGGTTCAAGGGCAGTGTGAGCCCAGGAGCAGCTTCATGCACAAACTGTGGGAGAACCTCTGCTGCTCTGAACAACTGGGAGAGGTTTTTAACAGAGGATGGAAGTCAGGGACAAGAGAAGATTGTAGAACCTGTGGTGACTTTCTGAAGATCACACATTCTGTTTGCACAAATCTTAAGAGCCCTGTCACCCCAGACCATTTTAAGCGAAATGATGTTATTTCACTTTGAGTGAAATTTTCCACCATGGTATTTTGTATCTGAACTTACGTTTCCCTCACAAAACCAACTAAGCTCCTAAGAGCAAAGCCTATTTGAGAGATGTCTATCTTGGTTGTCTGGAATTTTACAAAAGAATCTCCTATTTTGGCAGGTATATGACCTCCAAACTGCTCTGGACACTGCAATTTCCAGGGACCTCAACTAACCTGAGTTTGAAGGACAGGCTGCTGCATTTGCCACTCCTGAAATGTATTATGTCAGGAAAAATACAGTGATCCTAATCACAGTTTTGCTTCACACAGGGCAGAACAAGGGGGATAGAAACCAAAATGCTTTACCATGCAAAATGGATTTTGAATATATGTATTGAATAGTATAACTATGCCAATAACATCAGTGACTGGTCTTAAGGTCAAAAAAAAAAAAAAATCCTTCTCACAGGTGTAGGACACCACCCTCACGTGGTAGAGCAGCTTTACCAAACACATTCAAGTTCATTGCATTTCAGCCACTTTTTTGTTCTCTGGGTTGCAAGTTGTGAATTGTGAGATCATCCAGCCAGTCACAGAGCTTCCCTTTTCACTTGAGCGTTACATTAGGACATCTCCCTCCAACCCCCCCCCACAAAAGCTACATTTCAGCTTGTGAAAAATCCTTTGGAACCCTTCTCCAATGGTGTGTGCACATGGCTAGCCAAGAGCAGCTCCACTGTAGAATTACAGCTCAGCTATCTTGGTGTTTACTTTGATGAAAATCTAATCCCTGTTCTTGCCTCAGCAGGGCTGTCTTGGCTCAGTCTCTCTGCTCTGATAACCTTGCTCAGCACACAAGTAGCTTCAGCTCACAACTTTCCAGTGTGTGTGTGTTGTTTTGTTAGCTGTATGCTGAGCATTTTAAAAAGTGCTGCAGTCATTAATGAACAGAATTTCAATTTACTATCATCTAGCCATTTAAATGTGGGTGCTTTTTAATTCTCTGCTGTTAAAACCCTCACCCCTCACGTTTCATATGGGCTTCCAGGCATTATAACTACTGGTCTTGCATGTAGAATATTATTTTACAGTATTACATCTTGCTCAAGTCAGTTGAAGAAGCTTGCTCTTCAGTTAAAGAAGCTGAAGCTAAAGTCCTCAGTCTGAAGTTAAATGAAGTAGCATTTTAATTTTCTTCACTGCAGAGGCATATAACCAGCTTCAGGAAAAAGACATCTTAAAATGCCCAAAGGTTTTCAAAACCAGAATAATATTAAGCCAAGAAGACAAAAGAAAAGACACATGCTACAAGACTCAAACAACCCTTAACACTAGGAACACTAAAATATTTCAGCCCTTGTCCCTTCAATTCAACCATCACTATTAGATCAGTGCTATAAATAGTACAAATATTTATTTCTCATTTTGGTAATTCCAAGAGTTCATTGCATTTAGCACTGAGGAGACACAGACAGAGATCCCTTGAAAGTGAATTGAACTCGTGTCTCCAGGAGCTAAATCTCTCCCATGTCCCAGCAGGGGTTACCCACGCAGGAAAGCAGCAAGAATCCACACCCAAGTTAATCATCTCACTTTGGGTGAATTTCTCCCTTTGCCAGGGGAGCAGGAGTATTTATTTTAGTATGACATAACTCCTTTCCTTTTCATCATTTCTGCTCTACTTTCCTCAGAAAGGTGGCAGGTCACAATGGCACTCAGATTCCAGTCTCCTGGATAAGCTTATGAATACTGAAAAACAGGGATTCAGAGTTCACAATCTTAGTACATCAGAATGTCAGTGTCAGAATGGCTTGCACGAAAAAAACCTCCAACTTTATTTCAAGTTTTTAGCACTTTCTTACATATCCACACTATATACTGTAGTAATGTGGTGGTGTTTTTTTTTGGTTTTTTTTTTGTCTCTTACTGTTTGTGGAGATGGCAAAGGTGAAACTGATGCAATTATCAAATAAAAATTGTGGTTTAGATATTTTGCAAGGTCACCTAAACCTTGGAATAGCTGATGCTTTGGTAGAGACAGAAACAGATGAATCAACATGCAGTCATTTTTCAGAGTGTTCAGCTATGAATTGGTGATTAACCTTTGGAACATATCATGAGGGAAAGAGGCTGATTCTCCCTCTCATTGCCTTCAAATCAAAGCTGCTCATCTTCCATAGCCCAAACCAAGCTACTGTGTTCAGCACAGGACTTTCTGTCTGAAATTTTTCAACCCATTCTTTGTAGCAGAAGAGACCACATAAGAATATAATCTTTTCCAGCTGAAACTCTGCCAACCATGGAAAATCATTTCCATTGCCCACAAGCCACTCTTCTAGTGTCCAGCTCACAACCCCATTTCATCTTTCTTTAATACTGCGTGGAGAAATTGCAGTGTGTTGGTATTGTCACATTCTAAGCTGCTTGAAAGAGTGCACTTGTCCTGAATTCTGAAATTTCCTAATGCTTTTTGTCAAATTAGATAGATATCACCTTCCCCTGGCTGGGAATCATTGCAATGGGTAATGGGGTAAAAGAGAACCAGAACTGAGCAGGCAGAGAACAGAACAGTGGGAGCAACATCTAACACTGGTAGAAAGCACTGTCCATGCCCTGTAAGTGGAGAGAACACCATTTGTGGTGATAAATGAAACATATTCCTTGCTGGCATTTTTTGATTTTTGGTGTACCTGCTCTTCCCTGGATATACACCAGAGACTTCAGATTTGTGATGAAGTATTAGGACTTTCCTGTTATACAGTGATTTTTATGAAGGAAAAGCAAAGTTGATGTCAAAATAATTCTCCAGAGTTGATGAAAATTATATATTTTCATCATAGTCTCAATTAAGATTGTTCACTCCTTCTGAAACAAAGTTTAAAACTGCAGAAATCTTTGTCAGATGGCTAACCACAGTATGTGGTCATGTGAGTCTGTCCAGAGATGCACTGGCATCTTGCTCCAGGCTGTGCTACTGTTTATTTTGAAAAAAAAAAGAAGATACAGCACATACTCCAGGTACACCTTCTTCGAACTCAGTCTTCTGGGACAGAAGTCAGTGAAGGATTTGCTTTGTACTTGACCTCAAAGAAGGACATTTGACTTTTGAGCAACCATACTGGAAAACCAGGTTAAGAGAAGAACTTTAATGAGAACCAGATGCTGTATCTGAACTGAATTTTCATGAGTTCATGAATTATAGAAACTCCAGGGGCAGGAGTGGTATCAAACTTGTAATTCAATTTCAGTTGCTATTTCGAAGTCCTATTCCAGCATATAGAGATCCAGGGGGAATCTGAACAACTTTTGTGAGGAGTTCTTTTTGTTACATTTGAATACCAAATAATTCACTGACTTGCTTCATACCTCAGATAAGAAACCTCTAGGTCTGATTCTGCCTCAGCTATCACAGCAGGTAGTCTCATATCCAAACATCCTTAATCTGGGTAGATGTCACGTTTCACCAGTGTACACATGGTTAAAGAATTTGCAGGGCAGCTGAAAAACAGCATGTCTTTGAAATCACGCTTAGCCTTGCTTGAAACTTCTCCCAGCTTTGCTGGATGCTTTAAAAAAATGCAGCCAACCTACAAAATATTAAATAAAGGCAGGCACTAAACAGCCTTTTCATGCTTTTGGTAGAAGATTAAAAAACCCCATTGCACTCCCGTTATTTTAAAGATGCTGTTGGTAACTACAGCAGGTGGAAAAGGCTTTTTCTGCCTGTAAAATTTGTGCTCTGTAATTTTGCTTCACTTAAACAGGAGTGTGTGCATATGGAAACAAAACATAAAGTTCTGAGCTTATTTATCTTTCCTCTTCTTGGTGAACTGATACAGAAAGCGGCTGTTTGAAGTCAGCCCTTTTATTCAAAAGCCAGGGAGGTATAGGATAAAGCAGGACCCTGGCGGACAGAGGCATTTTGCTGCTGCTCTGCCTCAGGTGCTGCTGGTGGAGAAGCAAAGGCAGCAGGGTGGAGCAGATGGCCCGACGTGCTTCAATAAACTCATGGAACACACAGTGCTGTGCCTCTGCACAAAGCTGCTCTTCCTACCTCAGGCCTCTGAAGCCCAGGTCTGTCTCCTAAATTATTTATTTCTCAGATCAAGCTTAATAATAATATAGGGAAGGATTTGGTTTTGTGATGAAGACTGGTTTAACAAAGCTAACAGTGTGGCACACAAGCTTTGCTGAGGCTCTGCAGCACAGAGGTGAACGTTCTGCTGCTCTGTTAATGGTTATGGGTAGTTACTCATCAGGCATTAACCAGCTGTCATGAATAAAATCTCTGCAATCTACCAATTTTTAGACATGGACAAAAGTACTACCTTCTGGACCAGGTGGCAGCAGCACAAGATGTTGCTGTTTAGTTTGGTTTTGTTTTGCTGAGAAACTGGCGTTCTTTTTGTTTGGATCAACCCTAATGAAACATCTGCTAGGTTTTAATTAAAATAAAATGGAATGCAGTTTCCCGAACAGGTGGAAGCAGGAGATGATATACCACGGAGCTGAAATCCCTCCATGTGTTCAGAGACTGTTCAGAGTCCCAGCTATGGCATCCATAAACCGGCGATGGAGTGTGTCAAGAACATTGTGATTGTGCACACGAGTCTGCTTAAAAAGGCTTCTACTTAGTCAGGGAACAGCAGAAAGATAATATTCCAGCAGCCCTACATTACACCCAGGTAATGACTGGTGTAATGGTTTCTTGCTTCTGATGTACTACATGGTGGTATTTTCCAGTTGTGAGAATTTGGACTACTCAAATCACTCACAATAAAACCTTAGACATCAAAATATCAGCTAGACATCAAAGTGCATGAAGCACATAACGACTATGATATTAAAAAAATTGCAAACCCACCAAAATCTTGGGTACTGCTCCCATCCTTTGCTGCAAAGAGCAACCCCAGAGGTTGTGCACCTTGAGCCAGCTGGCAAACAGAGCAGGGCAAGATCAGCTGCTTCAGGTCATATTTTATTTAGGCATAGAAGAGAGGTGATGCTCTTCAATAGTCTGCTGCCCCCTGAACTTGGCATGAGGGTAGGAACTGCCCTCTGCATGTGGAAGGAAAGGGAAGGTAATGAAGAGTCAGAGTCATGCTCCACACAGTCCTGGCCTGGCATAAGAAGGAAAGGAGGTGATTCTGAAATATGCCTGGTAAGTGCCCAGTGCAACAGACAGTCCTGGTGCTATCATTTATGGACAATTTAAGTTTTCAATGACATAAGTGAGCTTAGTGAGCTAGAAAACCTGGCCCTTTGCCAAGGAATGCTTAATACTGATTGCTTTAAATTAGGTCTGTCCTTTAGTGCTTTTATGCATCTACTGTCAGTGAGCCTGTAAGTGTTCATCTATTATTACTTTGGTGTGTACTTTCTTCTAAAACAGTAGCTCCAGAACTAACTAAATAACTAACAAAATATCACACATGAAGTCTGCAAACCTCTCTCATCCCCTTCTGAAGAAACATGTCATGAACTTTTCCTGTTGCAAATAAACTACTGCAGAGATCCTTAGTGTGCACCATGTTCATCAGTAGATAAAAGCTATTTAGTGCATAGGGTATTTAGCTCTAATAAACTTTTCAGTCTATCAGGTTGAAACAGTTCAATGTTACAAAATACTCATGCAAGGGTTGCTTTCTATACACAAACATCCAGTAGTTTTTGAGATATAACATATAAAGCTTTTCTGATTTTTGCTTTCAAGATATTAAAAGTCTTCTAAGGACTAATGGTTTGTAAAATCTCAGTTCAATATCAAAGACTAGGGGAAAGCACATAGCATGCTGCATTTAAAGGAGTTCTTCATTTCAAATAACTGCCAGGATTGTAATTGTGTACAATAAAAAGTAACATATGGAGCTGGAAGTTTGACCTACAAGCCCCCTGCTAGTTCTGCTTGCTCCATGCTTTGTACAGTGGTTGATTACTGGTTATCTCTCATGAAAAAAGGACTTGTCTGACATGCTCAACTCTGCAATTTGTAAAATGCCTCCAGTTTGTGCTTTGATTTAGAAAATGAAACAGCAGTGGTATAAAAACACATAAAACTTGAGTAAAGTTTGGCTTTCCAAGGGATGCCATCCAGGGCACTGCTGCCAGGCAATGGGTCGTGAAGCCTAATGAGGCACAAGCCTAACAGAAGCTGGTAATTGAAACAATTTCAGAACTGTAAAAATGGTCTGAAGACAACAGAGCATTAAGAAGGAAGGATGACCTTAGTATGAGCCAGGTCCTTACCTAACCCAAACACATGCTGTCCTGTCCAAGGGCAAGGAAGTCACCAGACTTAATTAATTATAACAGATAAATGAGCATATTTAAAAATATCTGTCTGTGATGTTTCAGTCCATGAGATAATTCAGAAACAAAGCACTTGGAAGGTGGGTTGGTTCTGACCTCCCATATTGAGGGCTATTTCCATAACTTTTCTTGCAACAACTTCATGTCCCAAATGGAGTTTAGGGTTGAGCTGGGATTTTTGGACACACCTCCCACCAAGCAGGCTGCTCTAGCAAAGTGTTTGCATGGTTTAAAGCCATGTTTTCTTTCACTCTTCCTCTGCCATCTACATTTGTAGATCACAACTTCCCTGGC
Source organism: Illadopsis cleaveri (assembly GCA_013399915.1). NCBI lineage: Eukaryota > Metazoa > Chordata > Aves > Passeriformes > Timaliidae > Illadopsis > Illadopsis cleaveri. The sequence goes on along the minus strand of VXBB01003786.1, from coordinate 55,175 downwards.
AGCTAGTGATTGATTTTTTTTACTGGTTCAGATGCACGAAGCAACGCTTGATATGGAAAATCCATTTAACAAGTCTGTTGGCTTTTTAATCAGTTTCTGCTGTCCTAAAATGTGAGTGATACACATTTTAACATGTCACAGCTTATTTTTGAGTGTGAATCCCATTCTACATTAAACAAGAGAAGCCTCTCAAGGAACCTTACAGACAGTGATGAAATATAAGTATAAAGTTGCACACTGTGATAGGGATATGGTACCTAGATAAGGATATTTAAAGATCTGGGCCTGTGTGATCCAGGTCCCTCGATGCCCTGACCCACCTGCCTTTGCTACACTCACATGTGCTTTGTACAACCATCGTGTTAAACCTTTGCAACAACACAGATAAAAAGTCAGGAAGATATATTTGTGCCTTTGTGGTCATTTGTCATGACAGTTTGTGAAGCCAAATGCCCAAGAACACAAAGAATCCAGTAAAATTATAGTCATGGGGCAAGAGAGGAAAGGCAGGGAAGTCCAGCAAATAATTAGAGTTTTTGTGATGTGATAGCTGACTCAGAGTTTTTGTAGAAGTGAAAGCAAACACACCTTAATTGCACAGAAACAACACAAGTTGGGTTCATATTAGACAAGAAGTTGGCCAAGGTGTGCAACAATGGGCAAAAATAGGAGCAAAGATGGAAAAAAGTTGGAAATTGGGTCTGAATTCACTTTTTTGGCAGTTGCATGATCCAAGTTCTTCAGGTAACACCTATAAAGTAGAATGAAGACCCGAGGCTTTGCAAAGCAGCCTGAATTTTGGATTTTATTATGTACCATTAAAGTGTATAAACCATTTAATCACAAAGGCACCCACTGTTCTGGTCTGGAAAAAGAAGTAATTGCTGCCTCTCATAACACAGGCATGCAAGCTAATCCTATGTGGGGTTTCAATCAGCAACCACAGATGCTTCAAAGAAAGCCAGAGAAACCCCACAGCAGACAATTATACAATACTCTAGTGGAGATAAAAGTGCTTTCTAACACAGCTAATGCCTTTTTTACCCAGAAGCCTGATAATCTGTATTGCACCAAACCAGTTTTCTGTGCAACTGAAGATGGATTTGGCATTTAAAAGTGAAAATAGAAGGCAAGTTGTGTCATCAGTGCTGCAGATAAAAGGGTAGTGCATTTGCACAGGTTGCATCTCTCCAAGATTACAGGGATAGCAAATCCAACTGGCAACATTCTCTGTGTGAAAAGAGACTTATCTGGAAGACCACTGAGCGTGGTTTTCTTGTTTGAGGTTTACAGATAAACCCATACTTCCATCACAAGTTTAAATATTTATACTATTTGTAACACAGGCAAGCAGATGCCTCTGGCTTCTTTGCTGTATGAATTCTGTCAAGGCAGTAACTTCTCAAGCACCTTCTAAAATAGATGAATTTCTTTGCTTGGACACTCAGAGCAAGCAGCAGGGAACACTGAATTTAATACAACTTTTAGCATCAACAGGATGTGCTTCTGAATGCACATTGCTTCCATTCTGTAATTTGGTCTCCCAAGTACTCTAGGTTAAAGGTCTTGCCAGGTTCAAGAAGAAAAAAATACTTCTGGCTCCCTGGTGCTGTGGGAGAAAAAAATTCCCCATCTTTGGACTCTATTTGGATACAAAGTGTTTCTCTATGGGCAACTTCTGGGATTTGTGGGAAGCATGAAAGGCTGGGAATATTTCACAAGTCAGGGATTAAGTTTACTCAGTAAGACTGAAGTGGGTTAGGATTCTCTGTCAGTGAAGATTTGATTCTCTTTTCTCACCAGCTTTAATAATGACAGTAAAAGGAATCCCCAGTGTGCCTTGTCACTGACCTATCAGGCAAGTTTAATAAGATTTCCTCTTAAATATTATATTGCACAGGGCCTTGAGATGTCTTTTCCTATTTATAACCTGTCCCAGTCTGGGCTAACCCTTTTATACTTTGCCCATGTTGCTCTTCCAGCCCCATTCTCTTCTTCCCAGGGATACAAATGTGGAATCTGGAATTCAGGAGCACAGGTAGCTCCTACCTTCCCCAGTGACCTCAGCATGAGCTTTACTTACACTACTGCTTCCCAGCTGCATAAAAGTAAAAAAAAACCCTCAAAACTCTTCAACAGTTGCAATTCCCAAGCCTAGCACCTGATTTTACTAAACCAGAACAGATTGCCCTACTTTTTTACATCCTAGTAATTGTCCATTAATAAATCCTACTCCTGCTCAGCCATATCCTGCAGTTACCCAGCACCAGCAAGACTAAATCCGAAATTGTTCCCAGGAGGGCAATAGGAAGGAAGTGAGCTTTTGCCCTTGGCAGATGTCAGTGATAATGGTGAGTGGTGGGTGCTGACCTACATCCATCTCAGAAACACAGGAGCTGAAGAAAGCCTTGAATGCCAGCACTTTGTTGTGCCTCTCTGCCCCAGGCTGTTCACAGGTATTGCAATATCACCGGTTTAGAATTAGAGGGAGGGTTTTGTGCCAATAGGTGGGGGAGCCAGGGAAATTGTGCTGTGCAAGTAAACAAGGCAACAGCTCCTGGGCTAACCAGCCACTAACCATTGGTGGCTGTAGAGAGGAGCAAGGGGGAGGGAAGAGGACACATCAACATTACAACTGGAACAGAAAATCCCTTCTCACTGAGCCATGGCTGGAATTGTTCACAAGCCCTCTCGTGGTGCTCCCTGCCAGCTGCACTCCAGAGGTGTCAAGTCACTGCAAAGATGCTCAACACAAGCTCTGCCTACAAAACAGAAGCTCAGGGAAGACAGCACTTGGTTTGAACTAACCCAGAGCCCCTGTGCCCTCCTCATCTGTGGTGTGGGGAGAGCAAAAGTTACAGGAGTAGCACATCCTTGTCCCCATGCTAACCCTGCTCGCCAAGGGATGGGTGAGTCCTTTTTTAAAATGGTTGTCCAGCAGCTGTTTAAAAGTTTGCTTTGCTTACAACTCTCTTCTCTTTCCCTGCCCTCCCCTGAGCAAACAATTTCTTTATCTTCATTTGGTTTCATCAGCTTCCAAACCAAAACCTTTAAAAGAGCACCTCAACCTCCACATTCATGCTGGCTTTTTCAAATCCATTTAGACAAACTGATTCAAGGTTCTGTGAGGACAAATCAATTTTGGTCAACAGACAACTTAATTTTAGACTGAATTTATGAAGAAGACCCAGAATAACCCCAATTTAGAATAAGCCATTTTTTCCCTGAGACAGTAGAGAGCTCATATGAAAATGGTTAAATACCACACATTCACAAAGGCAGTGTCTCCATCCCATTCTCAGTATGCCATTAGAATTTCCATCTAAATAGCTGACAGTCCAGAAGAAAAGTTACAAATCAAGGTCCAACTGGGAAAGTTTAGCTCTTTTTATTTCCAAGCTGAAAGACGGTAATAAAGAGATAACATTTGCTTCAGGGGGAAAAGCTGTGGAACAAGTGTCACCCATTTGATCAACGTGCTGTCTACTTTGTCTGCCTCTGCTCCTTTTAGAAGGCTAATAAAAAGTTATTTCTTTAGAGACTGCACACCATGATAAGTGCCACAGAGCTGCAGACCTCTGGTGAATGTGCTTATCAGCCACTTACAAAGGGCATGGAAATGAACAATTCCTGACTTCATCAGCAAATTGGGAAAAATCCAAGCACTGAATGTGCCAGGTATTGCCACCAGTGGAGCTGAGTGTCTGTCTGAAGGCTCCCAGGGCTTGCACTGCACCAGCTATTCCAGCTAGAGACATGCAGTGCAGCAACATTTAGATTAGCTTCTAAATTTAGTTCCCTCCACCTCCAAACAGATTTTGCAACTCATGTGAGTGCACCCAGCAAGAGCAGCTGGTTCCTGGCACGAGGTTTGCCCTTCTTGGGTTGTGCTCTCTGTCTCCAGCCCGCTGCTGCTTTCTGTTCACAACTGCATTTTCCAGGCATTTTCTATTATTTTACCCCAGAGCATCCACAATCATTGTCTCACATTTATATCCAGAGAGGAGGCAAAGAACCCATGAAAAATTAAAATGTCTGATGCTCCCAAAGACGATCTTAAATTATGAAGCTTTCCCAGAGCAAGCACCATATTTGCCGTGGCACTGGAGCTCACAGGACACATTCTCTAGAAAATATCACACAACATTCATTTAAACTAAAGGTCATGCTGAGCTAAATAAGAAAAATGAGCAAAGATGATCAGTGGGAAAGTGGTACAGGGAGCATATTCTGGCCACCACACAAAGGACTCTTGTGCTGAAGGCAGTTGTATTTACCTGTTTCTTCTCTCCCTAGTGAACATCACCATTTCTAAGCAGAGCACCTTAGCATCAAGCTCCAGGCACACGTTTTCATTTAATGGTAGGAGGAGAGAGCAAAACAAAAAAGAAAATTAAAGTAGGAAGTGATTGTTTCTCAAAAATCAAGGTAGAAGAGGGCAATCAAACCCCACAAACACAGTCATGCTGCTGTCGGCCCCACAACTGCTCCTTTTGGTCCCTCACGCTCTCAATCATCCTCTGCATGTATTCTCTAAAAGACAAAACTCTGCTTCACATTTGTGTTTATTTTTCAAGCTCTATTTGCCTTAAATGAGTTCTAGCAAGCTGATCTTGGGATCAAACAATAACTAGGCTAGGACTCATAAAACAGGTTTATGATTTATTAACCACTGGTTGTGCCCCCTCAGCTTCACTGCTGACATGTCCCTAGTCCTAGAATTTGACATTTATTCTGTGGTGTCAATCAGGACACTCCTCAAGGGCTGTGTGAAGGAGAGTGATGTTTTGCATTTCAAGGTGTTGAAGGAGAACAAGTGGAAATGATGGACACAATCTCTCTCTGTCATCCATCACCAGAATGTTGTTCTAGGAGTCCTCTCCGTGCATTTCACCCCATGCAAGTGCTTGCAGTGCAGTGATCTTCCCTGGACCCCAATAAAACCAGAAAACCCAGCAACCAGAAGCCCCAGCCACACACCTCAGCTGCAAAACCAAACCTCCCTCCACTTAATTTCAGTCCTAGCCAGTAAACCTGGCTCCTTTTTCAGTGCTAAAACATGACTTTAAGGGCTTAACCTGACATTGCTTGCATTTTAAAGGTTCTCCCTGCCTCCCTTTGTATAAAATAGAACTGTCAGTCCTTCAGCTCACGGTTAATTGGAGTGGGTTAGGCTGTGGAGGGTTCTGCTGAGGCAGAGTCAGCTGTGCTTTAACCACTGCAGGGAGCAGGGCAAGGCTGGCAGAGGATGTTTTATGGGGCAGTGCTAATGGATCAACACTGACCTTGCTGAGCCCAGTACTTCCACAGCTGCTTGTGGGATTGCTGCAACCCTGGGGTAGCTGTTACTGCTCCCAGCACTGCCTCACACACTGCCTCAGAACTCAATTTACTAAAATAGAAAACTGTCCACCAAGCCATCACGTTCTTCTTTGGGGAAGATACAGCACTTTGGATATTTTATTATTTTTTTTTAAGTGTCAGAAGATCATAGTGCATCAATGGACAAGAATTCCTGCCTGCAAAGGCTCTGTAAGGAAACAATGGCACTTTAGAGATATGCCTGTATAAATGTTTCATGGATTAACTCTTTTTGTTGATCTTTTCTATCCAGCTCTGCACAAATGACCTGCAACTGCTCTGAAGCAGCATGTTTTGGAAGTACTGTGTTATTACAGGAGCTTGATTAGGGCTTATTGAATCTAATGGAAAAGTTGCCACTGACAGCTTCTTTTTGCTGGGTCAGTTTCAAATGTTTTCACAATAAACCTGCCCATTTGCATAGCCTAGTGTCTAATTTTGGAAGATTGCTTTTGGGGCAAGCAATAATCAGCCAACCTCAATATTTCACAAAATCCGGTGAGTAAAAACTGGTAGTTAATGCCTTTACAAAAAGCCCCCAGTGCCATTTAGTTCTTACAATGGGGAAATTGGTTCTTTCTTGGCAATGAAAAGCAGAAAAGAAAAAGACCTTATAAGACTACAATCAAAAATACAAAACACACCCTTGGCAGGAATTGCAAAGCAGACAGTTTTTCAGGCGATGAATATAAGCACCAGTTCAGAATGCAAGGAGCTGCAGAAAAATCAATGCAAGGGCTGAACACTTCTCTTGACACTTTCCCTTTTCTGAATGGCTCTCATAAATTAGTTTTTTAGCTTCTTGGAGTGCTTTGCTTCATAAAAGATTTAGCAGAGTCTGGATCCAGCATTCTAGGCACTCCCCAAAAGATAATGTACTTGCTCATCCCAAAAAGAATCATATAGAAAGCAAATTAAAAAATGCAAGATATATGAAATCAAGGAGAGTCAGTCTCAAATATTAATGCCTCATGTCATAAAGGCACAAAATTATAAAAACACTGCTTATAGGCAATTGAAAAAGCAGCAGCTTGGCAAGCAATCACAACAACTGGGGCCCTGGTTTATAGGTCTGCTTGAAGTGGTTCAGCAGAAGAATGAGGCTCCTATTCCATGGAGTACATAAATGGGTGCATAAATCCCATGGTTTCTAACCAGATGCTGCCCTTGTTTATATGTTTTGCATCACAAGGGTGTCAGGGAGGTGAACAAGAATTTTCAGGTAGGGGCTCTGATTTTATAGAACATGAATGTGGATTAGAGCAAAAGTGTTCTAAGCAAATTCATTAGTGGGGAGTCTTGGAAATGTCACATTTTCTGTTCTACTTATTTTGTCCAACTACTAGTATAACATAGGCACAGATTTTTATTTTGTTACCCCTTCAGTGGACAAATGAATTCTGTTAATTTAAATCTAAATCAAAACTGTCCAGACAGGCCACAGTGTTTCAAAGGCTTGAAAAGAGAGGCAGAAATCACTATTGCTTAGCAACATGTTCCAATTGGTAATTATGCTCAGCTTTTAAAATAAAAGTATAAGTACCCTATTTAAAATGTATTTGGATTTCTTCTTCAGCTCTTTGGCCTTTCAAATTCACTTGAAGTGAATGAAATTCATCCAAAAACCAGGAATTAAAATTCAAAGTTTTGGTACCCACTCTTGGGAGATCATAATAATGGGACACTTCTGGGCAGTGAAAGTGGTCTTGGTTCCCTTTTTTGTAGTCACCAGCAATTTGTAAAACTCATCAAGGACTGCAAGCAACACATTTGCTGAGCAAGGCTTCCTAAAATACCTTTTACCTGCTGGAGTCCATCCAGGAAATTGTCAGTACAAGTCTGCTAGTCAGTGCCACACCACCTCTGACCTCAAACTAAATTCACTTCTTCCCCCCTCAGTCAAAAGTGCTGGATGTACACAGCAAGGGATTCTGGCTTGCACAATATAATGCAAATAAACATCTTCATTTCACCCAGGGCTGAGCTGCCCATGCTCCTTCCTTCTCCTATTTGTTCTTCATCACGGCTGAAATTCTTTTTTGTCTTGCCATGGATAAGTCTCCTCTGCTTTTACAAGCACCTTTCATTTTAAAAGACTGAGGTTTTACTCCTCTCCTTCAAGCATCTTCATTACAGGGTACTTAAAAAAACCAACAACAAAACCATAGTGCAGTGTTCCAGTCAATAGTGAAATTATGAGAAGTGTAATCTACTCTTCCCACCCTAATGAGCTGATGAGTAAATAACTGTCAGGCCCTTGCTCTGAGCTATTGATCAGGGCTTCCCACGGAGCTGATGCACTGCAGAGGTACCCGCTGCTAACCAGCAGGGATCGATACAGGAAACTCCTGAAAACAAGAATGAAAGGTTTCAGGCTCTTTGCACGCATTCTCTGGGGCAGCAGATCTTCACTGCAGGATCAATTTTCACTGTCAGATCACACCCCCCACGCTGTCTCCTGCCTTTCACCTTGGGCAGGTCAAACTTGCCCTGTGAAGGTGCAGTACGGGGGCACAGAGGGCTGAGCAGGGAGAAGTTTATGGCAGAGAGTAAAGCTCAGCTAACAGCCCTGCAGTGGGGGCTCCAGAGGAAATTTCCTCAGAGTCTCCAGCCTTGCCTTCTCTCCCCTACCCAACACAGCCACCACATCACACATTGGCTTCCTACTCTGCCATCAGCCAAGGATTCAAATTCCTTTACTTCCAAAAGCTTTGGAGGGGCTCCTCCACAGATCATCCTGTGCCACTCCTCCATTTTCCACACTGCCTTCCTTCAGTATCACATTTCAGGGCAAGACTCTTACATTCTGCTGTACGTTTCCTTTTTTTAAAAATCTTTCTTTTCGAGTATCAGTTGAAAAGTTTTCTCCCCTTCTAGACCTCAAAGTATAAAATAATCAGTCCTCTGATCCTATTATTCACTTGGATGGTCCAATTTTCTCAAGATTTATCAGAGCTTTTGCTTTTGTCCTCACCTTTTCTCTTTGAAGGCAGGTACAGATGTCAAACTTAAATGTTAATTTTGAAGTTTCCTTTTTATCTTTTTACAAAATTACGTTTAATTTGAACTCTTATAATATTTATTCAAGTCCACTTACAAACAGTAAAATGAGAAGGTAACATTTACTCTTTTAATGAAAAGAAGTTAAATTTACATAGCTCCTGTTTTAAAGCATTGGAAGGCCTGAACAATTGCAAAGGCTTTATTTCATTTGGTCATTTGAAGAACAGTGCAATTCTGGAAAGTTTTTATAAGCTGTAAAAATAATCACATGACTTTCAAATCTCTCATGATTAATTCACAAACAGCTCTAACTCAAATTTCAAGTGGAGAGAACCAGCTCCAGATAAACAACTAGTGACTACTAGATATCATGTCTAAATCAACAACATATGGAAGCCCTGTTCTCCTTCCCACAGAGCTGAGTATCTGTAAACACAAACCATAATCTTTGTCTTTTATTTATGTACTGTGTCTCAATGACAGAAATTCGGAAATAAACATACTGTCTTCTTTCTATGGACTGCTATTATCAATCTATATAATAGCAAACTGTATAATAGCCACAAACAAAAATGAGTTTTCCTATCAGAAAATGGGGCATGTGCTATTTTTAGATACTTTTGGGTAGTATTTTTCAACTGGGAAAGTTCAAGGAAATATTTGTTTCTTGCCAAACAAACAACATGGTAGCATGGAAAATCTTCCTTGCATAGGGAGCCCTGATCCACAGCATGTTTTCAAAAGATTAGGTAGTGAGTTTTCAAAATCAGCACAAGTTTCCACCTTGACATCTTCATTTGTGACAGAAAAAAAGTTTCAGGTCATCAGAGTTTTCTGCAGGACTGAAGTTGCATTTGGTGATTTGTTGTAAGAATTTAAGTTATGCTCTGCTTCACCATTAGTGGCTTTTTTTTCCCCAGCATTCTTTGTATGCTCTGAATATGTGGCTTCCTCACATACCCCAGAAGGACACCATTGCAACAGTTATTTTAAGTAATGTCAACCTTGTCCTGCTCAAACTCAATAATTAAAGCTAAAAAGGGAAAGTGAATTGGACAAGACACTGTATTCCTTCCTTTTACAGTGCCCCAAATCATTTTATCTCAGGAAGATACCTGCAGCAGATGGGTACCTGTCTCCATTAAAATGCAGCAGAGGAGAGCTTAAGAATGATCAAGGGGACACATTGGAGTCTTCATGTTAGATAAACAAGAGAATTTGATGTACAACTAAGAAAACAGGGAGTGAGAAGAAAGCTAAGACAAGAGATCACAGAGGATAAGTTATCAAACAGAAGACCTTGAAGCAAAACATATTTTGTTCATTTCAATAAAGAACAGAAGATTACACACAAGAAGATGGAAGAAGATTATTACTTTTTCCTCTGACAGATTCATGCTTGTATCTGTTTTAAATTTATTTTTATATAGCTGTACTATAATCAATTCCCTCTTTAGTCTCCAGTCCCAGGCTGTAGACCTCAAATCCCAAAAGCTGGAGTGCAGCTGAAGTTACTCAGTCAGGAAATATTGTCAGCTATGACATTAAGGGAAAAAAAGGGAAACAAAAAACCTGGAAACTATGAGGTGTTTAAAATGAACAATGGACAACAGAGCAGAATGCACTGAGAGCTGTTGCATACAGCAGTATCTAGACTGTTAAACTTGACATAAATAACTTGCAAAAAGTAAAAAGAAAAAGTATTTATTCTTAAGAAACAATTTATTGCAATCTAGACTCCCAACCTCATTTAAGCCATAGGTAGAAAAGCAGAAAATACTGTGGTATAGATCCTGGTAACATTCAGCATTGGTTAGAAGGGCTCATTTCTAAGAGTTTGGTTCATGGACTCTGCGTCTACTAATTGAGGAGAAACACACCCACACTTCAGTGAAAACAAAGATGATACATGAACACAGAGGATGGGAGGGACCATGAAAAATGCTAGCCTCTCCTCTGATATATCAAGCAGTAAAAATAAAAAAGTTAAAGGCAGCTAGTGAATAACCTGGACCTTGCTCAACATTAGAATCTCACCAGGTTTGTCCTTACTTTCCTTTGTGAGGGTCACCTTCCTCACAAAGCAAATCTCAGAGTCCCTGTGGAAGTGATAATCAATAATTCCAGGACAAAAGATGGAAGATGGTAAAGTTCTCTTCCCATCACTTTGGGAAATGGTGCTAATAGACAAAGAAGAGCTGTGATAAGTCTGCAATCACAAAAGGATAATCTCCCTGTCAAACAGAACGCCAACAGACATCAGAATACTGATCAAGGAAAAGCTTTTCTGGTGCTCCTGGATGTGACTGGCATTACACTGTTGATGTCTGGAGTACAATGGTTTTACTGCCATAAATCTGGAGCTGCCATGTGTTTTTGTGCTGCTGGGATCCAGCACAGGTTGGATTTTGCCTGGGAGCTCATGCATAACAAACTGCATTTCCAAAAATTGGATATGCAGGACAGAACAAAAAAGACCCCTCTGTATTTGAGGCTTGGGCTGCCATATGCCAATCCTACAGCTAGTGGTGGTAGCCAACACTAATCAGAGCTGCAAGATGGCAGATTAGGAAAAAAAGAAGAAAACCTACTCTAGGCAGGCACTTCATCTGACAGCATGTAATTAGGCTGAGAAATTCATTGGCCACTGGATGCTCATTAAGGCTGAAACCATCCATCAAAGCTGAAGAGGGAGTGGGCATCAGACAGTTATGCAACGGGGGCAGATGACCCCAAAGCTTCAAGGTCCACTAAATCTCAACTTCCTGATGTTAAGTCTTTTTTTTTTTTTTTTT